>CM037855.1:139830989-140344837 GCA_021234595.1 Delia radicum
AGATCTCATCAGAACCCGAAGTTTTAGAAAAGTTAGAGCCTCCATAATAGGCAAACTAAAAATTTTTTATATAAATAGAACATTTTTGGTCTTCAAAGTTTAGTAACGTCATGATGCTTGTTAGGAAAAGACCTAACCACGTGCTTGATTACTAAGAAGACAAGAATGCAGCAAAATTGATTATTAATAGGTTTTTGTTAAAGTTCTGCCTATTATGGAGGCTCTAACTTTTCTAAAACTTCGGGTTCTGATGAGATCTTTAGCCAGATCGAAATACTAGTATCAACCTAGCTAATATGTTTGATTTGCTTTATTTTTGTAAATATACGGAGGTTGAAAGCTCGTTATAAATTGAAAATTTTAATTTAATTTATTTAAAAAAACCAACCGAGCCCTTCGGGCCATATATAGTTGGTAGACCAACATTAACAATCAACTTCATTATGTCACTTAAAAATATAAAACCTATTTTCTAACAATATAAAATATACATATCGCACTTGATCAACAAGAGGGTATTAACTCAAAATTTTTAAAATATCACTTTTTTCAAGAAATCAGCTAACAACATCAATATCTATCTATTGTAAAAATTTCAACGTATTCCGATTTCTCTCTCATCTCGAAAACCATTTTTGAGACCATTTTCATGATAATTGCCTTTATTTCAACAAAAAGGTATTATTTCGAGTTAATACAAAAGTTCAAATAGAAATGAATCGTATATTTTCATAAAAAATGTATTATTTTGATTTGAGCCTTTATTTATGTTAAAAATAATCAAACTGTTTTATTTATATTTGGTTGTATTTTGAGTTGATACTGTTTTGTTGATAAAATTTGTTTTATTCTATAAACTTAAATCGATCAAATTTCAAAAAAATGGTATTAACTCAAAAAATGGATTTTTTTTTTGCAATGAGTGGAAAAATTTAAAACAAAAACAATGTATATATATTTTCAAATGGAATTAGCTTATTATGATATGCTTGAATTTTTAAATTCTGTTAAAATGTGGCCATAAACAGTTTTTTGACTCTACTGAAAATTTTAAAATTTTGAGTTAATACCCTCTTGTTGATCAAGTGCGATATGTATGTCAAGTTTAACTTACAAAAATTTAAGAAAAAAGTTTAAAAGAATTATTAAAGAATATGGCATAAACGCACATGACAAAATGTATTGCAGCTTAGAGAATTTTTGAAAATTTTTGCACATAAATAAATAAATATCATTTACAGAGGCATATTCTACAAGTTTACACTTGAATGTTTTTAAAGATAGATCAAAGATCTAAGTGGTAAGGGTAAATGGTTCCAAGTGTTGGAACATGAAATGATCGTTTATGAATAATATAATTTATAATGGGATATAAAAGTTGAGGGTTTCTTTCAGTGTTCAAGAGTATAAAATGTCTATGTGCATATTCAGGGCAATTAGAGAGCATGACTTTATGATAGAATAATTGCAATCGAATTCGAACAAAATTATTAAAATTGCATCCCAAAAAATTAGAAATATGCCTCGAAGCATGATCATATGGCTTTAATTTGTAAACAAAACGTATTATTTTATTAAAAAGTAAATTACATTTATTGAAGTCATCAACACTACATCCAGAACAGCACATCGATAGTTTTAGCACCATAATGCTCGAATTCTAATGACTAGCTAGATTATGATCAAGCTTCGCGAAAATATATATTTATTCACAGCTATTTTTTTTTTCTGATTTTGTCAGATTATTTCGGTAACGGTACTTTAAGGATAACGCTATTTAAATTATTTCAGTAACGGTATTTTAGCGATAACGGTATTTTAGTCATCTCGGTAATGGTATTTTAAGGATATTAATATTATAGTTATATCGGTAACGGTATTTTAGGGATAACGATAGTCAGTTAAAAGAATTTTAGCGGTATTGCCTGCCATCCCTGAGATTTTCCACTTCAAATTGAGGAAATTTCACATGTCATCGATTGTAATTTGAAATGATGAAAATTCCAAATAAAAATTAAATAATAAATTTAGATTAGATCAGAAGGCACTATGCACCGCGACCAATGTAGGTCTTTTGTGCTGCCTAAGATTACCTACAGATTCAAGCTACCTATAAAGCCAATTATCCTATTAGGCAAAATGTTCGTGATGTCGGAAGGCGAAATGAAGCGATCACCTAGAAACCTAAGTCTCCTATCACAAAGCCTGGGACATTCGCAGAGAACATGCTCCGAGGTCTCAGACACCATCTCGCAAAACCTACACAAATCCGTGTCCGATTGACCCTTCTTGTGCAGATGGTATCTGAGATTACAGTGTCCAGTTAAGTACGACGCCAGGGTACTCAAACCCCCCCCTTTCAAGCGACAAGAGTCGCCTCGACCCCCTACTGGAAAAAGAGATCAATCTTTTAGCCTGGCGCTGACCAGGCGAGTTTTCCCAGTAACTAGAGAATTCAGACTCTCTCCATGCCCTGAGCCTTTCCCTAACATACCCCGCAGGTATTCCACAGAATGGTTCAGGACCAATAAAGGGCTTTCGGGCCCCGCGGTTGGTAAATAATAAATACTTGATATATGTTTTTTTTAATTTTTTGAATAGATAATTTTAAAGCTAGTTTTCCCCTCCTTTAAGAATTGATATAAATGATGTTCATGGGGATGTATACTTGTATCACGACCAAATTCACATATGATAATCCTTATTAAGATGTAGTGGACACGTATTTTATTCTTTTTTCATTATTCGGGCTGTTTCGGATTTGATCGGAGTTTTCCCGAAGTACCATTTTTGGTGCACTTTACCAAAAAATTTATATATCAGGTATTAACCTATAAACTGGGAAACATAAACTAGAATCACATCTCTAGTTATCTCCCATTTATGAAAAACATGTATTATTCGATTTTTTATTAAATTTAAATAAATCCAATTATATGTTAATATTTCATTTATACATGAGTTGGATTATAGCTACATCGTAGGGACCGGGCAATTTAGTTCGTTAAATGCGAAGTTAGACCGTAACAAATTAAAAATTAATCCATTATAACCCATTAAAATTTTAAACTCGAATTATTTTTTGACTTTAACCAGACTGGTTATCTTATTGTCGGCCTGTCCGATTTTAACTTATAACTAATTTTCATTTAAAAATTTACCAATTTTCTATCATCATTGTATTTATATCACATGTCAAAATATATTATATATTACACCCTCAAAAAATATAAAAATACACTCAAAAAATTTTTTGTCATATATTAGAACTTAAAATGAAACCCGCTATTATTTTTCGAAAAATTAATTTTTGTCGGTTTTATGATACTTGATTGAGTTTAGAGTTACTTTTTTGCAGTAAATCATATTAAATACTTTTGAATTCGCAAAATTAAAAATTTTATAAAATTATACCTTTTGAGTTTATTAAAATTTAGTTTGATCTATAAAATTTAAAGTCCTTAAACATTTTTGATTCCTTTTCGATTTAAGTATTAAGCTCAATAAAATCTTTAATTTGATGTACGTTTTGGGCGGAATCGATAGAGCACTTTAGTTGCCACAAAGCGAACTGTGTTTTGAAAAAACTGCCGCTTTACTTGCCATAAATTAAACAAATTTAATTTTGTTGCACTTTATCAGTCTAGTTCGTGTGAAAATTCACTCTATATATTTAACTAAGTTCTCAAGTCATGTGTTTTATAAAAAATGTGAGAAAAAAAATGCATTTTGCAAAATTTTTAAAAAGTTCATAACATGTTTGCGTTTAAATATTTTAAAATATTGTTTTGGCTCGGTGGTGCTGTTTACTAAGAAACTCAGTGCACGCAATACTCCAGCCAATTTCAAATATAATTGTGAATGTCATACACAAAAAAACATGCAATTCCTTATAAGTTTGTGATGTAGGTTAGGTTAGGAAGGGTTATGTGCCCAAGGGCACATCTCCACTCGGAGACCAATACGGTCCATTGTGAATCCCTTCAGTGAAAAAGTAAGAAAGAATAGAAATAGACAGCAAGATAGATTGAAAGATAGATATAAAGAAAGATAGAAAGGGTATATATATTAGAGTTGTCAGTCGATTAAGAATAATTCGATTAATCGATCAAACAAAACCAAACTCCTGTTCGAATAATTTAAAAATGACGATTTTCGAATAACGAATAAATCGATTAATTAACGTCAATTAATCGAACATTTTTTTTTTATTACAAAATAAATTAAATGAGAGCTTTTAATTTGATTTATTCTCATAAATTTTTAAAGAAGGATGACGAAAGCGATGATGATGATGAACTTAGTAATGATTATGACGTTGATAATGGATTTCAATAAAAAATTAATATACAAAATGTTATAAGTAAACTACGGAAATACGTCAAAATTTTTAACAAATCCACCGAAAAACAACAAAAACTGCAGACATATATTTGTCAACAAGAAGGAAATGAAGTTCGCCTTATTCATGACGTGAAACACAGATGGTCATCATTATCAAAGATGCTGGAAAACTTCATTAGAATTCACAAATGTGTTAATCATGCACTAATTGATTTTGGTTTAACACCATTTACGGACTTTGAAGAGCTAGGAAAAGATAGCACATTAATAATAGAATTAGAGGGAGTAATCAAGTTTTTAATAAATAGTTTAGAAAAAATTAATAATTCTTTTGCAACAGACTTACTAACACGTATTAAAATAAGAATAAATGAGAGACGTATAAAAGTTTTAAATACGTTAATAATATTTCTGAATTCTGAAAATTTTCCGAGCAATTAAAGTTTCCTAAAATATTCCCAAAAAAGTGAAACTAAAGAATATGCTAATGAATTGTACTCCAGACTATTTTATGTTGAAAGTAATCGCAATAATTCAGATAAAAGTATTGAAATAAAAGATTATTATTTTCATTACTAATAAGTAATGAAAATAATAATCTTTTATGCGAATTAAATAATTCAATTCAGAGTATTAAAAATACAGAAAATAAAAAAGACTTCAGCGATATATCAGACGATATGGTATATTTGGAAAAATCTAAAAAAAGAACAGAAAAATTAGATAAACTATTTAATGCTCTTCTTACTATATCACCTACCCCAACAATTAGCGAAAGAGTGTTTTCAAATTCTAATTTAATAAAAACCAAAACCAAAAATCGTTTAAAAGCAAAAAAATTGAGTCAACTTTTGTTTTTAAAAGATTATTTCTTAAGAACAACCTAGCTATTTTATTTTAAAGTTTTTTTTTTTGTTAGTTATGAATTTCTTGTTAATTAAAATATTAACTTTTTTATTTTTAAGTTTTTTTGTATGAATTGTTTATTTTTTTGTTAATAAAAATATTTTTTTTTATTCGTTATTCTCATCGATTAATCGAATAATTTTTGAAATTTAATCGTTTGATCGAACGAGCGAAAACAATTATTTGAATTATTCGAACAAAGCTGAAAGGCGAATAATTGACAACTCTAATATATATACAGAACCAGCTCCTATCGTCCCCTTGCTAGAAACAGCCGTCCTATCTCCCTGACAAATCTCAGCAAATCTACTGGATTGCATCCAGCGACACACCCAAGTTCGTCGTGAAATCTATCTACTAGCCATTTCTGTCTGAGACCCTGCAACCTAGGACAGTGGCACATTATATGCTCAACTGTCTCCAGTTCCTCAACGTCCTGCAAAAATCCGGTATGTCCCTGTCCCATCTGCTTGTGAAAGCCCTGACGGAACAATGACCGCCGTCACGTAAGGGTCCTGAGACCCTCCCTGTCCAGTCCCAAAAGAACCTTGGTTGCCCCTGCGTCAAATGCGGGCCATAACGCCCTAGACACCCTGCAATCCATGCTGTCCCTCCATGATTGGTTAACGGTTTCGCGGAATCCCTTCCGTATAACCTCAAAGTAGTAACATAGTGGGGGCTTTACCCCCCCCCCCCCCCCCCCATCCCTTACCGCCAAGTCCAGATTCGAACCCTCCCTCGCAAGTCCGTCCGCCAACTCATTGCCATCCACCTTGCAGTGTCCGGGTACCCAACACAGCCTCACTGTGAATGCCTCCATGAGCTCCCTCAGAGCACACCTACATCGTGCGACCAGGCGCGAGCGCACCGTGTAGTTTGTCAGTGCTCTGAGCGCTGCCTGACTAACTCCTCTATTTTATACTTCCTGGTAAAAAGCACCAGTTCAGTCTTGTTAGGGTTTACACCCAGTCCCCTATCTTTCGCTCATGCCGAGAGCTCGCCCAACCTCACCTGCATAATCTCGCTGATCGTGGGCAAAAATGTCCCCCTGACCAGCACACCTATGTCATCCGCGTAGACAACGAATTCCCCCCCCCCCCCCCCCCCTGGAATCAAATGTCCTGAGAATTCCGTTAACCGCTAGCAGCCACAGAAGAGGAGATAAAACTCCCCCCTGAGGCGTCCCTCTGGTAACCCTTCTCCTTACGTTATGATCCCCCAGGCTCGAGTTGATGATCCTGCTGCTAAGCATACGGACTATCCACTCAACCAGAAAGCCCCTAACAACCAGCCCCACCAGCGAATCCCTAATGGCCTCGATCCTAATGTTGTTAAAGGCCCCTTCTATATCCAGAAACGCAGCAAGAGTATACTCCTTATATCTCAGGCCGTGCTCAATGTTGCCCACCACCTCGTGAAGCGCACTCTCAACTGATTTACCTTTCAGGTAAGCGTGTTGAGCGTTGCTGATGAGATGGGTATCAATTTTACTTCTAAGATACAGATCTATCAGTCTCTCAAGTGTCTTCAGCAAAAATGAAGACAGACTGATAGGTCTGTAATCTCCCGGTTTCGAGTGGCCCGCCCTACCAGCCTTGGGTATAAAAATTACCCTGACCTCTCTCCACCCCCTAGGCAGATGCCCGCCACTAAGGCATTTCCTGTATATGTTCACCAGCAGAAATAGTGCATCGTCCGGGATGTTGCAGAGCATAGCCGGAAAAATACCGTCCGGACCCGGTGATTTATATGGGTCGAAGGTATTGACCGCCCATCCTAGCTTCTCCCTTGTGACTATTTCCTCGATGAGGTCGGACGTATTGTCCAATGTCACAGACATTCCGTCCCTTTGACAATCGTCCATACATCCAATTTCCGAACACCCGGGGAAGTGCGCCTCCATAAGCAAGGTTAGGGTCTCAGAGCTGGACTCAGTTCATGAGCCGTCATTCCTTTGGATATACCCAAGGCATCTAGGATCCTTGTATAAAATCCGTCGGAATCTAGACAACTCGTTGACATTCTCTGATTTTTTAGAAAATTCTATTGTTCATGAACAAACTCTAATTCTGAAAAAAAGTTCTTTAAACTTGCGAAATTTTCTATAACAGAAAGTCTGCAAGTATTAATGTTTAAAATCTAAGCATAATCGAAATAAAATGCTTATAATCTGATAGTTTTAATAATTAAAAATCTTGGGTTTTTTAGGCGAAAAATTCAGAGCGAAAAAGAAAGTTTCGTAAAGTTTGCATAATATCAAATAAAAATATTTCAGCATCTAAATTTTTCTTTATGGAAAACTTCTTGAAATCTGAGTATTCTTTGAAAATAATTGTTTTGCATTAATTTTTTAAAGGCTGTAACATATAATTATTAAATTTATAAAAACTTCAGAAATTTTTAATGTAAATTTTGCTGTTTTAAATAATATCTTGTTAATTTTGTAGCCAAAACTATCCAAAACTATAAATCAGTTGTGATTTTTAGAATTTAGCACAAAATTTAATTTTTTTTTTAAAATCTGTACTGATTATATATCAGGAAAAAATTGTCACCCTTAATAAGAGGCAATAAGTCTGTTTATCAGGTGTCGAAAATTTTTGAAATTACTCATATTCATATGAAATTTTCTCAATTTTGAGCTAAAAATCTTAAATTCATTTAAAAATTCTCATTTTGAATTGGTAAGTCTCAATTTCATTAAAAATGTTACAATTTCAATCAAAAATGGTTTAGTATTTCCGTATCCTGATATTTAACTCTTTTCCTTTTTAATTTCTTGTTTTTAAGTTTCATTCCAAATGTTACAATTTTAATCAAAAATAATTGAGTGTTTCCGTATCCCGATATTCCCCCATTTTTCTTTTTAATTTCTTGTTTTTAAGTTTCGTTCTAAATGTTACAGTTTCAACAAAAATGGTTTAGTTGTTTTGTATCCTGATATTTATCTCTTTTCCTTTATAATTTCTTGTTTTTAAGTTTCATTCCAAATGTTACAATTTCAATCAAAAACAATTGAGTATTTCCGTATCCCGATATTCCCCTATTTTTCTTTTAATTTCTTGTTTTTAAGTTTCGTTCTAAATGTTACAATTTCAACAAAAATGGTTTAGTTGTTTTGTATCCTGATATTTATCTCTTTTCCTTTATAATTTCTCGTTTTTCTTTTGCACTTTTATTAGGTTCAATGGAATTGGCTAGCCACAACTTTAAATCCGTACTATGAAGGTAATCCTATAAATAAAATGATAATGGATGATCGATTTATGTTAGACACCCTTGATAATTGGTTATTTCATAAAGATTTTACTGGCAACATTATCGATACAGAAAATCTTGAGCATATGAGCCAACAATGTGAAAAACGCCTAGGTAAAGTTCATCTAATTACAGCAGATGGTTCCGTCGATTGTATTGAATCACCCGATTGTCAAGAAGAAAATGTAGCTTTACTACATTATGCTGAAATTGTAACAGCATTAACTATACTAACCGATGGTGGATCATTCGTTATAAAAATGTTTACTATGTATGAAGCATCATCGATAAACAAATTATTTTTACTAAATTGTGTCTTTGAGAAAGTACATGTATTCAAACCATGTACCTCAAAAAGAGGTAACTCAGAAGTTTATGTGGTATGTCTAAATTATAAAAAAGATACCAAAAATTTAAAGCAGATTTTAGAAAAAATGAAAAAAAAATTAACTTTAGAGAATAACATGTTATGGCCTTTGTTTCCAAAATCTTATTTACCGAACGATTTTATAATGCAGCATGAAATTTGCTGTCGTCTCTTTATGAATTATCAAATACAAGCTATTGATTCCAATATTTTGGCGTACGAGATAAGGCCACACAAATGTACAATTAAACGTTTTCAAATATTAAGAACATTAATATGTAATGAATTCTATAAACGTTATAATATAAAAAAACTACCAGAAGAATTGAAAATTCTTTATAAATATCAGTCCTATATAGATAAAGGATATAAAAATCAAATTTACACTGGCTCACATTCCGAAAGGGAAATGTTAAAAGAAACCTGTAAAGAAGAACAACTGTTCAAGTATCGCAGTCATCTAAATGAATTGGAGAAAATGTTAAATTTTTCACAAGATGAAATAAAACAGAAATTTCAAGCTAATGAATTAGAAACAAATGTAAAATTAGCCATATATAGAGGTAAATGTATACAAATATTAAGTAGCAGTTTATTTACTAGTGTTCATTTATTAGTTATGCGTATGAAACTTAATCAATTATATCAACAATATGATGATACATTATGGCTAAAACAGCCCAGGGTAGAATTTAATGATTCTTCTTTATTAACTATTAATTTTAATGATTTTTCTTCCACAAAATCTAATAATTTTTCCCTACAACAAGAAACTTTTTTCAAAACTTTACTCACATCATTGATCAAATATAAACCAAATGAAATTAAATTCATTAATATGCCTTTTTTAACTCATTTTGCCGTATCTATATTACGTTATTTATCTTTATTAACTTTTCAAAATGTATCCTTTTCATTTCATTCTCAATTTGAAATTATATTATCTTCGTGTTCTTCGGATTTCATAACAACTTTGGAAGAATTGGATGTTGCTTTATCTAGCAGCATAGACCAAGATATTATATGCTTTATGAATATTTCCTTATTGCATCGTAATGATTTTTATAAAACTTTATGTGCTTTTAATAATATGGTGTTGTTACAAAACTATAAATACTTATTAGATAATTAAGGTTTTATATTTTTCAGTATTTATAATTATATCCTAATTATTCACCAGTTTTATTTATGTTGTCATAAATCTCTAAACGTAGCATTTGGTCTCTCCATTATTTGAATGAACTAATATTATATATTTTCTTTTATCATTTTTTTTTTTTTTTTTAATAGATTTAAAATATTTTTTGAAATGTTATATGGATCTATTAAATTTTGAATGTATATTAAATGTATGCAATTTATTTAAACTTAAAAGAAATTGAGTTTTATTGAAAAAGTAGGTATCAGCGTTTTACCTTGCCATAGATTGTGATAAATTCGGGGAAAGTTCAATACTTTAGAAATAATAATTTAAGAAATGGTCGGTTAAGTATTAAAAAATTTTTGAATTTTTTCTTTAGAATTTCAATGTGTTTTTAAAATAATTTATGACGCATGATTTTTGAATCAGAAATAAAAGTTTCTTAATATCAAAGATTTTCATATTTTTTATGAAATTTTGTTTTGATAATTTTTTTTTTTTTTAATAAATGTATAAAAATCTTCTTAAAATTAACCCAGATATGCCGACGGGCATACTAGTACAACAATGTTCGCAGTTTTCCAAAATAGCAGTATTCTGACAGATTATATTACAAAACTGAAGAAAGAATAAAAAAAAATATTTTTTAACTTGGATTTTGAGTCTATACATGTAGTACGCTCGGCACATATGGAAGCAAAAGACAATATTTTCTTGTGATTTAATTCAAGTCGTTTATTATTCAGCAACTTTTGTGTACATAAGTAAAGAAAAAACAAATTAATAAAAAAATTATTAGGTGGTGTGGTACTCCACATTACACTTTACATGGAGCGGCACATCACATCTAATGCAGCGTGTAGTGGTCTTATAGTGGCAATGATTACAACGTAGCTGTTTACATTTTCCATCGGCTTGACGCGTGTTCTCAGTAAGTAAATTCTCTTTTGGATCAAATCTGATCTCATTTGATGATCCTGATGGAAGCGTTGCTGATCAATGAGGTGTGTGAATATTGGGAAATACCATTTTTTACCCCGAATAGATACACGGTACAAGCTGATCAACGCCACCCATGTAGCGATTATATTTATGAAAAAGGCGGGGTTGTTGTCTCTTTTCGAGACCAACGAAAAATATTTTTTGAAGGTTCAACTGAATCAACGTTTGAGGCAACGTTTAGTGCACTGCTGTCGTGCCAGCAACATACAATTATATTGTTGGTAGAAATCTTACGATGGTCATACCACCCTTTCTCTCTTTTCTGCAATCTTTTTTCTTTGGCAAAGGACATTTGCCTAACCGATTGTGAGGAATTGTTCCAGCGCCTTTCACGCGTCGTTCTTCTAACGCATCCAATAAGTTGATAGTTGTAAATCAATTATCGAAATACAAACGGTGAGCAATGTCGGGTTGGCTTTGTGATAATATGTCGAAATACGTTAAGACTAAGCTTGGACCAAGTCCCATTTCCTTGTAGGTATTATTTGGGAAAGTCCCTGCACCCTGGAACGGCTCGAACCAAGTAATGTTGCATTTATAAGTTGCTTATCTTATAGGCTTTCCATGGATTATTGCTTGCCACATAGTATTTGTCTTCACCATTTTTGCACACTAATGCCGAACGTACTACATGTAGTACGTCAGCAAATACATCAACTAAAATCACATATTATTTTGTTTTTCACATTTACTTTTGCTACGTAATTGTTTTTACAACTATTATAATTAAAAAAAAAAACATAGAAATGCAGCACCGATTACGTGACATCTTCACACTTTTGCCAATTTCACAAAACTGAAATCTCTGATCCAAAGAAATACACATAATCAATTACAAAAGACAAAACTTATCAACAAAACTTATGTTGACCGTTATATTCTGTAGCACAACAACAAGTAGATTAGAAAATTTAAAGCACAGTAAACGCAGAAACCTGATCATAACTGGTGTACTACATGTAGTACGGTCGGCATATCTGGGTTAAATATTAATTTATTGAAATTCTGTTAAAATTTTGTATATTTACTTATTTCTAACTCAACGTAAATTTCAAAATAACAATATTTAATATGAACCAACTTTTCCGTTTTCAACCCAATATCTGTAAACGTTATTTAAAAGCCATTAAATAAGTTAGCATTTTTCGTAGTAAAGATTGTAAATAAAAACGAGCAAAAAAAGTTTAAAAGTCCGGGCATGCCGACTATAGTAGTCATGGTTGAAGTCAAAAAGTATTTAGGTCCATATTTGATTAGGTTAATATGGACTTGAGGCAATATTTATCTATACATTTGATCACGGTTTAAAATCTGTATTAATTTTGCCTAATATTAAGTGTATACTAGGGTTATAACCAGGGACAGGAACTTCATGCACTAAAAAAAGTGTTTAGGCGCATATAATATGCATGCCAAATATTAAAATATGCACTAAAAAAAATTAAAAAAAAATATGCATTTAAATATTTTTAATTCAATTATTTTCATGGGGTTTTTTTTAAAGATTTTAAATAAATTTTAAATTTAATTCGTACTGTTTAATATACTCTCTGCACAAGCTTTGCACAATTAACACAAAATTCTAATAATTTATATTTTTTTCATATTTTAATAAAATCTGAGTTTTTACAAAACTAATATTGTATAATTTATTTTTCGAAATTTATAAATATTTTTTTTTTATCATGAAGTCAGAAATAACAGAAATGCAATTAATTACTGCCTTTCTTAAGATTATTAACGCAATTTTTTAACTATTTTTTAAAATCAAATTAATTTAATTTGTGTTAAAAATGTTGAAAACAATCAACAATAAAATCCATATTATAGGATTTATAATGAATATTTTATGTAGTACATAAAATATGATTATAAATGCATTAACTTCCGAACCCCAGTTATAACTGGGACTCTGGTGGTATTAAAAAATAAGCACTGGCAAAGCACAAGTAGGCGGTGTTCTTACAAAAAGAAGTACTGGCAAAGCACTAAATGCAAATGCTTTGCCAACGTTTGAAATAGGTGTGATTTACCAGTACTGTCGTTTGAAATAAAATAAAATTTAAATATGTATAGAATTGTCAAATATTATACATATTTCTTTGAAAACCCGATTTTCGAATGCTTGAAACCCCGCATTTTTTAAAAACCGGGTTTCGGTTTCTTATCAAACACCAAGCTAACACAACTTTGTTGTTTTGTTGTCGTGTACAATGATAGCTCTCGTTTACATTTTTATCTGATGTCGCGTGCAGTAGATAAGATAATTACGGTATTGTCAGGATCATTGCAGCATGTACTATAGTGAAGATGTAAAAACGCTCCTCTTTAGTGTATACATACTCTAAAAAAAATAATACTTAGTAAATACCTACTACTATTGAGGGTTTTTTTTATATTAGTCGATTTCAACCATTAGTCGATTTCAACCAAACTCAATAGGCTTTGTACTTAGGACAATATAAAATTAAAAAAAAATATATATCAAAATTTGACCTTTAGCGGGCGAAAAAGATAAGATATACATAGACAGATGGGCAGATAAGCTAAAACTAAGTCATGTTAATTAAAAAACAAAAATTTTTACGGCCCGGATAATTCAAACTTATAGGAAATTTTCTGGACAACATTTTGGTAATAAAAATTTTGTGAAAATTTTTCAATATGTTTTTTTAAGGATGCTATTAAAAATCGCAAAAAAATAAGAAACACAACTTATAATTCCCGTATTAGTAAATTGTCCGGACAACAATTTGGTCATTAAAACTTGGAAATATTCCACATAATTTATTCAAAATGGACAATTTTGTAATATCATATTTGCAAGGTTTGCAGGCAGGCAATACAGCTTAAACTGTTACCGAGACAAAGAGTTTGCTGTTTAAAAAACCGACAATAAAAATAATTCAGTTTTTAATAAATACTTTAACCAATTTAAAAAATAAATTTGAATCGAGTCCTTTTAAATTTTTTTTTTTGTTGAACTTTTAGTTTTTTTTCATATTATATTCAAATTCATTATACCGGAACACCAAAAATATATATGAAATTGCATGTTATTGAATCATGAATTTCGGAAAATGGCTGAGCTCCAATTTTTTTTTCAAACTCAAGTTTTCATCCAATTAAAATAAAGTTCTTAGAACTTGCGAGTTTTTCTGAACCAAGATGTTTTTTTTCTAAATTACAAATGGTTTAATCTGATGAAATCTGTAAAAAATTTCTTTAAATCTAAAAAGATTAATCCGAATAGAAGTACTTAGAATATAAGAGCTTTAATATTTTAAAAGCTGTGGTATTTTTTAGAAAATCAAATATTTAGGACAAAAATCAAAAAAATCGCCAGTCTGCATCTTTTCAAAAGATAAAATGTTTAAAAATCTAAATTTTTTTAACTTTTTCTGTGTTTAATTAAGCTAATTAGACCTATCTTCTTTTATATTACAATTCTTAATGATTCTTTGAAAACCAACGATTGTTTAAATAAGTTTTTTAATCATGAAAGTTTGCTGATTAGGAAATTTATTATATACTTTATAATTTATGGATATTTTTGTAAAAAAAATTGCCTTAATTGCGCTATGTTTTTTAGAACTTCTCAAAAAATTTAAAATTTTTAAAAATTTGTACTGATATCATGTCAGACACAAATGGTGTCAATGGTGTACATTACTTTTGGTTGGCTAATTTATTTAAAATTAAGCTTAATTTAACACCATCTAGAGTTATTGTATTAGGTTACAAAATGGATTTAATGCCATAAATTAAATTTCAAAAAATATCTTCTAAAAATTAGTTAATTTTTATGAAAATTTAACTATTTTTAAAAACCGCTGTTTTCAAATTTTTCAAACTCTACACGCAGAATAAAAACTGGGGTAATATTATCGAGTTATTATACAACTACAAGTTAGTTTCAAGTTAGTTTTACAAATTTCTTGTAAAATATATGTATTAATTTAAATTTTTTTTCTAGGCTTGTATATATTTTACAAAAATCTGTAAATATTTTACTAGAACTTTGTGAAACGAACTTGGAAATTATGTAGTTGTATAATTACTAAGCACTTCGATTTTATTCCCCTATTTTTTTCTAGGCTTGTATATATTTTACAAATTTTTTTTAAATATTTTACTAGAACTTTGTGAAACTAACTTGAAAATTATGTAGTTGTATAATTACTACGCACTTCGATATTATTCCCCCAGTTTTTTTTCTGAGTGTACCGAGATAACTAAAATACCCTAATCGCTAAAGTATCATTGCCGAAATAAAAGAAATTAACGTTACCTTTATTACCGCATCGAATTAGTTGCCATTCCCGAATATTTGGACAAAACAAGCCAAAAACGGATCACGTAAAATAAAAAATTAATACTTTTGCTGCCCGGACTGTAAAAATGTATACGTTAATAAAATTGGAAATATTTCTACTTTTTTCAATATGCCGTTCTTTAGAATGTCCCATTTCAAAAACCGCCAAAGATGAGGTCCGAAAATTTATTAAAAACTAGATCTTAACGTGGATCGATTTTAACAAAGGCTTGAGTTTGTAAAATTTTTACTTTTAAGGTCATCAGAGTGATCCCTAAACTAAAAATTTTTACCCTAAATATTTTGTTTTATCGGATTTTATTATTTATTTATTTTATTTATTTAATATCAATTTTGTGATAAAGCGCAAGAGAAAAAATACTTCTGTTTCCTAACCGTTTTGGTTGCTCTAAATACATTTCAAGCACCCCGTACCACTTCAAAAAATCAGAAAAAAATTCTCCAAAATCCTTTGAGAAATAAGCATTCATATTCCGCTTTAGGAGTTGCAATAAGTGGACAAACAAATTTCGAAATATCAAAAACATTAGTTTAATTTGAGTTGTTTTGGACTCCAAAATAAGAAGCCTCTGAAAATCCTCATAACAGATAATTTATGATTCATAACTCTGGAGCGCTCTCAAATTTCTTGTATGGGAAACCTTTTATCTTAAATATATAATTTGTTTTAATTGAAATAAAAAAAACAATGTTACAGACATGTTTGAGGATTTCAAAAAATTATGGTGGAATTTCTGGGGATTTTAACTTATTAAATGGGTATATGAGGTAAAACTTTTATGGTGTCACAAACCTAACCCTAAATTTCATTGATAAAACCAGACTACACAGACTGGTTACCAATGATATATGCATGCCGAAAAAGTAATCTTGAACCGTATGGAAGGTTTGTTTACTTTATAGTGATTTCCAGAGTGAGATAGAAATTAAAAACCCCATATAAATTGTGTGGAACTTTTTTTGTATATATCTATCCCTTACTGTATATCACTATAATTTTGACATTTCATTTTACTTTTCTTACCACCATTTTGAATTTATCAGCTGATTCCTGTCTATGTAGTTTGTAGATAAAACCATTATAATTTTTCTTTCTTTGCAACATAAAAAGAAACGTAAACAATTTATTAAAGATTTTCTTTGTTTGAATGTTGTATTTAAATACAATTGTTGTTCCAAGTAGAATTTTGTTAAACAAATACAATAATTAGTTAAAAGAAATAAAAAGAAAAAAAATAGACAATGGGAATAGAAAATATACATATTTTAAAGGACATTAGATGGACATTAGGTGACATGATGATTAAGAGGGGGTCTTCCTCTTGATAATTGTTGTTGCTGTTGTTTAGAAGAAGGCAGGATATTTAAAACTAAAAATTGCAAAGAATATCAAAGACAAAGCTTAGCAAAAAAAAGTTTTATGAAAATTCAATAAACGTCTTTTTCTTATAATTACTAATCAGCTGGTCTCTTTTCACTATTTTTTCTGGTAAAGTCTTCAGCATTTTTCATAAATTTCTTACGATCCTTTAAAAATTCCTCAGCCAAATCAGCACGCAGTGGATGCTCTGGCTCTGGATCATTAATAAGAGCAATTAATGAATTAATTACTTGATCTGTACGTGTGGCAGGTTTCCAATTTTCCGTACTTATAATGGGTAAACATACTTGTCCCTTTTCATCAATGTTGGGGTGGTAAATTTTTGTTTTAAAATTGATCTTTGGTGGCTTGAAGGGATATTCGGCCGGAAAGTTGATTTCAATACGAAATGCTCCCTTACTGTAGGGTGGATTATCGGGTACAATTAGACCAGTCCAGCGCAAAAGATTATCATCATCAGTGGCAATTTCACGAAAGGATTTTAGCTGGCATTGTTGTAAATCTGTTAATTCTTTACGTAAACGTCGTGGTGCTGTCATATTGCTGTGTTAACGAGCTTTCTTGTGAATTTGTGTACGTTATTAATTTGGCAAATTAATTTATTTTAGTGATTTTTTTTTTTACAAAAAAAAAATATATATATATTTTCCAGATTTTTTGTTACACACTGAATCAGACGTTTTCCGTACACTTTTTCTATGCTCTTTCTTTAATTTTTCTTCTTTTTTTGCAACTTCGCAAAAAAGAGAAATGAAGGACAAAAACAGAGATGCTAACAAAATATTGCCAGATACAAAGTACTGCCAAGTTAAACTATAAAAAAACTATTAAAGGTCTTTTTACACTGTAATAGAGAGTTTATACTAAATGGTTAATTTAGTAAAAAGTGGATTAACTACATATGTTTGCAATGAAATTAGGGAGATAATCTACTTTTTACAAGATTAACTTTTCAGTATAAACTCCGTATAATATGAACACACATGAACGAGATAACTAATATGGTGTTCACACATAAATGATTAATCCGTCAACGCCCAAATGAAATCTGATGAACAGAATTCATTGAAAACATATTAATATGATAAGCAAAGGAGTCCAATAGGATAACGAGAAATCAAAGTTGAGAACAGTTTAAAGATATTCTTGTAAATTGACAAGGGGCAAAAAACTCTATTCCAACGATTTTTGTTTATTTGCCACTATTCTGAATGCCGTTTTAAACTAGTTTTGGCAAAACGCTTGTTTTGCATAAAACAATATAAATATAATAAATATAAATATATAAATCTTCAAGTTTTTGTTGTTTATTCTATTACCATATAATGGCACAAAATAATGGTAAGTTGCATTTTGGTGGTAAATGCAAATGCAGCTTTATATGGTAATATAATAAAGCACAAAATCTAGGAGATTTGCTATGCCATTTACATGATCGATATAACTAAATCTCCTCGTTTTTGTTCATTATTCTATTACCATATGTCACAAAATGACGTTATATGGTAATAGTTAATCCACATTTATAATTTTCCTCGTTTGCATATGTATTTTTTTTTATTCACTTGATAGCTAAAAGATTAACTTTGTCGGTTTAAAATACTAGGGTGTCGCATAATAACAAGGTGATCCGGTATAAGAGGAACAAGGAAAATGCCGGCGTTAGTGCCAACATTTTTCTGCTGCAGTCTCTTAATGTTGATTTTTACCTGACTTTGTATTTGTGTTCCTTTTTTCCTAACTATAACAATAATTTAAAATACATGTTTCAAATATGGATTAAGAAAAGATATGGGAACATATTGTTGATCGCTGCACATTTTTTTTTAAAACAAATTTCAAAGCAGAGACGCGCCACCGACTTGCGCCGGTTCGGCTTGGGATTCTGATTCAAAAGCCGAATAAAAATGAAATGAAGAGAAACGTCAATACCAGGCATGAAAACGAAAACAGTGCTTAGTTTACTACCCCGTTCATACATCGTTAACCACAAGGGAGAAATGTGTGTAAATTGGACTCCGTGTTGCCAATCGAACTTATCGTCGATTGATTATTGGAGAGATGCACCGACCAAAAACATTTTTGCGAGAAAAACGATAAAGAAAGTTTACAACAAAATTATTAAGTTTCTACAAGATAGGTTTTCTTTTTTGTTTGCTATATCTATAGCTGCATTTATTATAAACAATATTGTTAATGTTTACACCTTTTTGCACTGAGTATCCAGAGTTATTAACAATTTTTTAATAAAAGATTTTTTTATTATATGGCCTATAAGCCGTTTTATCACAATTTTATTGTTTTTCTTTCAAGTAGGTCAAAAGTTTTTTTTTCTTTTAACCATTATAAAACTAGGTTGTCATAGTGCAAACCAATGCTTAAACTTTTTTATTGTTTTTGTTTTATATGCGTTGCTTATTTCAAATGTGTCAAACCAAGATTGACAAATAATGTTTTTATTTTTAAATAGAAAGTTTGACTCATTGGCCAAAAAGTGGTCAATACACCATACCAATGTTAAGAAATTTGTAAAAATAGGGATACGCAGCACATATGGGTATGGATATCTCCTAATTCATACGAGGTATATGAAAACGGATTAAAGATTTGGAAAGAGGACACATTAATCATATATAATCAATTCCTAACTAAATTTTGCCAGAAATGGTCTATACACCTGCTTTTTTGTAATAGATTTACTAGGGAAGAGTTGAATATCTATGTAATCTATGGTCTGAAGATCTATTTACAAAACGAAAAATCTAGTACTTTTTCCCACAATCTAGCATTTTTTATCATTCAACTTATGGCAGCACTAGTATGTGGTTTGTCGACATTATTGTGTTTAAGCTCTGAGTATCGAAAAGATATGGATATAAAGTAACTAGTATTCAAGTATTCGATATTTCTGCATCTCTATACAAACATTTTTTTTTTTGTTTACAGCAACTTCATAAAATGAAAAAATTCTTGATTTTATAAAGAATTAAAAAAAGAAATCCAACAATGGAAGGTTGTTTATTGTGTTTAGAAATTGATAAAGATTTTGTTGAATGCATTAAAGTTAATTCAACACAATGGCAGGAATTAAATATAAAAAATCTTATAGAGAAACATTTGTGGATAATGGTAAGTGTGTGATAAAACAGGAAAAAAGAAAAAACTACAAATTATAAATATTTTAATTTAGGAATCCATACAATCAACTTCTTGGCTTTGCCAAATCTGTTGGCAAGCTTTATATGACTTTCATAAATTCTATATGCGTATAGAGGAGGCTCATTTGGATTTCGGCAAACTAATGAAAAGAGAGAATGAGCCGGATGTGAATGACCTTAAAGATTTGCCGATTTTTGACGACAAAGTATTATTTGAATCTCACCTAGAACCAGAGATGTTAATGGATCAATTAATGATGGAAGAAGATAAAGCTATAGTTAAAGAGGAACCAAATGAAGAACTGTCCGAGGATAATGAACCGCTAATACTACGACCCAAGCGAAAATTCCAATCTAAAGATATGACAAGTAATATTAGTGAAACAATAAATCAGGATCCTTTAGAAAAATCTAATAAACCAAAAACATCCAAGTCCTCTAAAAATAAAAATAAGAAAAAAGAATCAAGTGTTGAATTAAATACTACCAAAGAATCAACAGAAATTGCCGAAATTGAAGCTTCACCAGTAAAACAAGATCCTGATACTATGGAAATACAAAATATATTTAACTTATCTCCCAATTCTTCTGGTTGCGATGATTTTGATTTCAATACAGATTTGGAATATCAACCTGAAGAGAAGGATATAGAAAAGCCTAAACGAACTACCAAGAAAAAAACACCACGTAAACAAAATGCTATAGCTACAGATGATATTAATTCCGATGGTGATATGGAATCTAAAGAAAAAGCTACTAAACTGACTAAAAAATCAAAAAAGAAGAAAAAATCACGTAAAAATAAATCGTCTGAAACTGAAGATTCCGATGAGGATGATACTAAACACCATGAACAATCACATAAAGAGCGCAATCAATTTTTAGCTGAAAACTTTAAAATGACTTGCGATCTATGTCAAATTCCCATGGACACCTTTAAAAATCTACAGAAACATTTTGAAGACGAACACAAAGAACGTGCTTATGTTGTTTGTTGTAGCAAAAAATATTTCAGTCGTTACAATTTGGTAGAACATGTACGTTTTCATGTTGATCCAAATAGCTTCAAATGTAATATCTGTGGCCGCGTATTGTCTTCTCGCAAAATATTACAAGATCATCAACTCTTGCATTTACCCGAGGAAGAGAAGAAGTTTACATGCACCGAATGTGGTAAAAGGTATGTTAAACATTGTTTTTAAGTTATTAAACAACTACACATTTTCGTTGTATTTCGAAATACAAAAGATATCAAATGAAATTTAAGGGGTAAATTGAAACCTTTGAACTTTTGATGAAAAAATAATAGGTTCTTCTTAAAATTATTAGTACGGGTTTTATATTCGTGATGTGCACAACAAATCTTCGAATTTGAAAAGAAAACTCATTATTTTTGATAAATCGTTTGGAAACGTTTTGTCTTACAAAATATACCTGGTACACCTTTTAGATCTTCATTTTTTTTAGGATGCAGATTAGCTATGTTTGTTAGTGAAACCTAGAATTTTGTTTTTGAGAAGTGGTTTACATCCTTCTTAATATAGGTTTAACAGAACCTGGTTGGCCAGTTAACCTTAAGTATAAGTTTTGTCTGTCAACAAAAAACATCTATTACCCGAGTAAAAAGTGGAATACATTACTTTATGTTGTTTAATACAATAACATCTCGTTATATATTGCTTTGTATGAAGCAATATATAAAAGTATATATTTTTGTTTTTCAAACAAATACTTTATGAACATATATCTAAATGTATCTTTTTAATAATAGTACCATATTTAATCGGATCTAACATAAGGAATATAAATTATAAGAACTAAGTTAATAAAGTTCCATACTCAATTTATAATTACCCGCCGGAGTAAAAAACGTTTACATATAATCATGCATTAATTTATATAAATATATATGTTATTGCGTGCTACTGTATGTGAATACATATGTTTATGTGCACTGAAAAAAATGATACGTAATATATACGAAAAATTTCGTGCATTGTACGAAATACTTCATTATTTCTCCCTACGAATATATTTCGTATACTTTACGAAACCTACGAAGTTTTTGTGTTCATTTTAAGAATTTATTTTTGTGTTTTACGATAAAATTTCGTTGTTTCACACCACGAAATTCTTTTGTAAAATACACGAAATTACGAATTTTTTTATACATTTGAATAAGAAGTTCTTTTATATTTTACGAAAGAGTTTCGATATTTCGTTTGCTTTATTCTGAAACAACTTTTTAAAATTAAATACAGTTTTTTTTATATTTAACAAAATGTTCTTAGTTTTGCAAATAAAATGTTATCGTTCATTTATGAAACATTTTCATAAATTGTATTGTATTCGATTTTGTTTTTTTTTTTTTGGCAAATTTACAAAAATAATCCAATTTATTTAAACCCACGATAGGTTAATTAATATTTCATTTATATTAATTATTTTTATTAATTCATAAATTGTTAATGGTGAAGAAGAATATAAAACTAAATTCAAAAGAAATTAGTTTTAAAAATAAAGCTCGATTCACAATACTGAAGTACTTATACACAACAAATTGTTTTTTGTTCCTTTCTCTTTTGCACTTAAAAATATTTTTTGTATAATTCTATTACTTTTTTTTCTCGAATCCAATCTGTAGCGTGAATATACCCAGCCAGAAATTAACAAACATAGAAGTATTCTGAAAGCACTACGTATGGTAGTTGAAACGTTACCAAAGCAACATGTTTTTAATGATTATAGTGTTCTCAGGGCACTCAAATGATAACCCAGCTTTAGGGTCTCATGTTGGTATTTTAGAGTATTCTTAAAACGTTACTAAAACCAAACATAAAGTAGTTGTAAAGCGCAACGTCTTTTGTTTTTAAAACGCTTCCAAAACATTTGAAAACCCAAAAGTATAATGATTTTAAATTGCATTTAATGCAAAAATTGACTGCTTTCATAGAATTTTAAATACAAAATGTGGAATAATTTTCCAGTACTCCAAATACCTAAAAGAAAGTAACTTTCCCAGTGCTAAAAACACATTAATTATTTTTTTATATTTTATTAGTAATTAAATTTTATTTAAATAATATAGTAAAAAAGTTATTACATTAAAACGTAATTGACAAATACGTTGAATTTTCATGGTGTAGGGTTCTGACGACCTTTAGCAGCAGCCAATAAGTTGACAATAAGGCGACAAAGGTAATTACAGTTAAAACAACTAAAAATGTAGTTGTTTTTAACTGTTAAAAACATCTAACAAATGTGGGAAAAACAACTACCAATGTCGTAAAAACAACTGACAATTTTTTAATACAAACATTTTGAAACAACTGTAAAAATTAGTAAAAACTACTGTTTTTGCAGGTTAATTGTTTTTGGTATTTAAAAAAAAATTTCAATTTTTTTTTCTTCATTCAATTACAACAAAATTTAGTATTTCCAGCATCTTACTTAAAGTCTCAAGTCAACATTCCAAAACAACTGATAAAAATTTTAGTAGTTTTCGTTAGTTGTTTTTGAAAACAACTGTCAAAATAGTTGTTTTGTATATTTCATACAAAAACAACTGTAATTACATTTAAAAACATCTACTACTGATTACTACACAAACAACTGTCATGTAGTAGCTGTAAAACTTTTTTGAGTGTATCCACATTTAAAAGTTTTATTGGCTATACTATTTTATCAAAATTCCACAGATATCAAATTTATTTCAATAAACATCAGTAAAGTTTGTTTAAAAAGTGCTATTAAAGTAATTTAAATATGTTTTTTTTTCAAACGTTCTCAGAACGTTTTGGATTTGGTATATTGTATGCTTTGATAGTATTAGTTTTTTGAACCATCATGAATTTCTGTCTGGGTATATAGTTAGTTAATTGTTCTTTATTTCAAATTCAATTTTCTGTATTACAATGTTTTATAAGTTTAATAAAACAGAACATACGACTAGGACTTTACGTTGTCAATCGGAAAAAGATATTATTTAACACATTTTAACAAACAGTGTTTAATGTTACATACAAATTAATAATTAAATTCATTTATTAACATCTTCCTGTACCTTATCGCATTTATAATATATCGGGATAAATCTTTAAAATTATCTTTTGTATTTAATATATTTATTAACTCATTTTCAGATAGGATAGTTTTTTTAAAATGTTGGTATCTTATTTGTTTTAATATAGGACATTTAGCTATAAAATGAAGAATATTTTCAATTTCGTTTAGATTACATAACGAACATAAGCGAGATCTGTTTTGTTGAAACCTTGTTCCATTAAGCTCAATTAAATCACATCTAGCTTTGAATATATAACTTATTGTTGTCATATTAGTGATATCAAAATAGGTTTGTGGTTCCTTGTAATTGAGTTTGGAATAAAAACGGCTTGAATTAGATGCCTTTTCAACGTAAAACTCTCTTTCATTGTGAATATAATCTTTTGATAAAAAATACCTTTAAAATTACCTTTGTAATCGAATTTTTTTATAATAAGTATTATTATAGTATAGTGTACGAGCCGAAAATAAATCATCATAAAAGATACAAAAATTAAAGAAAATATTAAACCAAAAAAATGTTTCAGAATCGACTCTTAAATGTAATTGAATTTTAATGCGTATTTTGTAAACAATTCAAAAAAAAAAACCCCAAATAAAAATTTAATTTTTAAGTCTATAGAATTTTTCTAAATATCTGTTTTGAGTAAAATTTTGAATAAAAAGAAGGCTCTTTTGGATGAACCAATTTCATACAAAATTTTTAAATTTTAATAATATATTTGAGCATATTTCTGACTCAACTTTGAGATTGTTTGCTGGCAGGGTAGTTGTTTTTTATAAAGGATTTTTGTTTTTTTTTTAATACCTTATAAAAGTACTTTATAAAGCTAACTTTATATTAAAGCTTGTAATTACTTTATTTTTAAAAATGAAATTCTTTAAAAGATTACAAGTTTGATATAATTTTTATTTAAAATAAAAATTATGTTTTTTCGACCTTTAATTGTTCAATGAAAATGAAAATTATTCGAGTTCGATGCCATACTCTATATTTCTTTATTAGGATATTGTGCTAACAAATAATCTATAGAGTTTTTGTTTTCAAATTTATTAAGTGACCACTTTCAGGAATGTGCTGATAGATCTATTTCGGGAATTTTCCAGGTAACCATCATCAGAACACGTTTTGAAAGAAGTGACAATCCCATGCAAACATTCATATAAACTAGTTTTCCCACTAAATGAGAACTAATATATGAGTTCGAAGTTAAAGATTATCACCATTGATCAACAATAAATTGAAAACTTGTTCGTTATGTGCAAGTTCTACCTTTGGTAGATATACAATACACGCATTTTGTATTTGAGGGATTTGAGAGCATAATGAATTTTTAAGATTTATGAGATAAAGTAGTATAATTCAACTTTTAAACTAACTATAAGTAGTTTCTGAAAACTTTTTTTATATACTTAACAAATTATTTAGAAATGTTAAACAAGAAAAAAAAAAAACAGAAGTCTTAAAAGCTACAAGTTTTTGGTTGTAGTGCAAATTGTGCTCTAGTTTAAAAATTTAAATTTATATATGTATGTTCATTCGGTAGTATTCTATCTGAAAAGTAAAAAAAAAAAATTAATATTGCTCAATGCAAAAAATTATCGATTATAACATTCAAAAAATACGAAATACTTTCGTTATTTTCGTAAAATTAGTCAGTTCTTGCCTTTACTGAATTTCGTATAATATACGAAATATTCGTATAGATTAGGAAAAAAATAATTACGAAACTTTTTTTTTTTTTGTAAAATGTTGCATGTTTTTTCAGTGTATGTTTATATATAAAATGTTTTCCTCTATTTTTTTTTTTAATACGATGCTACATGTAATTACATCTTTATATATCGACCAATATATAATCGTATATGACATTTATGGAATTTAATATTGGAATTTCTACTGAAAACGTGATAAAAAAAAACTTAATAGAACATTTCCGAATTTGTTTTAATGGGTTTGCCTTTAAAAATGTTGTGGGGATTTAAGGATTAAACAATTATTCTTCTATGCAAAAAATTAAATAAATAACACAACTCTTCATCTTACAGTTAACCGTATAGTGAGATATGTTTACAGATTGAGGATAAGAGAACATGTCTCTCCGTTTGTGTTGGATTTTCTTGGTTTTTGGTTTTGAGAATTTTATAAAACTGAGAATCTTGTTATTGTTTTACAAGCTAATTAGAGCGAACTGTCCTGGTTACATTGTTGAGAACTTTAGATTTATAAGATCGAGTAGAAACCCTCCAGATAGTTTTTCAACGTATAAACTCTTCTATTTTCGAGAGATCCTTTAATGTGAGGATAACTAGAGTCTGGAATTCATTACCTAGATTTCTTAAAAGCTTTGTTGTTGCAAGTGCTACGTTTAAACGCAAACCAAGGCAGTTTTTTAATCACTCACTATAATTTTGATAATTTACGATCATTTTTCATATTTTTTTTTTACATATTTTGTTTTATTTGTTTAATCGTCTACTTATTTTGATAATCTTATTGCTACATTTTGGACCGTTAAACTTTAGTTATAATTTTATTTATTTTAGGCATTTCTTTAAATTATAAATTTATTTTTTTATTTTTTGTAAAAATTTATTGTAGAATACGAACCATATTTGGCCCTATGGGCTTGGTTTTTGAATTAATAAATGAAATGAAATTCCACATATTAAATTTTTTTTGCAGAACCTAGTTTTGAAATAAACATTTTTTAATACACTTAGGTACGCTGAATCCAAATCCGCTAAAATATTTTTTTTTTTCATTTGCAGTTTTCGAAATACATATCTCGGTTTTTATATTTGCATAATTTACCCCATTTTTCTCGTATATTTTACTTTAATTTTTAAGAAAATAAATCTACACAAAATTATCTTTCATTTGAGTATAATCATGTCGGTGTTTGTTTCAGGAAACTTTACCGGTATATCAAGGAAGTTGTTTAGTTGTATCCTTTAAAATTGTATGTATGATAAAATAATTTTCATTTTTATCACTACTATCACTGTACTAAACATTCCACTTATTTTTGTATAAAAAAATCCAAATCCATTGAAAATATCGTGAAATATTTAGAAAAGAAAAAAAAAAAATTATATAAAAAATGGAGTATATAACGGAAACATAGATTTAGACCACGTATTAAAAATAGCGTCAAATAAAATAAACGAAAAAGTATTTGTCGAGCGTTCAGATTGAAACAAATATTTATATTAAATATTTATTTAATCAAAGTGTAAAAAAACATAGATTTTTTTAATCGAAAAACTAACTGTTTTTGTCTATCTCGCTTAGTTTTGGAGATACTGGACGTTTTAAAATATCGCCATTTTGTAAAATGGCTTGTATCTCGAAAACTAAGCATGATATCGCAAAATGGACAACATTTTTGCAAACTTTAACAAAAAACGCCATGCCGACAACACAAATGTCTACAGTGTTCGGATTCCAATCATTCCCCGTTTCATTCCATATCGTTCCATTTTGGACCAATGTTCCATTCTGTTATCGGAATGATTAAATTTTTATTTTCAGGTACGACAACACAATTGTGTACAGTGCTCCGATTCCAATCGTTCCCCGTTTCAATCCATATCGTTCCATTTTGGATCAATGTTACAATCCATTATCTGAGTGATTAAATTTTTTTAATATCTATTTACATTTCAGTTTTTTGTAAAGCCTTTTATAAATAAATTTATTTAAAAAATTTATAACTGACGATTTTACCACCTGTTATTTGCCATTGTTTGTTCTTACATTTTTTTTGTAAGATCAAAGAAATATTTGCTCAAATCAGAAGAAAATATTTAATAGCTAGTGTTCACACTATGGTTAAGTTTGTCAAATATTTATTTGAATGCAAATAATTTTGTTTGACCAAAATCAGCTGATTTGCTGTTTGACACACAAAAATATTTTGTGTTCAGATTACGGCAAAGAAATATTTCATGTTTTTTGTCAAATATCTGAACGTACCTTTACACTAGTAACAATTATCAAACAGTATAAACAGACGATTAGATTAGATCAGAAGGCACTATGCACCGCGACCAATGTAGGTCTTTTGTGCTGCCTAAGGTTACCTACAGATTCAAGCTACCTATAAAGCCAATTATCCTATTAGGCAAAATGTTCGCGATGTCGGAAGGCGAAATGAAGCGATCACCTAGAAACCTAAGTCTCCTATCACAAAGCCTGGGACATTCGCAGAGAACATGCTCCGAGGTCTCAGACACCAACTCGCAAAACCTACACAAATCCGTGTCCGATTGACCCTTCTTGTGCAGATGGTATCTGAGATTACAGTGTCCAGTTAAGTACGACGCCAGGGTCCTCAAACCCCCCCTTTCAAGCGACAAGAGTCGCCTCGACCCCCTACTGGAAAAAGAGATCAATCTTTTAGCCTGGCGCTGACCAGGAGAGTTTTCCCAGTAACCAGAGAATTCAGACTCTCTCCATGCCCTGAGCCTTTCCCTAACATACCCCGCAGGTATTCCACAGAATGGTTCAGGACCAATAAAGGGCTTTCGGGCCCCGCGGTTGGCAAGACAATCTGCCCTCTCGTTGCCCCTCATGACCAGGAATCCACCCCAAGGTTAGAGAGCTGCCTCTACCGAGCCTATTGAGAGTCTGAATGCATTCTATGACCAACCCGGACGACACCTTATAGGCCATTAGGGCCCTCAGTGCAGCCTGACTGTCAGAAAGAATGTAGATGCGAGATCTGCGAGTTCCCCTTCGCAGGCATTCCCCTGCACAGACACAAATGGCCCAAATCTCCGCCTGAAAAATGGACGGATATTTTCCCATAGGTAAGGCACGCTGGAAGCCTGTTCCCATTCGACTGCTTAGAGCCATCAGTGAACCACACCTGAGAACGATCTTCCGGTTCACAGGATTGATTGGTCCACATGTCTCTGTCAAACAATAACACATCAAAATATCTATCAAAGATCCACTCCGGTGACACTTTGTCCGCAACCTTAGAAATCGGGTCATCTATTAGGATTCGCGTGATCCTCATGTGACCCCTTAGGTCGCCTCCCCTCATGCCACCAAATTCACTAAGTCTAGAGGAACCCATACTGGCAGCCTCCATTACAGAAATATGCAATGGCGGGATCCCCAGCATAACCCCCAAGGCATCCGTCGGGCAAGTTCCGCCGGCCCCTGTAATACCAACACACGCAAGACGGTAGATTCTCTTAAGAGCATCCCTTGCCTTACTCTGTTCAACTTTTGGCCACCATGCAAGGGCAGCATAGGTGATCATCGGTTTAACAATAGTATTGAACGACCAATAGACCATTTGTGGCCTTAGGCCCCATGTTCTCCCGAAAAGCCTCTGGCAGGCATAATATGCCCTGGTGGCCTTCTTGGAGACGTGGTCAAGATGTTCGTTCCAGGTGAGGGAGCTATCAAGAGTCACTCCAAGATACTTAACACTGCTAGAGAAGCCAACCGTTACGCCCTCAACGACCGGCATAGACAGGTTAAGTTTTCTCCTTCTCGTGAATGGTACCAGGATTGTCTTCGACGGATTGACAGACAACCCCCTTTTTCCGGCACCACGAAAGAGTGAAGTTCAGAGCCTGTTGCATACGCTCGGAGATGGTCCTGTCATCCCAGCCCACAACGGAAAGTTCTATTGTAGTAATGCTAATGAAATATGAGTCTAAATAAACAGACGATACAAACGTCTTGAAATTTAATATTGTACAATAGTACAATATTGAGTACAATATTAAATTTTATTGAGTACAATATTAAATTTTAAGATGTTTGTAACATCTGTTTATACTGTTTGATTATTGTTACTCGTGTAACATCCTGTCCACACTAGATATTAACTTTAATATTAACTTTTAATAATAATTCAATCGCAGAGAGAATTATATTACGTGTGGACCACACATAACTGTTAATGTTAGTATTATATCTGATATCTAAATAGAGTTGTTATCATAAATCTCTACACAACAATATTATGATATGAGCTGTCAAAATACACACACACATACATAAAAGATTGTAAAAAAAAAAAAAATAAAAGTTAAATGCCTAAAACTAAAAAAATACAAGAAAAATTGCAATACCAGTGCGATATCCTGATACAAACGCATTATACTCAAATTAAAGATTATTTTGTGTAGATTTCTATTCTTATAAAAAATTCGTGGTTTTGCTATAAAATTTCGAAACATTTAGCAAAATATACGAACAAATGTAAAAAAAATAGCAAATGAGAAAAAAAATGTTTGTCAGATTTGTAATAAGCGTATATAGGTTTATTAAAAATTATCTGTTTCAAAGCGATTTTTTTTTATTTTGTTTTTTTATTAATTAATAATCATATAATTACAAATTATATACTATTACCCCAACCGAGCACTAGCTACTATGGCTTTCGGCGTGTTGTAGCGAAAACAGACCAGTGCCTCTGGTGGGAATCGAACGCACGACCCTCGCACTGATAAGCCAGCACGCTACCAACTAGCCTACCTGGGTGCACAAAAAAAGAAAAAAATTAAGAAAAAGCATTTTAACTATTTTTTGTTTCTGTATGATATTTTATATTATGAAAATTTTGTAAAATTGTTTTGTTTACACAAAGAATGGGTTATTTGGAGGTTTGTTTCATCGTTTCATTAGTTATGTTTCCGTATGTTGCAGCGGCTGACCAATTTAATCGATTGATCATATTTACCAATAATATATTTATTTGATATAAATTAAGTTAATATATTTAACAAATAAATGTAATTTGTATGTACCGTTCAAAATTTCCGGTTTAGTAAATCTAGGTATTTGTCCGATTGCCGTAAATCGTGTGTTAAATTAAAAAAGCACATACATTATTGCGAAATAAAAAATAATCAAAATAAACGTGGTTTTATAATAAAAGGTGTTAAATTTTGGAAATCTTGTGGCAAATGGAAAGTATTGATTAATTTTAATTTAATTTGTAATTTTTCAATAACATTGAAAGTGTATGTGCAAAGATAAATAAAATTGAAATCAATTGTAGTGACCGTCTGTGCCCGGCTTAAGAAAGAAGGATTTTAAATATTTTTTATTTCTGTATGATATTTTAGGTTATGATAATTTTGTAAAATTGTTTTGTTAAGAGGCAATTTACACGAAGAAATTAATTGCAGGCAATTTTTGAATTCTCTTTTAAAGTTGCTTCTAAAAATCATGAACATTTACACGAGGAGTTTTTGCATGCAATTTTTTTGCCGTTTATTTTGCCAATTTTCTTTAATAGTTCATTCGTTGAAATTTAATTTATTCATAATTCGTAAGATTCGTAAGATTCTCATTTTCCTGGTACTCTATAAGTAAAAGTTCCACTAGTTCTTTATTCCACATTATTTATTTTTTATTTTACGAAATATTTTCTATACACAACACTTTAGAAGCCGAATACGAATAAAACAAATTAACAAGAATACGAACGATAGCAAAAAGAAATGTCAAAAAATATCTTGAAAAATGAAAACAGTGCAATTTTTGCTACCCCCGCTTGCTTCTCTATCCCGTTTGCCTACAAACAATTATTGCACGCAATATTTATGCAAAACCATAGACCTCGAGCCTGAATATTTTATTTCGAAAAAAAAAAAAAAAAGTTATTTAAAAAATTTTAAAACTAAAATCTGATGCCAATGATAAATTAATAGTTGTGAAAATAAATTAAAAATAAAAAAAATGAAAACACGTAACCAGAGGACGAAGCCGAGCTAAAATTTTAGGCGGCTAAGCAAAAATTACTCGGCGGCGGCTTAAAGCCGGCTTGTAGCCGACTGTTTTTAGAAATATTTAAAAAAATTAAATTGATTTATTTATTTAAGAAAAAAAAAGAGATTAAAAAAAGTAAAAGTAATTCATTGCATAAGTCATTTTAATTAAGTTTGTAAGATTTTGACTATTTTGATAAAAATGGTTCCACGTCTTTCATGTTATCATGCACGAATAGCTGTTTTGTTATTGTTGCAGGATGGAGTCCACTTATTTTTTCGTTAACGCAATACCCAGCAAAAAAAGCTTGTTCTGAAGATGCTGACGTGGCTGGAATCCCAAAACACAAATTGGCCAGTTTTGCAACATAAGGAAAATGCTAAAAAGAATAATCTGTTTTTCAAAAAACCATGCTGCCACAGTAACGCAAATTCCAACTTCCTTAAAAAATCATAAATATACTTAGTAAAACTAAACAATTTTTATTTATATTTTAGAATTGCCTTGCCGCAAAATATAGATCAAAAGATTTTATAGTAATCTACTTAGCTAAAAGTAAATTATAATCTAAAAAAATGAACATTTCAAATTAGCTGTCAAAGTCGGCTAAGAATTTTAGACGATGAAAGCCGCATGCTTCGGCGGCGGCTAATGCAAGTAAGAATTATACGGCGGCGGCTGTGCGCCGACTTACAGTCGGTCAACTTCGCCCTCTGCACGTAACAAATAACTTCTTATTTAAATATATTAATTAAACATCAACCCAATTATTACAATCAGTTTTTACACAAAACTATTCCAAATATGAAAAATCAAGTTTTAAACGCTTATTTTATATTTTCTTAATTAAGAGTTTAATTTTTTGGAAAAAATATCTCTGAATAAAGCGCAATATTACAATAAAAATCACCAAAACTCGTGCAAGAAAACCAAACTTTAAACTTTTTTTATTATTTAGGTTACAATATCACAAAAGCTTTATGACTATGAGAAGTTCTAAATTCAGATTCGGATTCAGAGTGCAAAAGTGCATTTAAAATGTACTAGGGTCGTTAGTTTTGCGAAATTTAAAATTTGTGTATTGAACAAAGTTGAAAATTTTACTTTTTTAAGAAAATAATATGAGAATTTCTTACTAAAATCTTAATATTGTTCGGCTCCATGGAGAATCCACTCTTAATTTTCGATATTTTGTACAATACAATATGATCTGTCGCCACAAATTGTTTAAGAAAAATCGAAGATGAAATATTCGCGAAAAAATCACGATTTTGCATTTTTGGAAACTTTCTCTAAAGAGACTGTATGATTTTCTAACAAGTATCTAAAAGTAGAAGATTCAAGCTTTCATACGAGATAATTTTTGAAAAATTCGGATGTAAACTTAAAAAGATAGAGCAGTTAGGTATTTTTTTTAGGTTTGCTAAAAAAAATCGAACTTTGAGATGCAATAGATTGCGACTACACCGAATTTCGAAAAACTTAATACATATATCATATGAACGCTGAATATCGATATATTTATTTTCAACTCTATCCATAGTCCATATCCGAAGACCGTATCGAAGATTTTTGAAATTACTCTTTTGTTTTTTATTGATACAATTCAGGTCTTAAATAACTTGTGCGGTACTGGTGCCAAAGAGTTAGTTCAGAACTGGTTTTCAAACTAGTTCTACAAGAGTTTGGGAATATTTGCCCCATCCCTATGACATTTCCATGTTAAATTCTAAAGTTGCATGCATGGAGAGGCGGGCTCAAACAAAATAGTACCTAACTGATTCTGTACTAGTTTTTTTTTTTTTAGGAAAACAATTCGTAAATGCCTGTGTAAACGGAGGCTTTAAAGTACGGCGAAATTTCATTGCAATTAAAAAATAACCTTAAAAAAATACTAATTTATTGCAAAAAGAACGTTCAATATGCCTCCACAGGACATTGTCTCCTTAAAGGACACTGGCCTTTTATACGACCTAGACAATTTTTCGTCAATAGTTTTGAAATATAATTTACTTATTCAAAAATTATATTTCTTTACAGTTTTGTTAAACAAAATGCTCTTTCTTATCATATAAGAGCGTTTCATTTAAGAAAATATTTAAAAATGTGCGAAATTTGTGGAAAAAATTTACGCTGTGATGCATTTGAACGTCATATGCTAGAACATGAGGGCAAGCCAATGCCTTCAGTTAATTGTGAAATCTGTGGTTTACGTTTATCTGGCAAAAGAAACTTAAAACGACACATGTTTACTCAACATCCAGTGGGAGGAAAAGAAACTCACACTTGTCCGGTTTGCTTAAAAATATCACCAAATATAATTGCTTTAAAAGAGCATATACGACGTGTACACAATACGGAAGAAAATCATAAATGTGCAATGTGTGGAAGAGCTTTTAAGAAGGCAATCGCATTAAAGGTGAGTAGCAAGAACAAAATATAAAGAGAATGTATATTTTTAATTTTATTTTTAATCTTTTAGGAGCATATGGCTACTCATACCGGTATCGCTTTATATACTTGCACATGGTGTCCTAAAACAGTTTAATGCTAGCAGCAGTTATCATGTTCATCGTAAAAGACAACATCCAATTGAATGGGAACAGACACAAAGGGAAAAAATAGGACCGATACCTGCTGCTACTGCTATAGGGGAAATAAATACAAGTGGTTTTTCTTAAAAAGGGCAAAGATTTTTTCGTTAATTTTTATAAGGATAAAGATAATTTTAAAATCATACAATTATGGAAAACACTTAGACATGTATTAAATTAAAAGATAACTAATATATACGGTTGAAAAAAAAACATAATAATAAAAAAACGTTTTAAACCCTTAAAATAATAGAAATATTTTTTAACGATAAAAAATTTGCCGCTTTGTAATAACTTTCCTTCTATCTGAATTTAAATATAAAAGTTTAAAAAGCGGGTTCAAAAATTGGCTGCATTATAGAGTGACACATTTTGAGACTTTAAAAAATGCAAGGAGCACCCGCTAAAAATAAAGATTAACATGTTTTATGATGACTCCTAAAGTATTTCTGCTCTAGCGATAACATCTCGTGAACTAACCGTTTTTAAAAAACCTTTAAAAACAACATTTCATGTGAATTAAAAATTATAGTAGTTACGACAAGTTTGGTCAAATACAAAAAAAATATAATTAAAAATTCTACAATTCTGCATTATAAAATTATTAAAAACTGCTTCTCGGCTCGAGATCGTACTTGGGATTTTTTCATTATCATTAGTTCACTAATGCTAATGCCAAACAAATTTCATTACCATTTAATTGTAATGAAAATTGTTTGCAGTAGCATTTGTCCTACTAATGGTAATGCAATTATGCCTAAAAAAACTAATTACAATTGAGCAAAAATGCATTTGCTTACAGAAAATTGGAGTGAGAATTGCTTTACATAAATATTTATCGGAGGAATTTATCGGGAATTTAAGTTAGTTTAATTTACCAATTTCCCGGAATTTTATTGCGGGATCCCGGGAAATAAAAAAAAACTCCAAATTTAGAATGTGCTGCTGTAGAAGAGAAAACATTTGAAAAAGTTTAAAATGCAGATATTAATGCTCTCAATCTAACTTAGTAAATACCACAAAATATTTCTAAAATTTCGGGTCTGCTGAGATCTTTACCTAGATCGAAATACTAGTATCAACCTAGCTAATATGTTTGATTTGCTTTATTTTTGTAAATATACGGAGGTTGAAAGCTCGTTATAAATTAAAAATAGCATTAAAAATAATCTCGATGTATATAAAAACAAAAAACTAATAAAATTGTAAAAAATTCCATAAAGAGTTCGAACTATTTGAGGGAAGTGATCAAAAATCTCAAAATAATTAATATTTGTTTAATACATTATTTACACTACAACCAAAAACTAGTAATTTTTGAAAACTTCTAGTTTTTTTTAAAAAAATTGTATGGAATTTGACAAGAAGTTTTCAAAAACTACTAGTTTTTAGTTGTAGTATAAATGCAGTATAACGCACTTACTATTCGTACAACTTTGGTAGAAATTGAACGAGTTATTTCGGTAACATGCCAATTTGTTAATAAAATAAAAATATGAATAAGTTGATTAATCTTTGATAAAAATTGCATTAATTTTTTGACGAAATTTGGTGGAAAGGTGTAATGGTGTCTCAATAAGCTTTTTCACAATTTAAATTCAAAAGATTTTTGTTAAACAATATGCGTCAAACTGTAATACACAATTTAATCTAATAATATTCCCGATATTTGAAATTTAGACAATTTTTCAAAATTTTAACATGGCAACACTGGCGCTTGATTTTTTGCACATTTTTTGTGTGTTAGAAGAAAATAGATAATTTTTCACATTTAAAAAGAAAATGTAGTAATTTTCTGCATATGAGTCATTCCATGTCAGACCGTACGTTTTTGCTAAAAATTGACTTTGATGTCTCCGATGTCTTTCAAAATTTTAATACGTAATCTTCATTAAAAAATATTTAACACATTAAAAAATATTTTACCAGTGTTTCCAGAAAAAAATTCAAAATTTTTTTTGAAAACTTTATGGTCATTTAAAAATCGTCAAAACCGTGAAAAATCTTCCGACATGACAACTTTTAAACTAATGTTTTTCTAAAACTAGTGAATGGATTTTAAAGTTTAATACCTAATTTTAAAGGTATTTGAACCTTCCTTTTAAAAATTATTTATTTTTTTTTTTTTATTTAAAATTTTTTTTTTTTTAATTTAGGTTTTTTTTTTTTAATTACGACTTTTTAGGATTTTGACGATTTTCAAATGCCCATACCGTTAAAAAAAAAAATTTTGAATTTTTTTCTGGAAACACGGATAAAATATTTTTTAATGTTTAATACGTCTGGCAAATTTAAAGTAAATCGGAAGAGGTGTTGTAAAAAAGGTGTTTGGTCTGACATGGAATGACTCATATTAAAGTTTTTAGAATTGCGGAGAGTTCTTGTTCCGATCTTTTAATTTAACATAAAAAGTAAATACTGCACAAAAAATTTTTGTTATTCAAAAAATGTTCCCATACGTTCCCTCCTATGACAAGCCAATGTAAAATTCATCAATGAAAATGCCAAATTAGAAGAGAAAACATTTTTGGTGGATTTATAAACCGGTCTTCTTTCTAAAAACTATTAGTTTTTGAAAAAGTGCTAAAAAAAATGTAAAAAATTGTATTTTTTAAATTAATTATATCTCACTTGATCAACAAGAGGGTATTAACTCAAAATTTTAAAATTTTCAGTAGAGTCAAAAAACTGTTTATGGCCACATTTTAACAGAATTTAAAAATTAAAACATATCATAATAAGCAAATTCCATTCGAAAATATATATACATTGTTTTTGTTTTAAATTTAACCACTCATTGCAAAAAAAATCAATTTTTTGAGTTAATACCATTTTTTTTGAAATTTTATCGATTTATTTTTGGTATTATTTTGAATATTTTATCAGCAAAACAGTATCAACTCTAAATACAACCAAATATAAATAAAACAGTTTGATTATTTTTAACACAAATAAAGGCTCAAATCAAAATAATACCTCTTTTATGAAAATATACGATTCATTTCTATTTGAACTTTTGTGTTAACTCGAAATAATACCTTTTTGTTGAAATAAAGGTAATCACTACATTATCATGAAAATGGTCTCAAAAGTGGTTTTCGAGATGAAAGAGTAATCGGAATACGTTGAAATTTTTACAATAGATAGATATTGACGTTGTTAGTTGATTTCTTGAAAAAAGTGATATTTTAAAAATTTTAAGTTAATACCCTCTTGTTGATCAAGTGCGATATGGTAACCATGAAACAATCGTTTTTAAATTTTTTATAACTATTTTTGTACTTGAGACCTTACATGCTTTTTTACCTCCTATTCAAAATTATCGGGACTTAAAAGATGTGTTGCTTTTAAGCAACGGTAGTAAAAAATGGGGTAAAAGAACTGGAATCAATGGCATACAAATTTTATTATCTCTAGCAGAGTTACAGACTTTTATAGTTTTTGCAAAACGATAAAATTGTTTAATCTTTCTTATATATGACAAAAGTTGCGATAATTAATTTTTAATTAATAAAAAATTGTGTTTTTGGAAGTTTGTTAAAAACAGTTTAACTCACGGGACGTTATCACTAGAGCCGAAATATTTTAGTAACCATCATAAAACATATTAATCCTTATTTTCAGGGAGTGCATTATACACTTTCTCTTTTGAAGCATGCTAGTGCAGTATATTTAAATAAAAAAACTTTCGAAAAATTTAAATATTTTTCAATATTTAAACATAACTGACAAAGTCTATTTCTTTTCAGTTTTGCTAAACAGAATACACTTTCCTATCATATAGACGCGACCCATTTAAAAAAACACTTAAAAATATGCGAAATGTGTGGAAAAAAATTACGACATGATGAATTTAAACGTCATATGTTAGAACATGAAGGCAAACCTATACCTACAGTCAATTGTCAATTCTGTGGTATGCCTTTCACTGGTAGAAGTCACTTAAAGCGTCACATACTTAGGCAACACTCGGCAAAAGGAGAAGAATCCCACACTTGCCCCGTTTGCTCTAAAACATCCAAAAATATTATCGCTTTAAGGGAGCATATACGTCGTATACATAATGTGGATGATATTCATAAATGTTCAATGTGTGGAAAAGGTTTTAAGAGGGCAATAGCTTTAAAGGTAAGTTTAAAAAGAAAACTTAATTGAAATAATTATAATAATTGTAAAATTTTGTTTGATTTATAGGAGCATATGGCTACTCATACCGGCATTGCTTTATATACTTGTCCTTGGTGTCCCAAAACATTCAATGCAAGTGGAGGAATGCATGCTCATCGCAAACGACAACATCCTGTTGAATGGGAGAAGGCACAAAGAGAAAAAAGCGAAAAGTATAAAACTTCTACTGTAACGGATGCAAAAATGTATTTTTAATATAAAATGTATTTTTAATATAAAATTTGTATAAATAATAAGACATTGAAAAAACCATTTGACGAAAAATATAAAAAATATACTCAATTGAAAGATTTTTTTTAGAGTTTCTTCAAACAATAATTTTTTGTTAGTTTCCTCTCTATTACTAAGTTAAATTCATGTTTTCATTTACATATGTTCTGACTAAATAAATTTCTAAAGAGAAAAATATACTCCAAAAAGAAAAAAACATAGCCATTTCTCTGATTTTTTCATGTAAAGTGCCAAAAATGGTGATTTTTTGAAATGTTTGTATGGGGAACCCCCCAGGGGGTTCCATGGGGTGTGCCACTGGCATGGGTGGGTCGGCCCTCCAAAGTTAGTAGGGGTCGGTCATACATTTGGACTCGATTGGGGCACTCTAAATGGGTCAAAGTGGAATTTTTCAAAATTTGACGCTACGGGTCAAAAGTCGGGACATCAGAATTCGTTTTAGAGGTATGGTTCCTTCGGCAAAGTTTCTTATTTTGATCCCTAGAATACGATTTTCCTTGAACGTTGAGCGATTTTTAAATCGATCCGCCCTAGTAGCCATGGAACAATCGTTTTTAAATTTTTTATAACTATTTTTGTACTTAAGACCTTACATGCTTTTTTACCTCCTATTCAAAATTATCGGGACTAAAAAGAGGTAGTAAAAAATGGGGTAAAAGAATTGGAATCAATGGCATACAAATTTTATTATCTCTAGCAGAGTGGCAGACTTTTATAGTATTTGCAAAACGATAGAATTGTTTAATCTTTCTTATATATGACAAAATTTTTGACAAAAGTTGCGATAATTAATTTTTAATTAATAAAAAATTGTGTTTTTGGAAGTTTGTTAAAAACAGTTTAACTCACGGGACGTTATCACTAGAGCCGAAATATTTTAGTAACCATCATAAAACATATTAATTCTTATTTTCAGGGAGTGCATTATACACTTTCTCTTTTGAAGCATGCTAGTGCAGTATATTTAAATAAAAAAAAACTTTCGAAAAATTTAAATATTTTTCAATATTTAAACAAAACTGACAAAGTCTATTTCTTTTCAGTTTTGCTAAACAGAATACACTTTCTTATCATATAGACGCGACCCATTTAAAAAAACACTTAAAAATATGCGAAATGTGTGGAAAAAAATTACGACATGATGAATTTAAACGTCATATGTTAGAACATGAAGGTAAACCTATACCTACAGTAAATTGTCAATTCTGTGGTATGCCTTTCACTGGTAGAAGTAACTTAAAGCGTCACATACTTACGCAACACTCGGCAAAAGGAGAAGAATCACACACTTGCCCCGTTTGCTCTAAAACATCCAAAAATATTATCGCTTTAAGGGAGCATATACGTCGTATACATAATGTGGATGATATTCATAAATGTTCAATGTGTGGAAAAGGTTTTAAGAGGGCAATAGCTTTAAAGGTAAGTTTAAAAAGAAAATTTAATTGAAATAATTATAATAATTGTAAAATTTTGTTTGATTTATAGGAGCATATGGCTACTCATACCGGCATTGCTTTATATACTTGTCCTTGGTGTCCCAAAACATTCAATGCAAGTGGAGGAATGCATGCTCATCGCAAACGACAACATCCTGTTGAATGGGAGAAGGCACAAAGAGAAAAAAGCGAAAAATATAAAACTTCTACTGTAACGGATACAAATAATAGTAGTTTTTCTTAAAATGTATTTTTAATGTAAAATTTGTATAAATAATAGACATTGAAAAAACCATTTGACGAAAAATATAAAAAATGTACTCAATTGAAAGATTTTTTTTAGAGTTTCTTTAAACGGGCTAATTATATCCAGCTTTATAAATAAATATAACAGATTTATATAAAAAGTAATATTTATTCACCATATTATGAGTTCAGACATTTTTTTTAGTTTACTTCGAAATTGAAGTAATTTAGGTTTTTATATTGGTGATTTAATAGAAAACAATTAAAGGGCTTATTGTAAAAACTTGATAAGCCACATACTAATTTCTATTGGTATTTTGCTTCAAAGTTTTGATTTAATGCATAAAGTATGACTTTTGCACGACTTTTATTCTTTAAATACTTGTATTGAGTGTACAAGCAAGGCTTTTTATCAAATACTCATCAATAGGTGATTCGAAGACAGATGAAACTAGCAATGAAATAAATGTGACTTATCAAGTTTTTGGAATAAGCTCTTCAATCGAAATCGAATCAAATTCAATTTTAGAATCCAGTATAAATAGGGTCTTTAATTTAAATTTTACTGCGGTTTGAAATCACGTGTAATACAGAACAAAGGCGATTGTGAATTTTTAAAATCACATGGCATTAAAGATTTAGTTTTACTTTCAAAAACTTTTTCTACACAAAATAAAACGAAAAAAAATATACAGAAATGGATTACAGAACAGCAAATAAATTTTGAATATTTCACTTTAGTTTTGTTTGTGCACTCAATTAATTTTGACTGTAGAATCTACTGAAAATGATAGTAACAATAAACGTAAATTTAGTAAAAAAAGGCGACAAGGTTAATTACAGTTAAAATAACTAATAATGTAGTTGTTTTAAATTTTGAAAAACGTTCAACAAATGTAGCAAAAACAACTAACAATGTCGTAAAAACAACTGACAATTTTTTACTACAAACATTTTAAAACAACTGTAAAAATTAGTATAAAACTACTGATTTTTAAGTAATATTTTAAAATATTTTTTAACACTCGAATGACCAGACCAGTCATTTTGACTGGTTTGTCAGATTTGATTTAAAATTACAAATTTTTCTTCCAACTTATTCCGTATATTATTATATGAGTTTGGTTATCTCAAAATCACCAAAGTTTAGGAGTTTACCATAGTTATGAATGTCAAATTTATATGGAAAAATCTGTGGTTAAAATTAAACTATGGTTATTAGCGTAACAATTCCCATAAGTAGCGGAACAATTCCATATAATTTTTTTTTTGTATTTCACTTATAAGTAAACAAGTGAGTAATTTTTGTTTTCTTTTTTATACCTAAGTGTGATTTGAAGAAAATAAATCAATGAAAACAACAAATGCGATCTCAGTTCCAAATGTTTTGACCACTACTGTATATGTACCATGGAAGCTGTGTTGTGCGTTTCGTAAATATTCTACTGGGAAAACGTAGTTATTGTTCAGTCGAGTATTTTAAATGCGAAGGTGCTTGCCGCTTTCAAAAGTTAGCGCTTGTTTTCCCGATATTCGCGATATAAGGATCGATTTTAAAGTGTAATAAAAACGATATTTTTTAGAATTTCGGTAATTTATTGAATTTAAATCAACTGCATAAAATTTAAAATCTCAAATATCGGGAAAACGAGTTTTGTTTAGCGATAAAGCTCACTTTTGGTTAAATGGATACGTCAATAAACAAAACTGAAGTATTTGGAGTGATGATAATCCTCAAGTGTATGTTGAGACACCGTTACATCCAGAAAAACTGACTGTTTGGTGTGCTTTATGGGCTGGTGGAAGCATTGGTCCGTACTTCTTTAAAAACGATGCTAGCCAGAACGTTACAGTCAATGGTGACCGCTATAGAGCCATGATAACTGACTTTTTCGTTCATCAATTGAACAACCATGAAAAAAAATTCAACTTTGTTTTATTCCATTTCAAAGTTATCTACCTCTATAAAAAACTTCCTGTACTGTAAATACGAAATAATAATTGAGGTTTTTTCTCGGTGTAGTACTTTATTTCAACAACGGTTGAAAATGTAGTTAATCAAGTACTGACAAAGCACTTTTTGTTAACGTTGGGAAAACGTTCTAAACGCGTGCCTTGTCGGTGCTTAATAGTTATATTGTTTATTCATTAAAATTTTATAAATTAAGTACTGACAAAGGACTTTTTGCAAATGTGTGGAAAGCGTTCTAAAGCAGGTATATGCCAGTGTTAAATTATTTTAAGGTTGTAAATTTTATAAATCAAGTACTGACAAAGCCCATTTTGCCAACGTTGCGAAAGCGTTCTAAAAAAGGTCTTTGTCAATGCTGTAATTTGAATTTCTGCCAATGGTACTAAAAATAAAATGCTTGTTTTTTTCTGACCATCGGTATAAAAAATGCCGGTCATTCAATAGCAGTGTTCAAATTACAAAATTTTAAAACTCTTGTAATAGGAGATTTTCCAAATTTTATTCACTTTTAGCATTTACTAAACCCTTGTTTACACATTTTAAAATTTTTTACTGATACAAATTTTTTTTGTTATTTTATTTTCAATAAGAAAATTCTGTTGGCAATCGTTTTATTTCCAAATCTATTAGATAATATACCCACAGGGTTGGTTTTTTGTTCTTGCAATTTACAGCAACTTTTACGATTTAAACCATTAAATCGTTTTGAAAATAAAGCTTTAAAAATCGCCGAAGCTCATGAATGTTGATTTATGAACTATGAAAATATTTATGTCGCGCACTGTATGTACACTGAAAAAAATACATACGTAATAGAAACCTTTCGTACATTGTGCGACATATTTCGTTATATCGCACCACGAAAATCTTTCGTTAAATATACGAAATCACTAAATTTTAGTGTCCATTTTTTATATTTTACGAAAAAGTTTCGTTGTTTTGTACCACGAAAATCTTTCGTAAAATACACGAAATTATGAAATTTGTTTATACATTTTAAGAATTTGTTTATATTTTATGAAAAAATTATATGTTTCGTTTGCTTTATTATAAAACAATTTTGTAAACTAAAATAAAGTTATTTATATTTAAATGCATGGCTCGTATAAGGGCATAAGAGACAACTTTTTGAAAACGCGTTTTTTTTTTTATAATACGACATTTTAGCCATAATATTGTTAAAATTTTTCATTAATTTTTGACTGGAAAGTGCAATTTTTCGATTCGCAAAACTTACTAAATTGAAACATTAATTTGTTTTTTATACATTGCACATTAGTAATTAAAATAGTACAACTAATAAATACCATTTTAAATCGCAAAAAATTCATTCAAGTAACTAAAAATCAAAAAAATGCAAAATTCAACTACTTACATGTACAATATTTGAATGACATTTTCTACACGGATACAATTGGATTGAATTACACAGTGCAACACGAAAAAAAATAGCCATATACGAACACCACTACGTGAACTTCACCTTCCAGATCAAAATCGCAAAAAACTTAAAAAAATCCGATTTTTTTTACCTTTTTTCCCGTGTTCAGGTCCATAGGTAGCAAACTGTTCAAAATTCAAGGAAACAATCAACTACAAAAATTTACCTAAGATCTCAATAAACAAATTTCTAGAACATATAAACTTCGTGGGAATTGGGTTTGCTACCTATGCACCTGAACAGGAGAAAAAAGGAAAAAAAAATGAAATTAAAAAATTTTTCACTTTTGCGCGCTACCTATACAGTGTTAAGAATCATCTCTAAACCATATTTATACCAAGATTTTATAAAAACCCAAACCCACACCTCCAAAAAAAATATTTAAGACTTATTGTCCTAAATCGTTTGTGCAGGATGTTAAGGGAAGACTTCCTCTTTTTGTCCCTCCCTGTAAACATTTTTTAATACCCAGTTTTAGCGGATGCCTGCACCAAATTATAAGTTCTTAAATTCAACGCGTACATTGGCAAACCAAATTTTAGAAGCACACATTTTCACAAATAAACCCGCATTTTACGCCGTTCTTTTCAAAAGTTCTAAAATATAACTTATCAGTGAATTAAGTAGCCCATACAACAGTGAACAAATAGTGCAAACTTAGGTTTCTTACTAAAAGGGTATAGGAATGCCGTCAGTGGGAATATTTTTCCTGTCTAAGGGGATAGAAAAAAAAACTTTTCAAATTTTATTTTTTTTTTGGGGAAAATTCTAAAAGAACCTTAACAATAGTTTAGGACGTATTCTATGGAACATACACTCAGAAGAACTTTTCAATAAATGCTCAACAGTTGTTTAAAAAGTTAATCCGTAAAGTTGTTTTAATTGAATATGAAGTTAAATTACAAAGGACATATTTTTTTTTTTAATTTTCTGTCTGATATTCAATAAACAAAAAATTACCTTTTGGTATTTGTTAAAATATTTATTTAAATTTCCTATTTCAAATAAAAACTTGTTGTATTATATTGAGTATTGAAATAAAAGAAAACAAATCTATTGCTTCTACCGAATTTGACAATTAATTTTTTAACAGTTGAAAATAAACTAAAAAATACAATTATTTTAAACGAATAGTAAGTAGTGATTTTTTAACTGATTTTCAATTACTTTAATGTGTATTTTCAGTAGTCTTTAAGGAAAAAATATTGTAAGTGTATGATGTAAAACTTTTAGCCATTAAAGACCTACACACCAAATTTCAAGTACGTCACTTAAACCCTTTTTACAGGCATCAAGGTGCAGACTATACTCCTTTTTGGGCCTCCCCGAAGGAATTTCCAAAAATATCAGGAACCCACATGCCATATACCAAGATCCTCTCTAAGCGGTTAATGAAGGATAGATTTACATACTTTTACCCATATTTTTACCACAATCCTGGATGTAAATTTAAAATTCCAAATTTCTGGAGAAGATTGGGCAGCCCTCCATTTTTCCCCTCCCCGTAAAAATTTCCAAAAATACGCTTAATACAGATGTCTACTCGTATTAAGTACCCAAATACCGAATTCCCAAAAATCCGCTCTACGCAGATGTCTAGTCTTGATTAAGCAAAAAGAGGAGGATTTCCCCTTTTTGGGGGAAAATACCAAATTACCAAAAAAAAAATACCCACATACCAAATTTTAAGTTCCTACTGCTGCGGTTTGACAAGGCTGCCAAGGCGGAACTCTTTGAGGGGGAGAATTTCCCTTTATTGTCCCCCCCCCCCCCCCGTAGGAACATCTAAAAATCACATCTTGCCGAACGTCTACGCTGGAGGATGGACCTCCATGCCAAATTTGAAAATGTGACTTATGCCACTTTCAAATTAAATGGTTCATATGTAGGTAGTTATTTTTTATTAGGATATTTTTGTTTATTGTAAATACTTTATAAAAGTACACTTAAAGTTCTATAATTGTCACCTGCTTTAAATGTCGGTATGATTTAATTAATTAATTGAGAGGATAATGCATTTTTAAAATTTAGGATATTTAGCCTTATTTTCACAATGTTCCGTTAATTACTAACTGGGACTTTAACTGATACATATAACTTATAAATTTAACTGTTTGTTAAATTTTAACTGGGAATTAAGTAATCGGGCCTTAGTAGTATCCTATTACATTTACGCTACCCAGTAGTAATTTCTGAAAACTTTTTTTATTTACTTATTAAATTCTATAGATATTTTAAACAGAAGTTTTTAAAAACTATAAGCTTTTGGTTGTAGTGCAAGTTGTGCTCTAGTTTTGAAAAAAAAATTTAAAATATGTTCATTCGGTATGTATTGAAAAGTAAAAAAAATAAATATTCTTCTAATCAGAAAATAATAAATTACACTGTACAACAAACTGTATCCAAAATAACAAGGTTCCGACAACGGATTCTGGTAGAGGGGACAAAAAAAAAATATACGTGTATCGGCGTTTTGATAGTTTACGTCTGAATTTTATTTTTGCACATTCTTATGTTGAATCGGCATAAGAAACCATGTGACCCTTGCATTTTAGGTATAAAATGTGCTTAACAGATTTATGTAAAAAATTACTAGGAATATTTTTCTGCCCCCTCCCCCTTTTTAACGAAAAAGGGGGGGGGGCCTGAAAACTTGGATAAAATGGTTTAAAAAGTCCCACAAATATATTTGTCATACAATTCTACTAAAGATCTCTGAATACACCAAAGCTCGAAATTCAGCTTCAGCACGAGCTTTCCCCCTTGTTCACAAAAGAGATAGAAGACCCATACATTGAGGATTTAGAGGGCTAAAATATTCCACAAAAATGTTCCTCGTCATTTTTTTACATAAATCTCCTAAACACATTTTATACCTAAAATGTAACGGTTACATGGTTTCTTATGTTGATTTACCATTTACCATAAGAATGTGCAAAAGGGGGGAAACTTTAACCCCACTCCCCTAAAATAAAATTCAGACTTTAACCTTCAAAACGCAGATACGCGTATATTTTTTCGGTCCCCTCTATCAGAAAGCGTTGTCGGAACATTGTTATTTTTTTGTGTTGTACAGTGTTATCGTATATAGTATATTAAAAATAAAAGAAACGACAGATTTTCGTAAAATTAGTCAATTGTCTAAACTGAATTTCGTAGAATATACGAAATATTCGTATATATTACAAAAATCGTAAAATGTTGCATGGATTTTTTTCAGTGTATGTATTAAAAAATCTATTTCTTTTCAGTTTTATTACGCAATATGCACTATCTTCTCATACAAGAGCATTCCACTTAAGAAAATATTTAAAAATTTGCGAAATATGTGGTCAAAGTTTACGCACTGGTGATCTTGTACGTCATATGTTGGAACATGAGGGAAAATCAATTCCTAGATTGGAGTGTGAGATCTGTGGCTTAAGTTTGTCTACTAAAAAAAACTTGAAGCGTCACATGATTTCGAAACATCCGGTAGGAGGCAAAAAAACAATAACGTGTCCTGTTTGTACGAAACCATCTGCGAATATTTTTGCCTTAAGAGAGCATGTACGCCGTGTACATAATACGGGAGATATTCATAAATGTACCATCTGTGGAAGAGGTTTCAAAAAGGCACTTGTATTAAAGGCAAGTTAACAAAAAAAACATAAATGCAATTTATTATTATTTTTAAATTTTCTTTGGTTTGCAGGAGCATATGGCTACTCATACCGGGATCGCTTTATATACTTGTCCTTGGTGTCCTAAATCATTTAATGCTAATAGTAGTTATCATGTTCATCGCAAAACACAACATCCAGTTGAATGGGAACAGGCACAAAGGGAAAAATTCATGAAATATAAAACTCCTACTGCAGAGGAATCAAATAATTCTGATTTTCCATTAAAAAATGTATTTAATTAGAAAAAAAATTATTTGGCAAAAATAAAACTGATTTTGCAAAAAGATCTTAGTTTCATATTTTAGAGGAATATTCAGACCCATTTTCTCAAAAGTGTAAGAATATTACACTTTTCAGTAGAAAAAATGTTTAAAATTCAAAACGTTATATAACATAGGAACATAAAATCTTAACTTTTAAAAATGAATAAGGATATAACCACCAATTCGATATATTATCGTCATGCTGATTTTAATGGCGCACTATATTTGTGTATACACTGAGGAAATTACAGTCAAAAAGGCAATGACTGTATTTGTCATAAAAATTACTAACCATGTAGTCATTTTTAACTATTGATAAAACAACTACAATGATAGTAATTACGAGCGATAGACGTTTTAGTATAAACATTGTCGATAAAATGTACTCTTTATTGCATATGAAATCTCAATTATATGAATTGTAAAGTAAATTGTAAGTTTATTTAAATAAAGAAAATTATTATTATTATTAACTAGTTAAATAAATATTTGAAAAAAAAATATTATTATTATAGTAAATACGACTATCTAAGCGGTCAAAAACAACTACCCCTAAATGAATGCATAAACCATAAAAACGAGCAACAAAACAATAAAAACAATGAGCATAAAACATAAGTCGTAAAAACTTTTATTTTAGCAGTTATTTTTTCGGTATTTTAAAAATATTTTTTAATAAAAAATATATTTTTTTCTTTTAATTAAAATAAAAATTTTTATCTCCTACATCCTATTTAAAATGAAAAGTAGAAATTCCAAACGGTATTCCATTTATGGCGTTTTTATGCATTGGAGATCATTAGAGCTTTTGGCACTATTTATGGTGCTTTCCAATTTCACAAAACACCAAAAATTTTACTCTTGGTGCCAAACATAAAAAAGTACTAAACTGGTGCTTTTGTAATTTATAGATAGTGTTTTGGATGCCTTTTAATCAATATCGTTTTAGAGAATAGTATTTTGTTCCAAAAGCCCTAAAACTGCAGAAAAACAATTAAAAATTCGAATTTTTGTACAGTCTTAAAATATTTGCAAACAAATGTAATTTTTCGCCACATTTTAAATGGATTGCTAAAACTGCAGCAAAAACTGTCAAAAACTCCATTTTTTTTTACTCTTAAGGAAACTACAATCAAATGTCAGTAGTCGCTACATTTTAAATTACCTTGTCTGTTAAATTGATACGAAACCTCCTTTTTTTTGTATGACGTTTAGCAGACATAATAAGTACGGAAATTGTCGGTGGATCACGAAATCCAATTATAAAATTGTTTTATGGTCAACTTGATACCATTTTTAAATTTGTAAACAAATTAAAAAAATGTTGACTTGTGTTTTTTTTACACTTTTTTAAGCAAAAAATAACGATTTTTACGCTTTTTACAGTTTTTTATGCACTTTTTGCTCTCAAAAAGTTGTCAACTCTTTTGGAGATACAATGAAATTTTCTAATTATTATTTGCAAATTATGAACATATTAATAATAACAAAACAACTATTATGGCAGTTATTTAAAAAAAAAAACAACAAAAGACAAATGCTGTTCTTTTGCAACAGTTGTTTGAAGCAGTTATTTTAGTTTTTTAATAAACAACTACAAAAACAGTTATGCAGTAAAAAGTTAATTTTTGAGAGTTATTTACAAATAGAAAATTTTTCAAAGCTTTTAAAAATTCTCCGTTAGTTTATATTTGTTATTATTGATATTCTCATAGTTTTCAAATAATAATAATAAGAAAATTTCAATTCCAATACATTAAAACGTTATAACTGGGGTATCGTTTGGAGTTTTTACTTTGCATTTTAAGTAGGATGTAGGAAATGCAAATTTTTATTCTTATTTAAAGAAAAAAATATATTTTTTTTTATTAAAAAATTATGCAATGAAAATGAAAATTCTTCAAGTTCGAGGCCATACTCTATATTTCTTTATTAGAATATTGTCCTAACAAATAATCTATAGAGTTTTATTGTTTTGTTATTTTTAATGAAAATTATATCAAACTTGTATAAAAGACAAAGTACAGTCTAGTTTACTCCCCCTGAGTTTTGTTATTTTTAATGAAAATTATATCAAACTTGTATAAAAGACAAAGTACAGTCTAGTTTACTCCCCCTGTTTTTGTTTATAGACAAAACAAAAAAATAAAAAGGAGGAAAAACAAAAAGCAAGTATTGAATATCCACCAAAGGTGGACCTTGCACATAACAAATAATTTTTTTAACAATGGTGATAATCTTTAACTACGAGCTCATATATTAGGTCTCATGTAGTGAGTAAACTAGTTTATATGAATGTTTGATGTTTGGCATGGGATTGTTACCTCTTTCAAAACGTGTTCTGATGATGGGAACCTGGAAAATTCCCGAAATAGATCTATCAACACATTCCTGAAAGGGTCAAATAATAAATTTGAAAACAAAAAAACTCTATAGATTATTTGTTAGGACAATATCCTAATAAAGATATATAGAGTATGGCCTCGAACTTGAATAATTTTCATTTTCATTGCACAATTAAAAGTCGAAAAAAACATAATTTTTATTTTTAACAAAAATTATATCAAACTTTTAAAAAATTATTTTTAAAATACCGAAAAAATAACTGTTAAAAACAGTACTTTTTAGCAATTATTAGAGTTGTTTTTACGAATATTTAGTTGTTTTTACCACATTTTTTTAGTTGTTTTTCAATAGTTAAAAACAACTAAATATTTACTTATTTTAACGGTAATTACCATTGTCGCCTTTTTAACTGAAAATACATTTTTTTAGATATAATTTTCAGTAAAATCTACTGTAAAACTTTTTTGAGTGTACCTCAACGTTTTTTAACTTTAAATTTATAGAGTTCATAGTTTGTACAAATTTAAGTAGTTACATGGTATTCATTGCAAATTTTACTATTTTGTATGCTGTATTGTACATTTTAAAAATGCATTAAAAAAACTATATTTCTTTTCAGTTTTATTACACAAAGTGCACTATCTTCTCATATAAAAGTGTTGCACTTGAAGCAATATTTAAAAATTTGTGAAATATGTGGGCAAAGTTTACGCAGTGTTAATTTTGTACGTCATATGCTAGAACATGAGGGGAAATCAATTCCAAAGTTCAAATGTGAAATATGCGGCTTAAGTTTGTCTAGTAAAAGAATCTTGAAGCGACACATAATTTCAAAACATCCGGTAGGAGGAAACGATTTAGTAACATGTCCCATTTGTATGAAACCATCGACGAGTATTGTTGCATCAAAAGAGCATGTACGCCGTATGCATAATACGAGAATTATTCATAAATGTACAATGTGTGGAAAAGATTTTAAAAATCGAACTGCATTAAAGGCAAGTTTGAAAAAAATATACAAATTCTTATTATTGTTAATTTTTTTGGTTTATAGGAGCATATGGCTACTCATACCGGTATCGCTTTATATACTTGTCATTGGTGTCCTAAATCATTTAATGCTAATAGTAGTTATCATGTTCATCGCAAAACACAACACCCAATCGAATGGGAACAGGCACAAAGGGAAAAACTCATGAAATATAAAACTCCTGCTGAAGCGGAATTAAATATTAGAGATTTTCCATAAAAATGTTTATAAGCAGAAACTAAAAAAAAAACTTATTTGGTAAAAATAAAAATGATCTTGTAAAAATACGCTTTTGATTTTAGAGGAATATTCATATACTATGTTCTCAAAAAGTATAAATATCGACTCTGTGAAATTTTCTAAACTTAAAAAAGTTTCCCAAATTCAAAACGTTGGCCTGCTTTTGAGTTTGGTGTTACAAATAATACAAATTGGTATTTAGGATTAAAGGTTTTTGTTTAAATTAGATATATACAGGATTCACAAATGATTACAAAACACGTGTTTTGCCAAAACGCCAGAAAAAAATGCAATTACTAATGAAATTGTTGTTTCTACTCTCACTCACCTCTTTTGGGTGAAATTGTTATAATGAAATTCAATAAAACTCAATGGAATCATACAGTCAACAAAATTTAACCGTGACTACATGAAAGTTGTTTGTGTAGTAGTTGTTTTTAACATTAATTACAGTTCCTTTTTCTATGAAATAATACAAAACAACTATTAATAGCAGTTATTTACAAAAAAAAAAAAAAAAACAACTGAATAAAATTCTGTATTTTTGTAACAGTTGTTTGAAGCAGTTATTTTAGTATTTTATAAACAACTACCAAAACAGTAATTTTGCAGTAAACAGTTAATTTTTGTTAGTTATTTCAAAATAAAAGATTGTGTCGAATTTTTAAAAATCCTCGTTCATTTTATATTTGTCATTATTGATATGTTCATAGCTTGCAAATAATAATTATATATAATTTTATTTTAATTCCAATGAAAAAAAACGTCATAGCAGGTGTACAGTTTGGAATTTTGACTTTGCTTTTTTAGTTGGATGTATTAAATACAAATTTTTATTGTAATTGAAAGAAGAAAACATTTTTTTGTTAAACAATATTTTTAAAATACTGAAAGTATAACTTCTTAAAACCAGTAGTTTTTACAGTTGTTTAAAAATTGTTGTAATAAAAAATTGTACGTGATTTTTTCGATTTTGTTATTTAGTTTTACTGCATTTGTTAGTTGTTTTTTAACAGTTAAAAATAACAATTTTTTTTCAGTAGATTCTACTGTAAAAATTTTTGAGTGTAATTAGAAAATTGCATTGTAACTCCAATGCATAAAAAAGTAATAACTGAAGTTCCGTTTGGAACTTTGACTTTAAATTTTAAGTAGGATGCAGTAAATTTTGTATTTTTTCATTAAAATATATATTTAAAATAACCCAAAAATAACTGTAAAAATCAATAGTTTTTACCAATTTTTTCAGTTTTTTTGTTACTTATTTTTTCGACATTGTCAGTTGTTTTTACTGCATTTATTAAATATTTTTCAACGCTTTAAAAAAACTAAATTTTGTTAGTTATTTTAAATGCATATACATTTGTTTTAACTGTCATTTTCAGTAGATTATACAGCCAAACTTTTTTGAGTGTACGTAGGTATTAAAAAAATCTATTTCTTTTCAGTTTTATTACACAAAATTCACTATCTTCTCATATAAAAGTGTTACACTTAAAGCAACATTTAAAAATTTGTGAAATATGTGGACAAAGTATACGCAGTAGTGATTTTGTACGTCATATGTTGGAACATGAAGGGAAATCAATTCCAAAATGTAAATGTGAAATCTGTGGTTTAAGTTTGTCTACTAAAAGAATCTTGAAGAAACACATGATTTCAAAACATCCGGTAGGAGGAAAAGAATTACGGACATGTCCCATTTGTATGAAACCATCGGCAAGTATTTTTGCATTAAAAGAACATGTACGTCGTATGCATAAAACTGCAGTTACTCATAAATGTCCAATGTGTGGAAAGGATTTTAAAAATCGAACTGCATTAAAGGCAAGTTGTAAAAAAAACATGCAAATTCTTTTTATTGTTTAATTTTCTTTGGTTTGCAGGAGCATGTGGCTACTCATACCGGCATCGCTTTATATACTTGTCCTTGGTGTCCAAAATCATTTAATGCTGGTAGTAGTTATCATGTTCATCGCAAAACACAGCATCCAATTGAATGGGAACAGACACAAAGGGAAAAACTCATGAAATATAAAACTTCTACTGAAGCTCAATTAAATAATAGTGATTTTCCATAAAAATATATTTAAGCAGAAACGCAAAAAAAAAAAACTTATTTGGTAAAAATAAAAGTATCTTTTAAATATTAGCTATGTTTTTAATTTAAGATTAATATTCAGACCCTATCTAAGACTTATCATCTCGCGCAATTACAGTGTTGCCATGTCTGAAGCCCTTCATCTTTCCCCACCTTTCATCTCTATACTATCCCTTTCCAAAGAAAGCAACACACTAAATATAGGAAGTATTTCCTGAGTGTTGCCTCTCTTTAAAAAAAAAAAAAAAAAAAAAAAAAAAAAAAAAGTGAAGGTCTCGGTGAAATTGTCTAATCTACAAAAAGCTTCCCGAATTCATAACGTTGGTCTGTTTTTGTGTTTTATGTTACAAATATTCCAAATTGGTTCTTAGGTTTAAAAGTTAAGATTATAATTAGGGAGAGGCCCGTGCTCAGTCTGACTCACACTCATTCAAACTCATGCGAAAATGATTCTAATAACTTATGAAATTTTTGTTTCTACTCTCACTAACCAAACTCAAAAAAGGTTTTTGTTTAACTGCAAGTCTAGTTGTTTTTCTATGAAATACAAAACAACTATTATGACAGTTATTTAAAAAAACAACTGAAGAAAAATACTGTATTTTTGTAACAGTTGGTTTCAAATTATAATAGGAAAACATTGCATCTCCAATGAATAAAAACATCATATCTGGAGCACCGTTTGGAATTTTGACTTTGCATTTTAAGTAGGATGTAGGAAATACACATATTTGTTGTAATTGAAAGAAAAAAAGTAGGTTTTTTTTTACCAATTTTGACAGTTGTTTTGAAATTTTTGTAGTAAAAAACTTTCAGTTATTTTTACGACATTGTTAGTTATTTTTACTGCATTTGTTAGTTGTTTTTCAAAAGTTAAAAATAACTAATTGTTTAGTTATTTTAACGGTAATTACCTTTGTTCCGTTTCGGTCGAAATTGATACTCGTATAATAGAATTTTTTAAAAGTCTATGGAATCATACAGTCAAAAGAGTTAACTGCATTGCAGTTGTTTTCTATAAAATTGTTATGATGAAAAAAATAAAAAAATTACTACTACTGTAATTATAATAAGCAACTATCAACACAGTAATTTTGACGAAAACATTTAAATTTTATTAATTATTAAACAAATATAAAAACACGCATCCATCGTTTGTGTCAATTTGACACAAATGCGGAATAACATTTCAATTGGAAAATTGTGTCAAATTTACACAAACGACGGATGCGTGTTTAATGCATATACCTTTGTTTTAACTGTCATTTTCAGTCGTACTTGGGACTAGTTAATTGAATGAACCAATTAATTGACGACTTAATCGGCATTACTTGATGTCAATGGTAATTAAATTTGTTTGGCATTACAATTGCTTAAAACAATGAAAATAAAATTTTCAAATTATAATTTTAAAATTATAATTGTTTGTTACAATTGTCCACAATAAAATTTATTTCCAAATTTATAAATATTCTTTATTTTATCAAGTATATATTATTAAAAGCTGATTTATCATTACTAATCCGTTACCAAACAAGAATAAATAGTGTATACGTGATAAAACTTGCATGAAATAGCAAATTCTTTTAAAGCTTGGATTTAAATTTAAAATTTTTATATTTTTTTTTCCAAAATAAAACACTTTTTATAAATAATTATTTTTTCGTCAATTACAATTGGTTGTTTGAGGCATTGGAGCCATTTCATTACCATTGGTCAACTCAATGCAAATTTAAAAAATTCCATTGGCATTTGAATGGTAATGAATTTTTTTTACATTGGTAGACTGATCACAAGTAAGGCCAATTAAATTTCAATTTCAATTCCAATGAAAAATCCCCAAGTATGTTTTCAGTCGATTTTAAAGCCAAAACTTTTTTGAGTGTACATAGGTATTAAAAAAAAAATCTATTTCTTTTCAGTTTTATTACACAAAATTCACTATCTTCTCATATAAAAGGGTTGCACTTAAAGCTACATTTAAAAATTTGTGAAATATGTGGACAAAGTATACGCAGTAGTGATTTTGTACGTCATATGTTAGAACATGAAGGGAAATCAATTCCTAAATTTGAATGTGAGATTTGTGGTTTAAGTTTGGCTACTAAAAGAATCTTGAAGAAACACATGATTTCGAAACATCCGGTAGGAGGAAAAAAATTGCGAACATGTCCCATTTGTATGAAACCATCGGCAAGTATTTTTGCATTAAAAGAGCATATACGTCGTATGCATAAAACTGCAGTTACTCATAACTGTCCAATGTGTGGAAAGGATTTTAAAAGGCCAATTGCATTAAAGGCAAGTTAAACTTAAGGAAAAAATGTATGCAAATTATAATTATTTATAAATTTTTTTGGTTTATAGGAACATATGGCTACTCATACCGGCATCGCTTTATATTCTTGTCCTTGGTGCCCAAAATCGTTTAATGCCAGTAGTAGTTTTCATGTTCATCGCAAAACACAACATCCATTTGAATTTCTACAGTCACGCAAAGATAAATATATGTAGCGGAATTCATTTTTTAATAAATCTATTAAAAAAGAGAAAAATTGTATCAAAATTGTGTATTACAGCCAACAATTTAATTAAGGATTATTTAATACTAAGTTAGCACTTGATCTATCGATGGACATTTCTTAAACAAGTGATCGCACTCAATTAAGTTTGGTAGATTTGATAATTAAAACGATAACCATTTTCTTTACACTCACACTCAAAAAAAGTTTTACAGAGAATATACTGAAAGTGACAGTTAAAACAACTTCAAATTCAGTTAAAAAGGAGACAAAGGAAATTACTGTTAAAATACCTAAAAATGTTGTTGTTTTTAACTGTTGAAAATGCAACTAACCAATGCAGTAAAAATTACTAACAATGTCGTAAAAATAACTAACAATGTCGTAAAAATAACTTTAAATTTTTACTACAAAAACTTTAAAACAACAGTTGTTTGTAAAAACAACGGACAATTTTTTACTACAAAAATTTTGAAACAACTGTAGAAATTTGTAACAGTTTGTTAACAGTTATATTTTTAGTATTTTTAAAATATTTTTTTAATAAAAACAAATATTTTTTCTTTTAATTTCAATAAATATTTGTATTTCATCCTCATTTCATATAAAATCGATATTTTGACCTCGACCCCGTCAAAATTTTAGGTTGGTAGCTCTTACGGTTGTGAAAACTACACAGAGAGAATTTCTTGGACGAGTTTTTATGAAACTCTTTCACTAAACTAATAAAGTTGTCTTTATAATGTGAATAAAAAATTTCTTAAACTTTATGAAAAAGCTTCATAGTTTTAATGAAACTATTTTTAATGAAATTTTTTCATTATTTATTTGTAATAAATAATAAATATCATACAACATTTCAAAATACAGAAGCATGGTCATTAATTTTCATAAAATTTACATACTTATTGCTCAAATTTCACGTAAAAAAGGAAAAGGAAACTGATTTTGTCTTATTTTTTTCTAAAGTGAATAAAAGGACCTTTTAACACATTTTATTTCATGCCCATTCACTGCCTATTTCAGATTTTATACTTTGGAAAATTCTGAATTTTTAATTGTATGGTCAAAAAGAGCACCTAGGCTGGAACTCTTGATTACAGTTTTCTGAAATCGAAGCGCAAGAGAAAAAAATATACAAAATTTTATGATTCATAAAAATCTCTTGGGTCACAAGTAGGAAAAGTTTTTTTTTTGATTATTTTCACTTTTCCAATTATAAAACATACATGAAACCTAACATATGTACATAAGTTTAAGGAAAATTAAAAATTAAATTCCGGGAGACGTTCTTTTAAAGCAACGAAAATGTAATACTGTGGAGAACGGTTATAACGAAGTCGCGGAGACTATACGATTTAGTTCGTTATAAGCAAGGTAAGCATTTTCCAAAAAATTATTAAAATTTCAGGATTTTTTCTTAAATTCACCAAACTTTACAATTTTTGTTTGTTATTCTAAAACAATTCTTCCATTAAATTATGTTTAATATAGTTTTTAATTCTTTTCAGTAAATTTTTAATTAAAAAGCTAACATTTTTAAGATTCGCAGCAGAATTTTCATTTTAGAATCTCGATTTTTTTATGTGTTATGAAAACTTGTAAAAGGGTCCAAAAAATTAATTCGATGTTTTATAACCGCTTTATTTTGTATGAAATGTGTTAGTAAATGCTTTGGAACCAGAAAAATCGTTCGTTATAAAAAAAGTTCGCTATAACCGGTGTTAATTATTACCGAGTTCCACTGTATTAAGTTCATACCAATTAACTACGATAACACTATTTAACTGTAAACTTCTTCTTAAATCTACTGTTATCTTCAGAAACTTTTGAAAATGGTATGCCATTTTTTTTTTTACCAAATTTTCAATTTAAATTTTACCAAAAATCTAAAATTACAACCCCTGCACTCAGGAAATTAAGAAGGTAGAAATGACTAAAATATACAGTTAACATGACTACAAATGTAGTCAAAAAGGCGATGGCTTTATTTGTCATTTTTTTTTTTTTTTTTGAAGAGAAGCAACACTCAGGAAATTCTTCCTATTTATTAATGTGTTGTTTTCTTTGGAAAGGGGATAGTGGAGAGATGAAAGGTGGTGAAAGATGAAGGGCTTCAAACATGGCAACACTGTAATTGCGAGAGTAGATAAGTCTTAGAACAGTTGTTGCTCGCCACCTGATGTAGAGTTGACGAATTTATTGAAGCTTTTTGTTTCATAGCCCTGATTCATTATTTTACTTCGGTGGGGTTAATTGCTATGGGAACACCGAAGATGTGTGCAGCGATACATATAAGTGATAGAAAACTCATACTATCATATTATTTTTCTAAATTGATGTTGTCGTCACCGGGAATCGAACCCGGGACCATCTGTGTAATAGTCCAACGCGCTAACCATTACACCACAGCGCCCACAAAAACGACGATCGAAGCAGTCAAAAACAACTAACCTTAAATGAATGCATAAACCATAAAAACGAGCAACAAAACAATGAACTACATAAGTTGTAAAAACTACTGATTTTAACAGTTATTTTTTTCGGTATTTTAAAAATATTTTTAAATAAAAATTTATTTTATCTTTTAATTACAATAAAAATGCATGTTTCCTACATCCTATTTAAAATGCAAAGTCAAAATTATAAACGGTATTCCCCTTATGACGTTTTTATGCATTGGAGATAAAATGAAATTTTCTAATTATCATTTGCAAACTGTGAACATATCAATAATACCAAATATAAACTAAATGAGAATTGAAAATGAAAATTTGTTTGTAAGGTATTAATTTGGTCAATTTTCTGATAATTAAATTAAAATGAAAATTATTAAAGTTCGAGACCATACTCTATATTTCTTTATTAGGATATTGTGTAAAAATAAAAAGGGGAATAAAGTGCAAGTGTAAAAATAAAAATCAGAATAAAAACAAACAGCGTGTATTGTATATCTACCAAAGGTAGAGCTTGCACATAATGAACAAGTTTTCAATTTATTTTTGATCAATGGTGATAATCTTTAACTACGAGCTCATAAATTAGTTCTCATTTAGTGGGATAACTAGGTTATGAATATGAATGTTTAATGTTTGCATGGGATTGTCACTTCTTTCAAAACGTGTTCTGATGATAGGAACCTAGAAAATTCCCGAAATAGATCTATAAACACATTCCTGAAAGTGGTCAATTAATAAATTTGAAAACAAAAAGTCGATAGATTATTTGTTAGGACAATATAATAATAAAGAAGTATAGAGTATGGCCTCGAACTTGAATAATTTTTATTTTCATTGCACAATTAAAGGTCGAAAAAACATAATTTTTATTTTTAATAAAAATTATATCAAACTTCTAAATGAGAATTTTTAAAAACTCGCCATAATCTTCTATTTTCAAATAACTAAAAAAAATTAACTAAATTAATCTTTAACTTCGAGCTTACATATTAGTTCTCATTTAGTGGGATAATTTGGTTATATGAATGTTTGATGTTTGCATGGGGTTGTCACTTCTTTCAAAACGTGTTCTGATGATGGGAACCTAGAAAATTTCCGAAATAGATCTATCAACACTAGGGTAAGGCGATTTGAACATCTTAATGGGCGCTTCGCGTTTCTGATTCTTGAGATTGTACTGAACAAAAAAATCCACTAGACCATACGTCTACGGTGAAAATCGAGCTTCCACATTTTGACTTTTTAGCCGTATTTTGTGAAAGTAACAATGTGTGAGATGGACATATCTCAGGAAGTAGGAGGAGCTTATCTAAGATTATGGTATCAATCTCTTCTTTGGAAAATGCTCTAGCGGATTAATGAATCAATCATATTTGTGGGTGGGGTTTAAGGGGTTAATTTTTAATTTCAAAATAGGGTTTTTCGATTTTCACCGTAGACGTATGGTCTAGTGGACTTTTTTGCTCAGTACAATCCCAAGAATCAGAAACGCAAAGCGCCCATTAAGATTTTTTTCCTTCCATACTAATCGCCCCACCCTAATCAACACATTCCTGGATGTGATCAATTAATAAATTTGAAAACAAAAACTCTATAGAGTATTTGTTAGGACAATATCCTAATAAAGAAATATAGAGTATGGCCTCGAACTTGAATAATTTTCATTTTCATTGCACAACTAAAGGTCGAAAAAACATCATTTTTATTTTCAATTTAAATAATAAGAGTTTTTAAAAACTCGACATAATCTTCTATTTTTAAATAACTAAAAAAAAAATTAACTGTTTACTGCGAAATTACTGTTTTGGTAGTCGTTTATTAAACTACTAAAATAACTACTCAAAACAACTGTTACTGAAGTACAGTATTTTTTGTTATTTATGTTTTAAACGACTGTCTAAATTAGTCGTTTTTCATTTTCTTATAGAAAAATTACTACAATAGCAGTTAAAAAAAATACTACTGTTCACTACTCGAATGACCTACATATAGTTACTGTAAGAATATTCTAAGTGTGTTATTTTAAAGATATTTTGTGTATTTATATATGTTTTATTACCGCATCCCCCCCTGGATCGGCCCCTGTTTAACGGTAATTACCTTTGTTGAATTTACAGTTGGTTTAATTGTCATTTTCAGTAGATTCTACAGTAGATTCTTTAAATACACACCAATTATAAATAGTCTATAAGTTTTGATAGGAATTCGACATAACGACACAATAAAAAGCATGTAGAAGTTTTAAGTCTTGCCTACAAACGTGGTTTAAAAAATTTTAAATTTGTATTTCCAGGGTTGTTTTTGATGTTTTTTAAAGCACTTTTTCCCAATAATATTTAAAATTGTATGCAAGTCCGGCGTAATAAAATCGATTTGCTAGTTTTGATAACGACATATTAGAAAATATTTAGAAATAGAAATATTTTTCGTTCAACATGTACTTTTTGAAAAAAACTATTTTCTATTTCTATTTTATATCAACTAGCAAAACAGCATACAAATTTAAGCAATTAGAGTTGCCAAATAAAAAATTTTTATCAAATTTCTTAAAATGCCAATATTTAAAAAAAAAATTCTTAAAGTGCATATAAAGCGTCGAAGTTTAAATTTTAATTAATTATACCACCATTGGAGGGCACGATTAGACTATAAAATTTACTGAAAATAATTACTTTGAAACCAACCTAATTTTCCACCAAGTTTTATCAAAAAATTTTCGCGGAATCTATGCTTGGTAAAAAATGGGTTAATGAAAGTTGAAATATAAAATGCCGGTTTAATGTACTACATATTTCTTTTCAGTTTTGTTCAACAAAATGCACTCACTACTCATATAAAAGCATTACACTTAAAAAGATATTCAAAAGTTTGCGAAATATGTGGACAAAGTTTACGCGCCTGCGACTTTAAACGTCATATGTTAGACCATGAAGGAGTACCAATCCCTACTTTCAAATGTGAGATCTGTGGTTTAGGTTTATCCACCAAAAGAGTCTTGAAGCGTCACATGATTTCGAAGCATGCGGTAGGCGGAAAAGAAGTACAAAATTGTCACCTTTGCAAGAAGGTATCACCTAATATTTTTGCTTTAAAAGAGCATATACGCATTGTGCATACAGCAAGTGAAAGCCATAAATGTACAGTGTGTGGAAGAGGTTTTAAAAGGGCGGTGGCATTAAAGGTAAGTCCTTAAGCTAAATTATAAAAACTATATTATTTTAACAGTCCCCAATATTCTTCAGGAACATATGGCCACTCATACCGGTATTGCTTTATATAACTGCACTTGGTGCCCAAAATCATTTAATGCTAATAGTAGTTATCATGTTCATCGGAAAACACAACATCCAATCGAATGGGAACAGATGCAAAGGGAAAAGATGGAAAATTCTTATAAACAAGCTGGAACATAAAAAGTACTAGTGCGTTTTCGTAATAATTGTAATGATTTTCTTAATTAATATATTTTTAAAAAATACACAATGTTATTACAAAAAAAAAAAATTGCAACAATTTTATGGTTTGAAAACTTTTGACTCAATTTGGAAAAATGCCGAAAATATATTAATATTAACTTTAATCAGTTTTAAAAATGGTTGGTAAAATCAAAGAGTTCAGGAAATACAAAAATTATTATTTTGTCAATAAACGTTTAAGTACACTGGGAGAATTATCTGCATAATACTAATGAATTTTTCAATTAGATCTATGAATTGTCACTGGAAGTCGTCCATTGAAACTTTTCCTTAAACTAATGCAGTTTTTCATAAAATTGAATGAAAAATTTCATATTATTTATTTAAAATTTCATACGACTAATAAAAAAGTTTTATTAAAAATAGTTTCATTAAAAATATGACGATTTTTCATGCAGTTTAAGAAATTTTTCATTTACATTGCGAAAATAACTAATTACTTGTGAAAAAGAGATAGGATTAAGAAGAAAAAGCATTCTAGTTGAGAAATGAATTGTGCATTGGTATTAGCTAATTCTGTCTCTTCTGATCGAAACAATACTTGTGTGTAAGTAGTGTGACCAAACTCCAATTTAGTCGCAGTCAACGCTGTGTCGACCGTGGCTCAACTCGTTAAGAGGTGAGATTACGATGCATAGCTTGATGCTAAGACCGTGAGTTCAAATCACAGTACGACACCAAAAAATAAAAAGTTTTTCATATAGAGCAAAATTAACAATATAAAATACTTTGTTCAATTGACACATAAATTAACCACTGACGAGTCCCAGGAGGGGGACGAAACTGCGGCAGTCTGGTGTATCCCTTGTGTCCGTAAAATTTTTCAATAAAAATGTTTTCTTCTTCTTCTTCCTGTAAAGAGACTAACTAAAAAAATAACTTCTTTAGTTTAGTGAAAAAACTTCATTAAAACTCGTCCAAGAAATTCTCTCTATGTACGGTCAAAAAAATGTTTGTCGATAGAATTTACTGAAAATGGCAAACAAAGATAATTTCCTTTAAAATTACCAAATATGTGGTTATTTTTAATGTTGAAAAACAACTGAGAAATGCATCAGCTATCAATGTCGTAAAAAAAGGGCAATTTCTTCGGTGTACAAAAAAAAATATATTTTGCTTTCAATTAAAAAAAAAAGTGCATTTGCTACAATTTCAAAGATTTAAAAAGCGTATGAAAGTTAAAGTTGTCTCCTTTACGTTTTGTAATCAAAAAACAACCATTTTTTTTTTTGGAAAATTCATTCATAATGCAAGTGCAGTTTTTGATTGCACTTTGCACTTTGTTCTCTCTTCGATTTTTAAAACATTGTAATTTTTGAAAAGTTTATAATTTTTTTTTTAATTTGATATAATTTTTATAAAAATAAAATGAAAATGAAAGTTATTTAATTTCGAGGACATACTCTATATTTCTTTATTAGGATATTGTCCTAACAAATAATCTATACAGTTTTTGTTTTCAAATTTATTAATTTGACCACTTTCAGGAATGTGTTGATAGATCTATTTCAGGAATTTTCTAAGTTCCCATCATTAGAACACGTTTTGAAAGAGGTAACAATTTCATGCAAAACATCAAGCATTCATATTAACTAGTTTTCTCACTAAATGAAACTTTGATAAATAAAAACTTTGACTTTTTTAGGACCATACATCTATCTATTTTGAAAGATTTTTTTCAAAAATAGTTTTCGTCATTTTCCAAACGGTATACGAGTTTGTTACGTTTTATGCATTAAAGATACAATGAGTTTTCTAATTATTACACTTATAACAGCTTTACGGTTACTATATGACAGTTGTTTGTGTAGTAATCAGTAATTGTTGTTTTTCTATAAAATATTAATGTTCATAGTTTGTAAATAATAATTAGAAAATTTCATTATATCTCCAATGCATAAAAACGTCATAACTGGAGTACCGTTTGGAATTTCGACTTTGTATTTTAAGTAGTAGGATATAAGAAATACAAATTTTTATTGTAAATGAATATTGAAAAATATTTTTGAAATACCGGAAAAATAACTGTTAAAAAAAAGTAGTGTTTAACAATTTTTACAGTTGTTTCGAAATGTTTGTGATAAAAAAATTTCAGTTGTTTTACGACATTATTAGTTATTTTTACATTTGTTAGTTGTTTTTCAACAGTTAAAAACAACTACATTTTTAGTTATTTTAACGGTAATTACTATTGCGAGAAATTTCATTCAAATGCATGTTTGTTGTCAGTAGCCCAAAATCGATTTTGACCATAAAATTTGCAACAAAATAGCATCGATTTATTGTTGCATAATTTTACGTATTTTTTCATAAATGCATATTTTGCTATAAATGCATATTTTATGGCATATTTTGTTACATATTTTGTTACATATTTAGCATATTTTCAATTTAAAAAATTTTAAAAAATTTAAATTAAGTTTTACTCAAAATAAACAAAAGAAAAAAACGTTTAAGCCTTAATGTAGCATAAAATTGTAATTTATTAGACATTTATATTAGATCCCATTTTTAAATCAACAAATATCTAATAATAAATCAATTTTTAAAAATCTAAAAATTGTACTTGCCTATTTTCTTGATTTACAGTGCATATTTTTGGATTTTTAGTGCATATTATTTGGTTTTTTGTGCATATTAGGATTTAAATGAATATTTAAAGCGTATAGTTTGGATTGTTTCCTGCATATTTTATGCGTCTATTTTAATTTTTTAGTTGCATGAAATTCCTTGCCGTAGTTGCATGAAATTCCTTGTCACCTTTTAAACTGAAAGTAGTTCATGTTAACATGAGTAAATTCAGGTTTCACTCACAATTCACAAAATTGTACGGTTATGACTTTTTCACAAAATTTTTTATGTCATCTAAACATCGGGTTGTTTAATTTCTAACAGAGTGGATTTTGCAAAAATAACAGTGGTTTAACAGTACTATTTTTTTTTTTTTTTGCTCGGTTTGAAATTTCTATCTGGAATGTGACTTGGTTCTCGATTGATCAAACTCTATCAATTTTGGGGTTACGCCACTAAACTTTATATATGCCTAAAATTATGTGAAAATCTAAATAATATTAAGAAAATAATGTACGTACCATTATGAACAAAGTATGGCTTTTGAACTTCCCGACTTCAGGCGGCACTTACATGTACACATATAATAGATTTTTCTCTCAATTAAAAAGAAGCCGATTTTATGAAAATACACTATGTATATTTTCTCATATTTAGTTTTTCTTTTAATTTGGCTTTTTAATTTTTTTTTTTAACTCACAAAGAAAATTGCATATTTTTGTTGCATTTTAATGACATTATTAAACATAACCTCAAATATTAACACTTTTAACCAGAGAGAGAGAAGTGCTCCTCGGACTTTTTTTTTCTTTACTTTTACTATTTTACTAATACGTACACACACACTTACAAACGATCGCGTTTTTTTTTTCCTTACTGACATTTTGCAAACACGACACTAATGAAATATATGAAATATCTTACAACCTTAATAAACACAATTTTTTCATATTTTTTGCTTATATTTTTATAAACTTTTATTAATTACAATTAAATCTAACATTTTTCACATATTTTCTTTAATATACTCCGATTTTTCCGATATTTTTTACAATTTTTCTTAAACTTTCGCGGAAACATTTTAAAGTAAGAAACACACGTGCCAGCCGACTAATTAGAACTAAAGAAAGACAATACAAATCGTGTTCTAATAAGAATGAAAGAGAACAACAGATAACTTAATTGCTAGAGTTGCCTACTTTAATGTTTTTTTAATAACCGGTATTTAAGTAACGGAAACGGATCAGCATCACGTGATTTCAAATTGCAGTAAAATTGAAATTTATGACACTATCTATTTATAAAATTTTATTTGAATCAACTTTTTGCTATTAAATGACCAATGTACAAGCATTATTCACTTAAATGTTAAATAAAACTAAATTTAAGTCAATGAATTTTAAAAAAATATTTACTTACACATATTTTGTTTTCCCCTATTTTGGGAGAGAAATTTGCAAAATGAGACATCACCTTGTGGGAAAAACATGTAGACAAATAAATAAATGTATTTAATTTAGGAAAACTAAATAAAACGAGTCCTACGCCCAATAAAATTGAGTTTTTTATTGAAAGAAAAATTCAATTCATCATCCAGTTACTTATTTTTGTTTCCGGCGAAGACAATTTGTCCAAACAACATTGATATGGTGACTAGAAGAAAAAAACATAAATATCGTGCTTCCAAAAAGTCATCCCCAATACAAAAACAATTTCTTCAGCCAAAATAACATTGCTTCTTTCATAATCGCTGCAAATTTTGTCTTCCGCCAGTAAATTAATAACTTTTTAGAAAAGTTTTCAGTTTAAGGTTATTTTATTTATTTTATAGTGTAAACGAGGATGATTTGTAACTGGATTTAACTCGATTTTAAACCAGATTTCGTGGATTATAACACTTAAGATAAAAATTCTCAGTTGCTCAATTAATAAATTTCTCAGTTAATACCGAACATTTTAAAATTAACTGAGATAATAGTTACCAACTAATGTGGTAGTTTACCTAAGACTCAGTTGAAATTTTAGTAACCAATAGCTGAGAAATTTTTTTGATATAGTGTTAAATTTTGTATAGATTTTCGTAACATGTATAGGGGAGAAAAAGCCTAAAGGCTTAATTACTGTAGCATTTTGTGTACATATTTTCATCAGACATTACTTGGTTAAATGTAACAAAATAAATTAGGACGAACATAACAGATAATAGATACTTTCTTGAACATGAGAAAGATAAAACTGACATATAAAAGATAAAAATAATTTTTTCGTAAACAGAAAAAAATTCAACAAAAAATAAATTATGTAAATAAATGAAATAAATTATGTATTAAATAAAAATAATTTAAATATAACTAAATTCATATAAATAGTTTATCTGTCTATTGGTTATTTAAATACCAAAAAGGAGCCAAATTAAAAAAAATTATAGCTAAAGCCAGGTAAGAGTTGCATCAAATTGATTTTTGCAGGTAGGTGGAGAAAGGATAAAAATACTTTAGGAAAATGTTGGTGTAAAATTGGGGGTTTGTAATTATCTGTTCAATTGTCTGCAAATTTACATATTCTGAAAAATTGAAAGAAAGAATTGAAATCGCCTCTGAAAAATTGGAGAAGCGACACATCGGAAAACTTTATTGTTGGCTAATAGTATTCTTTAAAGTGCAAAAAATTTGTAGCTGGGTAGGACCACTCACTTGGGCTACAGGTATGATTTCATGATATGACTATTAAAATACGTATTTTACAGTTTTATGAAGTACCCTTGCTTGAAATATCAATTATTTTCAAGTAAAAATGAAGAGTTTACATGAAAGAGCATAACAAAATAATTTAATTAAAAAAACACAGAGGAATTATTTTATATCAGTGGTTAATTCATAAGTCCCAGGTATGGGAAATCGAAAAGAAAATTATATAAAATAACTTCCAAAACCTTAAGTAAAGAATGTGTGAAATTTCATCGATATTGGACAATGGAATCGGGGGTCAGGCATTAATGGGTTAAACAACTGAATTCTAACCCCAATTTTATTTTTTCTACCTCAATGTCATTGCAGTGGTAAAATTGGATAGCATATCTGTCATTGCTGCTTATTTGAAGGAAGTGGTAATATGAATTCGAAAAAGTATTATTTAAAACTAATGTCGTGTTTCTTTTATATTTTATTAATAAAATAATTAAAGAGCAGCATATTTGATCTAAATATATAGGACAATTTATTGAACTATCTAGGGTTTTGTTAAAAAATAGAATGGATAATTTTATAACGATATACTGCTTAATTGTCATAAATAAAAGAGGAAGAATTAAAAAGTTTTTTTAAGTTAAATGAAATTATATTTTATACAAATCATTTTCCTAAGTTGATTGACAAAATTCACTGAAAATGCTCTTACTATACTTGGTAATATTATACCCTTTTTTTGATAAACGTTCCCCTAGATTTTTTTATGTGTACCTCCACAACAGAAAAAAGTGTGTTGCCGTATTTTGTGTATTGTACATCTCATTGCACTGTGTAGGGCAAAATGACATTATAATAATTACAATAATATTTGCAATCATATTGAAAAGTGTATCTGTACCTTAACTTTTCAGACAAAATTATGTATTTGTTAAAGAAAATGACACCCTAAAAATATTATGTAGTTACTGTATTGAGTAACCTAAAAATTAAACAGTTTCGAGTACCCAGTTCTTAGAAACTCTATACTTATACAGCACTTTTTAAATCAGCATCTCTGCTTTTTTATATACAAACAAAATTTTGTTTACAGTGAGCATTTTGTTAAAATAAAAAATAAAAAAAGATCAACATAGAAAAAAATAATAAAAATTGTGCCATGGAGGGTTGTTTATTATGTCTAGAAATAAATAAAGAGTTGATGGATTGCATAAAGGTCGATTCCACACAATGGAAAGAACAACATTTTCAAGATCTTATAGAGAAACATTTGTGGATAATGGTAGGTTGGTAAAAAGACCCAAACTCATTTATGACTAACAAACTTCCTGATTTTTTTTTTAAGGAACCTATTGTACCCTCGTCCTGGGTATGCTTAAATTGCTGGCAGACAGTGAATGAGTTTCATAAATTCTATATGCGCATAGAAGAGGCTCATATGGATTTTGGTAAACTAATGAAAACAGAAACCAAAGATGGCAATTATGACAAAAATGATATATTTGAATCACATCTGGAACCGGAGATATTAATAGATCAATTAACGATGGACGAGTGTAAGCCAATTATTAAAAAGGAATTAGATGAGGATTTGGACGAAGATAATGTACCATTAGTACAGCGTGTCACCTATAAAAAAGACATTTCCAGTAATACAGTCAAGGCAAACCAAGATCCTTTAAAAAAATCCAAAAGAAAAAAGGCTTCGAAGAGTAAAAAAGTTAAAAAAGAACAAAAACTACCACAATTGAATGAAGATTTTGAATATAATTTACATGATAAAACTATAATGTCTTCTGATTGTGACGATTTTGATAACAAAACTGATTTAGATTTTACACCTGAAAAAGACACCAAACGACCTAAACGAACTACCAAAAAAATTTTAGCACATGAACAAAATTCCTCCGATTCTGATGGTTCGAATACTGATTTTGAGTATAAACCTGAAGAGGATGGCGGCAATAAACTACCCAAACTAACATACAAACAAAAGGATCTATTTTTAACAGAAAACTATAAAATGTCTTGTAATATTTGTAAAATTCCAATTGAGAATTTTAGAGCGCTACTTAAACATTTTGAAGAGGAACATGACGTACGTGGCTATGCTGTTTGTTGCAATAAAAAGTTTTACGAACGCGGTAAATTACTAAAACATGTATTTCGTCATGGCGAATCGGGTAACTTCGACTATAAAAATGAAGAAGACGATGCCAATAGACAACCAAAACTAAGTTATAAAGAAAAGGATCTATTTTTAAGTGAAAACTTTAAAATGTCCTGCGTCCTTTGTGAAATACCAATGGAAAACTTTAGAACACTACTAAAGCATTTTGAAATGGAACACAAAGAACGTGGTTATGCGGTTTGTTGTAAAAAAAAGTTTCATGAACGTGGCAAATTAATAGATCATATACATCATCACATGGAACCAGATAATTTCAAATGTAATGAATGTGGTAGAGTGTTGTCCTGTCAAAAAGCTTTGCAAAATCATCAACTTGTACATTTGTCGGAAGAAGATAAAAAAATTGCATGCACTGAATGCGATAAATGGTAAGTATAACATGTTTTAAAATTGAAATAGTGCCAAGTAAAACGGGGACTAGAAAATTTGCAAAGTTTTCGATTAAAGAAAAAACACTACATGCATTAAATTTGGTTTTACCCTCCACAGTATATACGCCGCTACAAAAGAAATTTTGGATGTAATTGTAATTGAATGGTAAACAATGTTTATAGCTGAAAAACTAGTTTTGTGGTAAAAAAAAATTTGAGGTGAATTTCAAATATTATTCACTTCTAAGCGTCTGGTTTAAAAATATGACATACTATTTCATACAACAGACGCTATTATGAAATTGTACTTGTAAGGGACGTATCCCGATCAGGACCGGTAGATCTTAATGGACTTCGGATATGTTATAGAGAATAACAATTCAAGGGACCCGTATTTTTTTAGCCGCCCAATATTATATTTTAGCGTTACTAAGTGGGGTCAAAATTTACCCCATTTTACGTTATTTCCGGTTTATTTCGTTCTATTAGAAGAAACTGTAGACAAGTGTTGTATTAAGTTAAAGGTTTTTTGAAGACACATTCAAGTATTTTTGTTATTAAAAAAATGTGTTTTGCGTAACATTAAATCTGGCATTTTATTAAGGAATTTTAGTTGTAATAAGCTAAACATAATGCATAGCAATGCCTATTTAATTTAATCGAGGAGTTGTCTGAGCTTTTCCCGATATTTCTTGAAGAGCTTTTTGCCCTGTATTTAAAAAATGTGGCATTTCTAGGTCCACAATGCAGGCAATATGTGTATCAACATTTTTTTAAGACAAGTTTTCATAGAAAAACAAATTAATTCTTAACCCTACATTTTAATCTTTAAACATGAGATTGGGCAGCTAAAATACATCTCTTTTTTTGCTCCTTTACAACATATCCAAAGTTCGTTAAAATCCGCTAGTAAGACAACCTCCCTTGTAAGATACGTATATTGTATAGATTTTTATGTAGAAAGTTTAGAGCTATCTTCACATTTTCACTCATAACTTTTAAACCGCTTTACCGATTTTGCTCATTTTCAATACCAAACTTTTAGCAAAAATGTCCATCAATCTTGGTAAAAAGGCAGTCCCTATGGCGTTTTCGCGCCGTGATCGTCATTTCAACAGACTCAAGAATATATATACTTTATGGGGTCTAAGAATATTTTTTTTTTTTTTTTTTTTTGATATTTATTTATTTATTTACATTCACATATCCTGTACAACAAGATTAAATTTTATAGTTAAAGTACAGGAAAGCAGTTTGGGTAAAAAATAATATTGCAAGTTATATATAAAAAAAGAAAAAAATTAAATTTAAAATACTCATACACGTAAATAACAATAAAAAAAAAGAACAAAAATAAAATTAAAACTACTATCTAATATATTGTTCTATCATCACAAATGCTTTAACAAAAAAAAGTGTAAAAATAAAGTTATATAAATATAAATCAAATTATGCAAAAAAAAAATTTAGAAGAAATTGTTTAAAACTGTTTGCGTTGCTGTTGAGCTGTTGGTTTTCTGGAAGATGTCTCCAAAGACGTGAGGCATTTATATAAAAATGCCATTCAGATACATGGTATCGATGCCTTGGTATAATTGTCTTTTTACCTCTAGGGGATATGGCAAATTGTATAAATTCATAAAGGTATAGTGGATTTTTGGTATAAATAATTTTATGGTAAAATAAAAGTACTCTTATTTTTAAAAGGTTCTCAAAAGATATGCCATAAAGTTTAATGGCAAAAGATGAGACACGATCAAACCTTCTCAATCCGTAGACATATCTGATGATATTATTATACATAACTATTAGCTTGCGTTTGCTAGTAGTATCACAATTTTCGAAGAGTTCACAGCCGTAAATTAAACCGGGGATGAGGTACGACTTTGCAATTAATATTCTGACTTTTAAAGGCGTAAAAAACTGTGTTGACCATAGAGCTCTTAACTTGGCATAGGTTTGACCAACAAGTGAGTTTATATGGTTGGTCCATGTTAAATATCTGTTGAAGATAATGCCAAGGTTTTTAGCCGACTCTACGATTTCAATTCTTCCTCCGTTAATAAGAATTTCGTTTTCGATAACTGGCACAGTTCTTTGGCGGTGAATTATCAGACATTTTGATTTCAGCGGATTGAGACAAAGTCCATTTGCTGTCGCCCATATATATACTTTATCAAGATCATAATTAATTTTCGTAATAGCATCATAATACAAATTTTATAGATTGTGTTGTTTAAATATAAGAATAATAAAAATATTAGCATGTTTAATGAATGCAAAATTTCACTTAGGCAAAAAATATATGTTGTGTAAGATGTTGAAACGGTACATGTTTTAACTTGAAGACTGAAAAAATTGGTTTAAATCTTCAAGTAATTCTATTTTCAAGGGCTCATCGTCAGTGTTAAGTTTTACGTATACGATCTCACGCTGAGTATAGGCGGCTTTAAGCAGTTCATCTTTTTTTAGACGTTGTGCAGTTTTAAAAATCTGATAATTATGTGGTGTTAAATTTTCATTTATGTAAAAGGGTTCATCGCTATCGAAACCTGCATGATGCAATCTAAGTGATGTTTTAAATTTACTACGAAAAGCTGATACAGTTTTAATGAAAAAGTTCTTTTCATAGGGCGAATTAAGTTTAACAACAATAGGAGGATTATCGACATCACGATGGTTTTTAAAATGTTTAACGCGAAAAATAGATTTAAAAAATGGCATAGTTATATTCATAGAGCTGCAAATGTTTTCAAAAATCCATTGTAAATCTTCATTATCATAACATGGTATGTTAGTTATCCGTAAATCAGATGCAACGGCAGAATTATCTTGTTTAAGAATTTTTGTATTTAAGTTTTTAACTTCGGCTTTTAGTTGGACAATTTCGGTATTCACTGTTTTCAGATGTTTTACTCTATCAGTTAGATCACAAATTTCCTTATTTACATCATTTATTATTTCTCTTTTTAAATCATTGAATCTCTTTTCAATTTCAATAAAAATACTTGTTTTGGTCTCTTGTATCATTATTTGTATAAGATCCGAACGCTCGCTAATATATTGGCTTTGTTTCGTAAATTGAGTGTCAAGCCAATTGTACAGACGAGTGGCAGAGAAATTAGAGCCTGAAAACACAAGTTCCGATAATTGATTTATTGAAGCAGAGCTCAAATTAGAAGATGAATTCAAATTAGCTTCATTTGCGGTTCTCTTAGTGCGCTTTTTCGTTGACACATTACAAACGGAATGACAAACTGATATATACAATCATCACAGTGTGTGTCCAATAAACATTTGAAAGATATACCACCCAGAAGATATTTATTTATTTTACAGAATTTACTAACTTAATGAATTATGAGAGTAAATATAGATTTTACTTAGGCACTAACGACAATGGACCCAGAAGATATTACGGCAATATCATTCATTTATCATTTCGAAGACAATCAAAGTAGTATTATGAACATTTATTATTTTTATCAGTTGGAAGATATATCGGTGATATTGAAAAAAAAAAATTCAAAATTATATTTTAAAATATAATTTGTTTTATTTAAATAAAAACATTATAAAGAAAATTCATTGAATACAAATATGACAAAATCAAAAGAGAACAAATTCTTGGATAATTTTAGGAAATAAAATCGCAAAAATGTAAGCTAAATTGTATTTAATTTACTTGGTTGTATTTTCCCAATAAAAACGCAATTTCTATCGTTTTCCAGAAAATAACGATGGCAAAATATTTAGTAAAAAAAAATGTGTAAATCAATTGTAAGGTGTGTAATTTAATGTATATAATAAAAAGTGTATTATATATGAAAACATACTTTTATCATCCGGGTGTTTTTTCTTTAGCGATATCTTATTTTTCTCTTCCAAAAGAAATATCTTCTAGATATATAGATATAGCAATATTGCCGATTTATCTTCTAGAAGAATTGCTTTTGTATTGATGTCAAGTATTGCATTCGGGGTACGTTTTCTACCAAATGGGGTATCTTCCACAATACGAATACGATTGTTGCCGCAATAAAATTTTTCTTCCAGGTGATACGATTGGGGAATCATAATCGTATTACGATATTTGATGTGTGGAGGGTAAAACAAATACATTAGAGCGGCGTTTTTTTTTTTTTTTGTATGAAGAAAAACTTTTTTCAACAATTTCAATTTATTGTTCAGATAGTTGTATCTAATAGTTATTTGGTGCAAATTCGTGAAAAATCAAATAGCTCTAACCCGTTGTGCCCGCTACAAAAATTTTGAATTTTTAAAAACTTTTCTTAAACTCCCTTAAGGAAAGTATATGTCTTGTGCCATATAATTTTTTGTAATAATTTTGGCATCCTTATCAAAAATATTAATCGGACTAATTTTAAAATCGGACTAATGGTTTTCGAAATATTGCGATTTTATTATCACTAAAAACGGTTACTTTTTACTCTATTCTAGAATTTTTTTAAGAATCATCCTAGAATTTTCATTTGATCATAATAATGTCTGAAATTAGAAATGATGTATCACAAAATATAGTTTTTTAATTAATTTTAATTTTTTTTTCCATACATGAGAGCTTTGTGCGCATGTCGCCAAGGGTTAAGTAATCCAATTTTTCTTAATAGTTTTGTGATTTCACACCATAGTAGAATTAAGGAAAAACCCCATGCCAAAATTTATTAAAAATGGAGTTTAGCAAAGACAGTTTTAGAAAATTTTTAAAAACTTTTTTCGTGAGTCGCCACGGGTTACTGCTGTCCGATTTTTCTCAAATTCGCACCACCTAACTTTAAGACCTAGTTCTACAATAATCGCAAGCAACTATTATTGATAAAAATCGAAAGTTGAAAAAGTCGAAAATTGATTATACCATTTTTGGATGTAAACTAATATGTTTGTGGTGAACAACATTTTTGAGGTGAAAAACTATATTTTGTGAAAAAAAAATAAAAATTTTAAATATTATTCACGTCTTAACGTCTGGTGGGGAAATATGATATATATTTTATATAACAGACTCTACTATGAAGTTGTAGTACACCTTTTGCAACTGTAATTCAGAAAATATCAATTGGAATTTAAAATATATCAATAGAAATTCAGAAAATATCATATGAAATTCAGAAACACATCAATTGAAATTCAGAATACATCATTTGATATTTAGAAAATATCAATTAAAATTCAGAAAATGTCAATTGATTTTCAGAAAATATCATTTGAAATTCAGAAAATATTAAATGAAATTGATATGAAATGATTTCTGAATTTCAATTGATATAATCTGAATTTCAAGTGATATTGTCGGGATTTCAATTGATATTTTCTGAATTTCATGTGATATTTTCTGAATTACAAGCGGTCCGTTGGCTCTCTACAAATATTTTTTGAATACCTTTTTTTTGTTCTAATTTTAGGACTCTTAAAAAGAATCTGAAGTCAAACTAGAAATATATCAACAAACAAAAAGTCAGTAGTAAAAGAGTTAATAATATTAAAAAAAAAACGGGGATTTCAAATAGGTCGACGTAAGACGTATATATACGTTTTTTCAACACTCTATCCTCTTGTGTAAAGTTGTTTTAATCTTGACTACGCAGTTAAGTAGTTAAAGATAATCAACATACTAAAAACTGAGCCTTAATGTGCTACCACAGTCTGACACCAAAAGGACTAACCAACTGTAATAAATAAATTTAATAAAAATCTATAATTTGTTGATTCATTTTCTGCTTGAGGTCGTATAAATTAATTAATTAAAACGACAACATCCCGTTGAACGGGACAACGACAACATTCCGTTGAATTAATTAATTAATTGTATTTAAATGCAATGAAGCCGAAAATAAATCAAGAAACTAAAATTGAAAAAGGTCAACTATTCATACTATTAACAAAACTCTATAATTTCTTTTTAGTTTTGCTGATCAAACTTTACTTTTGAAACACGTAAATAGTGTTCATTTGCGAAAATATGCTAAAATCTGCGACATTTGTGGAAAAAGTTTACGCTGTGGTGAACCATTCCAACGTCATATGTTAGAACATGAGGGCAAACCATTACCAACTATTAGTTGTGATGTTTGTGGTCTACGGGTGTCCACTAAACATGGTTTGAGGCGACACAAATCTATAAGGCATCCAGCAATTAAACAAACACAAACCTGTCCCGTATGCTTTAAAATATCACCCAACCTTCGTGCTCAAAGAGAACATATACGTCGTGTGCATAGTGCTAATAATAGTCATGTATGTTCAATGTGTGGAAGAGGATTTAAGAGGCCGCTAGCATTGAAAGTAAGTACATAGCGGAAAAATATGCTAATAAGGAAATATTTTAAATTGCTATTTGATTTTAGGAACATATGGCTACTCATACGGGCATCGCTTTGTATACATGTCCTTGGTGTCCCAAAACGTTTAACGCAAATGGTGGTTTGCATGCTCACCGTAAACGACAACATCCCGTTGAATGGGAACAACAACAAAGGGACAAAATGCTAAAATATACTATTCCTCCAGTACCAGAAATAAATAATAGTAATTTTCCATAATATGTTTAATATTTACTAGTATAAAAATAAATTTAAACCCGTTTTTTTACAAAACGTATCGAGAAAACCAAATGCTGTCGAATAACAAATTTATGTCATGTGTAGACTTGGTGTAAAGTTAGGTTGGCCATTACGCACCAAGTTGAAAAACTCGTGAACTGATTTGTACCGATTTTTTTTTTTAATTTGTACTGACTACTGATTTTTATAATTTTTAAATATATTGGCTGTATTTTCGCTTTTACCTATCAACGTTAAGTATTTAAAACAAATTACGCTATACCTATTTAAGCTAAGAAAAAAATTAGTAGTAGTTACGCTTGAGGTAAAAATGTATGAGGGTTTAATAATAAGGATATGTTCTTTTTTAGAATTTAAAAAAAATCTCATTTCGAGATAAGGGCATTTGAACTCAAGACTCCAAAAAATTACCCCTGATCCTTCAATGAAAAAAATCAATATGCATATCATTTTAAAGAATACATTTTAACATAAAATATAATAATATCAAAACGAATTTTTGTTTCTTGTTAAAGTTATAGTCCATTTTGTAACGATACTTTTGTCAAGTTTCAAAATTTTTCAAATTTTCATGTCGTCATATTTCGGAAACCGAACGGGTCTAGAATTTATATTTAATCGATTTCTTGTCGTAATTTAGCAATTATGGTGAATTTCATTGATCCTCGGTAGTATTTTAAAAATATCTTATTTGTATCAGCTGGAAGATACATCGATGAAATTGAAACCCAGCTCGATTAAAATGGGATACTTTGGCAAATATTAAGGAAGCTAAAATTGTATTTCGATATTTAATTGCATAAAGCCTAAACAAATTTAATTTCTGTTTTTTTTTAGAACATGACGTAATGGCCAAATAAATGCAAATCCATGGAAGATATGCTAATATAGATGGGGTTTAAGATTAATGTTTTGAATTGAACTTGTGTTTATTTAAATAAAAAGCTAGAAAATATATGTATAATAAAACGTATTTTTATCTTCCTGGTGGGGTTATCTTCTTGTTAAGTTCCGGGTAAAATATGGGCGATATGTATAATACATTTTTTTATCTTCCAAATGATAATTTAGCGATATCGCCTATTTATCTTCGGTTTGTTTGAAGTATTGCTTTCGGAACACATTTTCTACCAAAAGGGGTATATTCTGCAATACGAAGCCAATTGATGCTGCAAATAAATAAAATTTGTCTTACAGGCAATACGATTGGGGAATCGTATTGCCATGTTTGCTGGGGATGGTCGGTACGAAAGGTGATTGAGTTGACATGCTTTCACTCATTACAAAAACCAAATGCTGGAAAACCCGATGAACTTCCATTATAATTATACAAATCGTTGGATGGTCGGGCTAAGCATTCTGTAGGACGATAGACGATTATCGTCCACTTTTCGAAGCTAAATTACTACCATATTACATACAAATTTTAAATAATGTTAACAATTTTGGTAAAAAACAACAATTTTCCATCGTTTAGTTTAGCGTTTTCGTAAGCAACATCGTCAAAACGATAGCAGTTTAGGTATCGTTTTAGACAAACGTTTTTTTTTTTAAAGACTCTGTCCCCTGGGCTTACAGCAACGCCTGATACAAACAATTTTTTGTTTACAATAAAGGCGATCATGACATTTTTTTATACAACAATTTTTTTATGCTCTAATAATATTAAATCTTTAAAATTATAAAAACATGGACAAAATTAAAGTAACCCATGAAAAAAAAACAATTTATTTAAGCTACACTAAAAAAAAAAAAGTTTGTAAAGTCAGCAAAAAATTTTGCTGAGTCAGCAAAATTTTAGTCAGGAGGGTGCTAGCAAAAAAATTGCTAATGTCAGCAAAATCTTTTGCTGAAAATCAGCGAGCTGATTTTTAGCAACAAAATTAGTAGATTCAGCAAAACTTTTGCTTACACTTAGTAGATTAGAAATAAAAAAGCCTTGGTAAAAATTAATAATTTTTTTGCTGAATTTTAGTAGACTGAAAAAAACGCAAAAAAATTGTAATTCAGTTAATATATTTGCTGAAAATCATAAAACATATTTTTGTGATTCTTTTAAAAATAATTTACAATAAATTCCCACATTGACGACACGAATTAATTAATATCTGAAAATATATAGAAATAAATATATATAACATAACAAAAATTTTCTTTCAACTACTTACATCAATGGTTGTCTTAATGATGCTATCTTTTCAATGACGCAACTGCCGAAGATAATTATAGAAACGAAACGAAAAAATAAACAAAAACAAACGAAACGAAAAAAACAACCCTTTTTTTGCAATAAGAAAAAGATACCATACTAAGATGTGTGTCTTTGTCTTTCGCTTTACTCTGTCTACATGTCTGTATATGTTTGTTTGCAATTTGACCACACTAGATTATTAATCTATTAACATTTATTATAGAAATACATATTAAATTTAAATATTTTCTTTTGCCTTTTATTTTATTAATAGACAATTATTTTCACAAGCCGGTGACAACGCAAAATTTAAGTTGTTTTAATCCTCAATTTTGTTTTATGTATGAAAAACAGATACAAAAGTCTTCCATGGTTGATTTTTATATATGTCTTATTAGAGTTGTACTTTTTGGTATCATTTTCCTCTTCTCTACTACATCTTGACATGCCGCGACATCTGCTTCATTCTGCGTTTATCTTTAAATCTGGTTGTCGTCCACACTATTAATGTGCTTATCAGTACAAATTTTTTTAGCAAAATTAATTAGTAAAACATTAGTATATTAGTAAAGCATTAGTACAAAACAGTTAAGTGCTGAATAAGTATAATAAAAATTTTAGCTGAAAACACGATTTTAGCAAAAAAAATTGCTAAAAAATAGTATACCTGATTTACAAGACGTTTTACTAACTTTTATACTAACTTATTTTTTTGAGTGTAATAGTCCGTTTTTTGCCATTTTAAGTATAAAAATCGTCAAAACTGGCAACAGAGCACGCAAGAGAATATATTGCAATACATTCAGGTTGCATTTAGGTTACAACAGAAATCCGATTTGCAATGAAAAATTTCAGAGCAAATAACTTTTCAGACCACGATACTTTAACCGATTTTATAAATTCTTTTTCGTGTTTTAAGCTACAAAATTTCGCAGTTTAAAATATTTTCAAAATTTTTATAAATGTCCAAAAAAAATTTTTTTTTAATATTTCCCCCGAAAAACAATTAAAATTACGGAGGATTTCAATGATATGCAGCTGGAATTGAATGTGTTTGAATCCTCTATTGGCTCCCTAAACAATAATTTTAATTAAATATTTATTTTGTATACACTCAGGAAGTTAAGAAGGTATAAATTACTAAATATGACAGTTGAAATGACTACAAATCTAGTCAAAAAGGCGATGAGGGTATTTGTCATAAAAATGACTAACTATGTAGTAATTTTTACCTATTGATAAAACAACTACAATGGTAGGAAAAAACGATTATCGAAGCGGTCAAATCAACTAACCTTAAATGAATGTATAAACCATAAAAACGAGCAAAAAAACAATAAATAAAATGAACATAAAACGACTACATAAGTTGTAAAAACTACTGTTGTTAACAGTTATTTTTTCGGTATTTTAAAATATTTTAACAAATAGCAGGCTATAGCAAGAAGTAGAGAAACAAATATCAGAGAGATTTGAAAATGATCGAATAACGGCCTAATATACCTATTTTAGTAATATTAAAATATTTTTAAATGTGCGCCCCGGTAGGCTAGTTGGTAGCGTGCTGGCTTATCAGTGCGGGGGTCGTGGGTTCGATTCCCACCAGAGGCACTGGTCTGTTTTCGCTACAACGCGCCAAAGGACATAGCAGCTAGTGCTCGGTTAGGGTAATAGTATATAATTTGTAATTATATGAGTATTAATTAATAAAATAAAAAAAAAAAAATAAAATATTTTTTTTTTAGAATTTATGTAATTTTTTAGTTCAAGGACATTTTGGAGCATGCCATATTCTTGCCCGGAAATCAAAAAAATTTACACTCATAATTCTGGCTACATATCTAAGATACATACCAAATCTCGTCAGATTCCGATATCTGTAACTTTTATTGCATTTCTAACTTGCTGCAATTTTGACAAAATTTTGTATTTTTACATGTTTAAACAATATATACTCGTGTACTAAATTTCACTTACGAACGACAAACTCCTATTCCTGGCCACTCGTTATATGAATTGACTACACTGTGGGCCGCACAAAATACGTTCCGGGGCAGCATTTGCCCATGTCTGCTATGTGCAAAACAAACGAGTAAGATATATAGAACGAAGCCGATATTGAATCGCGGACGACGGCGACTGAGTAAAAAGTAACGGCGGCATGACAAAGTCAACTGAAGCCGGCTATTTGTTAACTATTTTTAAATTTTATTTATTATTATTATATTAATGTCAAGTATAGATCAACCAATCCGTTTCCAACGCTCTCTTTGAAAAACCTAAACTGGATTTAAGAGAGTTTCAAAAATGTGTTAGCAGGAGTACTTTTAATTACTTAATTTTCATCCTTTGAAGCAATTGTAATTAAATTTTAAAGTTAATTTATGTTGTTTAATGTATTCTCTGCATACGTTTTGTATAATAACACAAAATTTTGTTTATATATACTAAAAACTATTCATTAAAAAAAAACCTTTAAAAAACTGTTGGTATATACAATTTAACAGATGTTGAGCTTGAGCACCTTTGCTGTATTTTGAAAGTCTGGTGTTGAAATAAAAAGGCACGATTTAATACTTCAAATATATATATTTAATTCTAAATTCCCTAAAATTTATTAATGACAATGGTTTAGCTGCAATATCTAAGATGGACGAAAAAAGAATGACGATGTGATTTTTATATCTCTGACAGCTGCATACACAGTGATGCCAGATGTGTATTACATTAAATATGTTAGATATGCAAGATGCTACATTGTACTTTGGATACTACAACCTTGATTCTTCTTAAGTCTATGTTCTTTGGATCAACCACCCTCACGCCATTAATAAGGACCCATCAAGAACAGTAACGGTTATATGACCGGTCAATTGACTGGCAGTGTTGATGGAAATATCCATCAATGCGTAGAACAAAGTTTCTATCAAGTTCTTAAAGGCAATGTGAAAAAAGTGATGTAAACATTGTGTACGTGTGATTTTGCATCTTCCTCTAATTTATAAGTTCATAAGTTAGAGAAAGATGCAAGATTTGCATGTGTTAGTTTCAGTCATCCATTTCTTGTAGGGGAGCTACTCACATCGGCTATGACCCGATCTCAAAAATTATGTTAGTGGCGGCTCTGAGACGTTTTCGAGCCCCGCAAATTAGATCTTTTATTAACAATAAACACTTACCACAAAAACACTGTAAAAAGAATACAATTTAAAAAATTAATTAAAAACCGACAATGGAAGGATGTTTGTTATGTTTAGAGATAAATGAAGAATTTGTTGATTGCATAAAAGTCGATTCAACAAAATGGCAGGAACATAATATAAAAAATCTAATACAGAAACATTTATGGATATTGGTAGTTGGTTGCAAACTCAAGTGCTTAGCAAATACTGATTATATTTACATTGGCTTTTTATTAGGATTCTATAACACCTTCATCTTGGATATGCTATAGCTGCTGGCAGGCATTATATGATTTCCATACATTTTACATGCGTATAGAGGAGGCTCATATGGAATTTGGTAAACTAATGAAAACTGAAATTGTACCAAAATTAAATGATAAGAAGGATGAATTTAAAAGTGATTCGGAACCAGCTATTCTGTCAAGTATTAAAGTGGAAAGTAATGATGGTCTGGAAGTAAACGCTAAACCACTTTCAAATGGTAAAAAAGCCAGGAACCAGGAAGATCCCTTAAAAAGCTGCCATCAATCTAAAACTAAAAGCAAAGCTAGAAAAAAAGAACATAGTGTACAATCAACCCCAGTTTTAGAAACTATACTTGAAAATACAAAAATTTTAGAAATGAATACGGATATTCTTCAAATACCAGATAAATCTACAAACTCATCCGATTCCAATGACTTTGATGCCTATACAGATAATGACTACAAATCAAAAAAGGTCACAAAACGGCGTAAAAGAACTACAAAGAAAAAAACCGCCAAGCTTTCCGAGTCCAATGATTCCAATACAGATCTGGAGTATAAACCTGAAGATGATAGCAGTAAACCGAATAAATTAACTGCAAAAGAAAGAGATAATTTTTTAGCAGAAAACTTTCAAATGTCCTGTGTTCTTTGTCAAATTCCAATGACTAATTTTAAAACACTAATAAAACATTTTGAAATGGAACATAAGGAACGTGGTTATGCAGTTTGTTGTGATAAAAAGTTTAAAAAACGTACCACTTTGCTGGAACATATAAAGCGTCATGTTGAACCGTATGATTTCAAATGCAATGATTGTGGCAAGGTATTGTCTTCGCAAAAATCTTTACAAAATCATCAATTTGAACATTTACCGGAAGATAAGAAAAAGTATGAGTGTACTGAATGTGGCAATAGGTAGGTGGTATCCATGTTGTATGTAGACTAGGATGTCCTTAAAATAACGATTTGTCGTTTTTCGTTCAAAACACACACACCACCCCTCCCCTTGTTTTATTACAAATGAAAGAAATCGATTTTTTTTTTGGATAACCCGTGCCGCAAGTCGACCAAAAATGGCACATTTTGGAACACTTTGTTTTCCACAATGCGCCATTGTGCCCAAAATTCGGAATTTCAAAAAAATTATTTTTATTCTATTCATATTATTCAAATTTATTCAGATATGCAATTCTGACTTCATGATATAGCATTAGGCTGTAATCCAAAGTGACCTACGAATCTGATAAAAGTGCAAAAACGTATTTTTTCAAATTAATTTTAAAGATGTTTAAAATTGCATAATTTGGAGATGTCGATTGCTACTTTTATAATATTAAAGTTGTTATTAAAGAAAAAAAAAAAAAAATTGGAAAAATAAAAATTCGAGTTTGTGTTTGGAGCGACACCTTTCCAAGACATTTTAGGAAAATTTCTTATTTTGTCAAAAATTTAAAAAAATGTTAATGTTTTTTATTAAAGTTTGCATAATTTTCGGAAAAATATCACTTCAATTTGATTAGACAATAATAATCTTTACTTTTTACCGTTTCATTCGGTTATCGGTATTGTATAGAGGTATTTTGTGAATATTTCGTTAGGGCATTTTAAGGTTAACGATGTTTTAAGTTATATCGTTATGTTATTTTAAGCTTAACATTTCGTTAGATTATTTTAGTGTTAGTATCATTTTACTTTATTTCGTTAGATTATTTTAAGGTTAACGTTATTTATTTAATTTTTTAGAATTTTTTAAAGATAACAGCAATATCTAGCACTCCAAAATTAAAAATTACAAAATGCACTCCAAAATTGCAACAACAGTATAAATTCATTTTTAAAAAGAATAGGCTATTTTGAATTACAGATCGTAAAAGTAGACAATCGCAGCTTTCAGTTATTTTTTTTATTTATTTTTGAAGTAGCCAAACTGTAGTTCATTAAAGTTCAATAGTTTTTAAATTTTTTTCAAGTTTTTTATAAATAAAAAACCTGAATAAAATCGCAAGTTTTTAAAATTTAAAAGATCTAAAAACGGAAATGTTCATATTGATCCATCGAGTTCACATTATGTAGAAAATCGGATTACATGAGTTCAAAAAATTATATTTTTTCAATGCTCTTTCATTGAAAGAACAATAAATATGTTTGAATGTATGTTGTTGGAGTTTGTCACAAAAATTTGATTTTGGGATATCATCACTATTTTACGGTTTTTGAATCAATAAAAAAATGGCGTTATTATTTTTTTTTAAATTTCACTTCCTCTACATGATCGCGGTGGCCAAAAACGCTGATTTACGGACAGAGAAAAAAGCGACGTATTTATATGAAATTTGAACTTGACATTCGGGTCTACACCAAAAATTATCAATTTGTATGTGTTAAAAATATTTTTTTTTTACACACACAATGAAAAAGTATTTTAAGCTACGAAAAATTCTGCAAACATTTTTGATATTTCACGGCCCGGGAAAAAGTTGTTAATAAATAAAATATAGCATTTTAGTAAAGACAACATTTTGCAAACTTAATAACTTTTTACTGGGTTACCATAAATCGAAAATTTTTGATTGATTGTGTGTCATAAAATATTTTATAAGTTTTAAGACGTTGATTTTTTCCGACCACTCTATTTTCTAAATGGTGCAAAATCGAAGTGAATTTAAATTTCCAAAGTGAATTTAAAGTTCCAAATGACTACAGACCCATCAGCATTTTGTCAGTACTATCTAAAATTTTTGAATCTCTTATGACGAATCAAATTACTGAATATCTTAATACGAATAAGCTTTTATCTCCTCTTCAATCAGGTTTTCGTGCATTTCACAGCTGTACAACAGCTGTCTTAAAAGTAATTGATGATATAAGACCCGATTATGACATGGGTAATCTAACGTTAATGTGCTTACTGGATTTTTCCAAAGCATTTGATAGGGTTGATCACTCTTTACTTATTCGTTAGCTAAAACATTACTTTGGCTTTACAGACTCCGCACTTACCCTGCTTAAAAACTACCTAACCGGACGTGCCCAGAAAGTCATGGTGGGTGGCAGGGAATCATGCCTTAAGGGAGTTTATTCAGGAGTTCCTCAGGGATCTGGGACCGCTATTATTTAGTATTTTTATAAATGATGTTTTTGAAGTCTGTAAAAATGCACGTATGCATGCCTATGCTGACGATATTCAGCTATATATTTCGAATCGTTTAGGCCTTTTAGAAGACACATGTTTCAGATTAAATGAGGACTTACAGGCAATGAATAATTGGGCACAAGTCAATAAGCTGACGCTCAATCCCGGCAAGTCTTTGATACTTCCTATCAGTAGATACAAACCCTGCATCGAATTTCCAACAGCTTATTTGGGTGAAACTGCTCTTAAGTATGTTAATAAAGTTAAATATTTAGGGTTTGTTATCAACTCCACTTTGTCATGTACCGATCATGTTAATACCATAATACGTAACACATTTCTTACACTTCGTAACCTACGAGTATCGTCCAGTTTTACCCCAGTTGATGTTAAGGAAAAATTAGTCATTCACAAGTAATAATTCCGCACATAACATATTCAGCTGAGGTTTACAGTCAATTAGATTCGCATTCATCGCATAAACTACAGATATCTTTTAACAATGCTACAAGGTACATATTTAGTTTACCTCGTTTTAGTAGCATTTCTTCATGGAACAAAAAGGTACTTGGTTGTGACTTAGATGACTATTTACGCATGAGGAATTTGTTTTTTTTGCATAAATTAATTTCAGATAAAACTCCATCATATCTCTATGAAAAAATTAAATTCGGCAGGTCTATACGATCAGGGACATTAATTATTCCTAGATACTACTATTTAAACACAGGTAGATTTTTCTTCGTTAATGCCATTAAACTTTGGAATGACTTACCCATAAATCTTAAACTCATCACAGAAAAAAAAACAGTTTTAAAAATGAACTTTTTAATTTAATTACTAGAAATAATTTAATTTCTAGAAACAACTAACTACTACTTTTCTATACCTTCTTTATTTTCAGCCTATTCTTTTCATCTTTTGCTATACCAACTAGATAGCCACATATATATTTTTCTTTAACTACCAAATGTTTAGAATATGTACCACAATCTTAAGTTTTTAAATTAAAATTTTTTTTTTTTAAATGATACTATTTTAAAATTTGTTATTATGACATTCATTATGTGATACCCTTTGAACCATAAAAGAATTTAATTCTTAAGGTTCTTATATTGCAATTTTTACTTAAATAAATATAAATACAGCTCTCTTTGCTCTGTAGGAAAATCAGTGTTTTTAACCGCCGTCTGGGGAAGAAGTTTGAATTAAAAAATAATAATAACGCAATTTTTTTGATTGATGCAAAAACATTTCAGAAAGTGATGATATCCCAAAAATAAGAAATTTAGTAGTATTTATGATTAACAAAATTTATTCTTATGAATGTTTTTAAGAAAAAAGACATACATATGTATGTATTTCGTTAGGATATTTTTATGGTTATCGATATTTTAGAATTATTTCGTAAGGCTATTTTATGGTTATCGGTATTTAAAATTATTTCGTTAGTGGTATTTTAAGATTAAAAATAGTTCCTTGAAACGGTATTGAATCGTAATCTGTATTTTAGGGTTAGTGTTTGCCAACCATACTTTAAATTGATTAAAAAAATATGCACTTAATTTTATTATTTTTTTTTAACTTGATCCATATAGGGTTAATTTAAAGACCCACTAAGAACTTTACAGAACAACGCCTTTCACAATTTTCCCTAAAATATCACCTAAATTTTATTATACTATAATTATCTTTACTTTTTTTTATGTTTATCATATTTTTTTTTTTTTACTTTTATTTAAAAAAACGTTAACCCTTTAAGGCCGGGGTACAAAAAAGTCCCAAGAAATTTAATTTTAAATTATGACCACAAGAAAAGAATATAAAGCCTTTAAATGGATCAAACAAAATTTTTCCCTTTGATAAAAACGATTATTTTGTGTAACTTTTCACTTTTCACCCTAAAAGACCGACTAGGAAATTTACAGAATAACATTTTCCAGATTTTTCTTAAATTTGGATACGTGGTAGAGGGTACTTTACTAACGAACTAACGCACAATTCTTTGCAATCTTGTAGTTATAATTAAAATTAAGTTTCATGGGTCTATTTTATCCCCACTCCACTAAGGATTTCATATTTTTTAGAAAAAGTTAAAGATAATTATTGTCTAATCAAATTGAAGTGATATTTTTCCGAAAACTATGCAAAACCTTAATAAAAACATTAAGGGGACTCACGATGGTGATTTGCACACGATGCAAATATGCAGAGTTTGCATCGTCAATACAGCTCAAGGCTGGGAGAATGCAAATAATCGTCTGTGCAAATAAATTTTTAACAAAATGAGCAATTTCTTGAAAAGAAGTCGCCACAAACACAAAATTTTTAATGATATCTGATAAAATCAAAATTGCATATCTGAATAATTTTGAGAATATTAAAAGAAAACTTAAATTAAAAAATACATTTTTTCGAAATTACGTATTTTGGGAATTTTTAATAATAATACAATTTTTGCCAAAATGGATAATTTTCGGCCGACTTGCGGCACGGGTTAACGTTTTCCACCAAAAAAACATTTTTTTTAAATGGAACTAATTGTAATAAAACTGGGGGGTGTAATGACAAATTTATTTTAAAGGTAGAACCTAAATATTCATGAAACACATTTCAATTCAAATTTTCTTTGATTAAAATAGATAAATACATTTTTTTCTTCAAAAAATCAATATAATTTCAGTTATGTTGAACATAAAAAACTCTTAACTCACATAAGTCGGGTACATTTAAGAAGTTATGAAAAAATCTGTGATATATGTGGCAAAAGATTACGCTGTGGTGAAGCATTTCAACGTCATATATTAGAACATGAGGGTAAATCATTACCCAGCGTTAGTTGTGATATTTGTGGTCTAGTAGCGAGCTCTAAACATAATTTAAGACGACACATAAATATGCAACATCCAGTAGATGGTAAAAAGGAATACATCTGTAATATATGCTTTAAAGTATCGCCAAATATTTATGCTTTAAGAAAACATGTAAACTGCACTCATAGAAAGGATAATATACATAAATGCACGGTGTGTGATAGAGGTTTTAAGAGGCCTATAGCATTGAGGGTAAGTTAATCTTGAATTAACAAAAATAAAAACATGAGTAACTGCACATTTTTAAAATCCGGTTTACTTTTTAGGAACATATGGCTACTCATACCGGTATCGCCTTATATACATGCCCTTGGTGTCCCAAAACTTTTAATGCTAGTGGCGGTATGCATGCTCATCGTAAGTCACAACACCCTGTTGAATGGGAAGAATCACGTCGACAAAAAAATTTAGAAAAATTTAGAACACTTTCAGTAACGAAAAATAATAATGTCAACTGTACCGATTTTGGAATTGATATAAAAAATGTCGATGTAAACGTAAATACAATATTAAATTTTTAATCAAAGTTTCTCAAATTAAATTACAAACTTAAAATAAACTTATAACTATAAGGGTTAGTCAAATTAAAATCCAGAGAAAATTATTTACTGCTTTTTATTTATGAGAAAATATTAAAAATTTGCTTTTAATTAACTCTTATTCTCATAAATTTAGAAATTTTTAACGAAAATCGTTAAGTTAAAGACTTGTAGGTCAAAACAGATTATTCTTTGTTTTGTATTATGCTACCGATGCATCTGGATTAAATATTTGCCTCCAAATACAAAACATTTAACGAATATTTCGACTCAAACATTTACAGGGTTTAATACCTTTTTAATGAAGGATTAAGTCCTTTGAATTTTTCAGGGCAGTCAATACTGTTAAAATGCCGGGTGGACTTTTAGCCCCTCCACGTAGATATTTCCAAAAAAAAATCAGCTCTGTACAGATGTCTACTCGTGATGAGGTACCCACATACAAAATTTCAAGTTCATCGCTTTAGAGGTTTGGCCAGGGCGCCAAGAGAAAACTTTTCCCTTTTTAACGCCTCCCATTATAAATTTTCAAATTACGCTTTAATAAATGTCTACTCCTGATTACAGATGTCTACCCCTGATTAGAAACACACATACCAAATTTCAAGTTCCTAGCATCAGCGCTTCGGCCAGGCCGCTAAGAGGGAGATTTTCAACCTTTTTCCCCTCCCCGTAGAATGTTACAAAACCCCTTCAATACAGTTGTCCGAATTTCAAGTTCGCTGCTTTAGTGGTTTGACCAGGCCACCAAGGAGGATACTTTTCCCTTTTTGACCCTCCCCGTAGGAATTTCCAAAAATCCACTCTATGCAGATGTCTAATCATGATTAGGAACCCACATACCGAATTTCAAGTTCATAGCTTCGACGGTTCGATCAGGCAGCCAAGAGCAGAATTTTCTCCTTTGTACACCACCCCTTAGGAATTTCCAAAAATCCACCCTATTCAGATGTCTATTTCCAAAAATCCGCATAAATTACATTTTATTCTAACAACCTACACATACGTGAAAAGTTAGTTTTTTGGGCATAACGTGAAAAGCTTAAATGCAGGGAATTAAACAAAAAAGTTAAGTCCGTTAGGGAATTAAACAACAACGTTAAGTCCTTAGGGAATTAAAAAAAAGTTAAGTCCATAGGGACTTAAACCAAAATTTCCTAAGGCAATTAAACGAAAGTGGAATGAATTCCTAAGGAATTAATGGATTCCTAAGGAATTAATGGAATGAATTCCTAAGGAATTAATTAATGAATTAAACAAAAAAAGTTAATTCCCTAAGGGAATTAAACGAAAATGGAATGAATTCCTAAGGAATTCATTAACTAGAAAATGAATTCTCTGACCACAAGTTGAATTAACTGAATTTGAATGAACTCTTTTTGAATGAATTCCTTAATTTTAATGTTTAAAGTTTTGGTTATGGAGTTCATTCTTTAAATTTTAATTCATTTACAGGAATTCATTCTTAGTATTTTGTTGTTAAAGAGTTCATTCCCTGAGTTGAAAAATTGAATTAAATTTTAAGGAATTAATTTATAAATTGAATGAATCCTTCAAAACTATTAAAGGAATTGTGCTTTGGGGCGCTTTAAAACAACAAACATCGAGAGCTTACTGTAAATTAAACTAGCTACTACCGGGTACTTAGAGTTTTAACAGCTCTATTAAAAAGGGCATCTATTTTCACTGTTGCCAACATTTTATTTTTAACCGACAAATACTAAAAAAAAACGCTAAGTTAACAACAATAATATTAGCAAATTTAAAAAAAATAACGCTAAACATTTGAACTTTTTGCAGCTTGTGGTATTAAAAAAGCTTAAAACTTTTAGAAAAATTATAAAAATTAAAGCAAAACATTCTAAGTTTTAACAACTATAAATAAAAACATAATAACGGCCGCGTTCTGCTGAAACAATTTTTTAAACTATAGCAAAAACCATCTAAATTGTCAACACTGTACATTTTTTTAGTTGTTTGAAGAAAAAAAGTGTTTGCTACTTTTTATGAAGAAAATATAAAAAAATTAAAAAATGGATGGTTGTTTATTGTGTTTAGAGATAAATAAAGAATTTGGGGAATGCATTAAAGTCGATTCAGAACAATGGCAGGAACATAATATCAAAATTCTAATAGAGAAACATTTGTGGATAATGGTATGTCTATCAGAGTGTAATTTATAATTTTTTTTTTTTTTTGCAATTTACTAATATGTATACCAATTTTATATTATAGGAATCAATTTCAGCTTCCTCTTGGCTTTGCCAAACCTGCTGGCAAGCCCTATATGATTTTCACAAATTCTATCTGCGTATAGAGGAGGCTCATATGGATTTTGGCAAACTAATGAAAAAAATGAAACCAGAATCAAGAACTCAGCATACCGATCTTACAGACGATGAAAATGATGATAAAAATGATTTATTTGAATCACACCTTGAACCAGAGATTTTAGTAATGGAAGATCATAAAACAATTATTAAACAAGAACCAAATGATGATTTGGAAGAAGACAACTTACCATTATCACAACGACGTAAGCGAAGACGAAACTCGAAAGATATAACAAATGATAATGAAACTCCAAAAGAAGATCCTTTAAAAAATTCCAAACAAAGCAAAAAATCATCAAAATCTAAAAGTAAAAAGAAAGATCCTGCCGTACACATAAACACTTCTAAAACGGAAATGCAAAAATTGAAAGAAGATCCTGAGAATATTGAAAAGAAAGAAACAGAACAATTGAAACCAGATCCGGATACCTTGGAAAATCTAGATATATCTAATGTGTCAATTAATTCTTCCGATTGTGATGATTTTGATTTAAATACTGATTTCGATTATAAATCTGATGAGGAAGATATAAAACATACCAAAAAATCCACTAAGAAAAAAATCAGACGCAAACAAAGTACTTCTGGTTCGGATGAATCCATTTCAGATGATTCCAATACTGATTCTGATTATGAACTTGCAGAGAGTAAAACCAAAAAGCCGAAGCAAACAAAAAAGAAAAAAAAATCTCGTAAAAACAAATCATACAATTCAGATGGCACAGATTCTGATAATAAATCTGATGAGGACACTAATAAAGAACCCAAACGTAGTGCAGAAGAAAGAGATAAATTTTTAGCTGAAAACTTTAAAATGTCCTGCGCATTGTGTGATATTGTAATGCCTACCTTTAGAGCTCTATATAAACATTTTCAATCGGAACATAAGGAGCGAGGTTATGCTGTTTGTTGTAAAAAAAAGTTTTTCGATCGTTGTAAATTATTGGAACATGTTGAACGTCATGTCGATCCAGATAATTTTAAATGTAATGAATGTGGCAAGGAGTTGTCTTCACGTAAGACTTTACAAATTCATCAGCTTTCACATTTACCCGACGAAGAGAAAAAGTTTACATGCACCAAATGTGGCAAAAAGTAAGTTACAAATTTATAATAAAATAATCAAACAAATAAGTATATAAATCAACAACCCAATTTAAAAAACTTAATTTTTTTGATAAATTCATTATTGTATTTGAAAATCCTTGTAGATTTGTTTGTCTATGGTTTTTTGGGGTAGAATTCATAAAAATTAACATAGCCAAATTAGAAAATATACACCTTTCAAATGATATAGTAAAAAATTGTGAGGAAAAAAGCATTTAAAGGGAAGAAAATCTCAAGAAGGCAATTTTAAAATCTTAAGAAAAAAGCTGTTTTTAAGTCCAAAAATTCAAAGTCAAAAACGGCAAACAGCATATTTGTCTTCTCTGGTAATAATATTTATAACTTTTTAATATGTACATTAGGGTAATAACTTTTTGAATTTTTTGCAAATATCAAATCTCCCCAGACAAAATCGTGTAGGGCATGGACAAATATTAAGAACTGCGTTTTTAGTTTTTCGCTATCGTTAAAAAAGGTTACGCACCAAACGCGTTAAAATTTTGAATCAAACAAAGTAAAAAAAAAACTTTTTTTGATGCCTCAACGTCTGACCATCATATCTATATAATTAAGGCATGCTGATTTCAATAGTAAAGTCCGTTTTCGAGTCAATGGAATAGTTTTCTTCCAAATTTGCTTTTAATTTCCGCTATTTTTTTGCAGTTTTTTATATAAAAAAAAATCTGTTTTCACATATTAATATATTAAAGGCATTGTAGAAATCGCTGTCGGTGCGTAAGGTTTTTTTTACCAAATTGAACTGAAATAGTTTTTTTTTATCATTAATACAATATTTGCCATTAGAAAACCCCTGGGGTGAATGTTGTCCAAAAAAAGTTATCACCCTAATGTACATATATCAAATTATACTAGAGACAACGTATGCGAAATGAAAATGCTACAAATTTTGCAGCGTTAATTAAAAACAAATGCAGGCATTAAATTTAGCTTTACCAAATTTTTTATATCCTTCACAGTGTATATGTCAGAAATGGAACTGTTCTCTGTTATGAGAAAAAAATGTTTGAGGTAAAAAACTTTTTAGATGTAAAAAACAAATTGTGTGGTTAAAAAACATTTTTTGGTGGACAATTTTTTTGTGGTGAAAAAAAAGTTTTGAGATGAAAAAAAATGAGTTGAAATTCAAAAATTATTCACCTCAAAGGCGTCTGGTGAAAAAATATGACATACTAATTTATACACCCGACCCTGCTATGAAATTGTACTAAGATATACATTTCGTATGGAAAATTTAGAGGTACCTTCAAATTTTCACTCCTAACTTTTAAACCGCTAGACCGATTTTGTTCATTTTTAATACCAAACTTTTCACAAAAATGTCCATCAATCTAGGTAAAAATGAGCAGTCCAAATTGAGTTCTCGCGCCGTGATCGTCATTTCAACAGACAGACGGACACCGCTTAATCGTATTAAGATTGAATAAGGATCAAGAATATGCATATATACTTTATGGGGTCTAAGACCGTTATTACGACACATTACAAACGGAATGACAAATTGATCTATTCCCTCATTACAGTGCACACTGAGATTTTACGATTTTAGGCACACAAAATTGTATATCTTAGAAAATAATAAAGCTAGAGCTATGCAATTCGGTAGAAGATGTTATCGAAACAAGATGCAGCTTTGGTAAAAGAAAAATGGGCGTAATTGGACAATTGCCACTCCCATCACCCATATAACTGAAAAAAATTTAAGTGTGATACGATTCTAAAGACCATTAATGCTGTTATCAGATAATGCGTTACAAACTTTTCCGTCAATCATAGAGATAATAAGATTGAACGTTATGCTTAAATTAAATTTGTTTGTTGTTATAACAGTAGGCGTAAGAAGTAAAATCGGATTTTCGATATCTTTTCTGTTATTTCTTTTGTAAATACTAGTTTGATCGGTCTACAATAATTTGGTGATGAAGGGCAAGATTTTGTCAAACAATTTGTTTACAATTGTTTTTTATACAATACAGCTGAAGTGGTACCATTGATACACTAAATAATGACATATCGCTGAGGTTTTCTTGAGAAAACTTTTGTTCATATTCCAGGGCTAGACATAATCTTGATAGAGTATGATCTAGTAAAGATTGAAAATTCAGTTCAGTTCAGAAATTTCGTCTGCATTTTCTTTATCTGGATAACATAATAATTTAGCTTTGTTTACTAAATCATAACATGGATATAATTCATCATTTATCGATAAATTTCTATCTATCATCATTGCTAGTGCTTCTTGTGGAGCTAAACTTTTTACGGTTTCATTAGAAATTCTGAATTTTTTTTATATCGGAACCCCTCGGAGGTTATGCGTTAAAAAGTTCACTTACTATACTTGCAGAATCTTACTTTCCACTTGACCGCAAATTTATTTCGGTTGCCAAATACAGCTCTTCAGTACATACTGAATTCAATACCTTGTTGGCTCTTCTTACTTTTGTTTGTTGCGAACTTTCATTAAATGCCTTTATTGGTCTCCCAACTTCTAAATTTTCCTTTGGTTTCTTATTAATAAATTTATTTATTTCAATATTTGTGCATAACCAATCGTCATATTGAGCTACAAAAGTTTTTTTTTGTCCGGTTTACCGCGTTCCACCTTAGATTAAATGTCTAAAGAAGATTCTTAAGAAAGCCTTTTATTTGTTCATAATCAACAAATAAAGAAGATCCGCTGCTTATTTTTCCACAAACAAAGTCCTAAGAACGGTCGAGTCTTATGTTCAGGTGTTGTTAGCCATATAACAAAAATTATTCTTGTTTTAAACGAGGTTGAGATAATTTATTTATTAATTATAATTATTTATTTCCAATATTTCTTCTCCACATTGGATGACTTCTTCAGGGAACAATTATTACAATTTGATTGAAAAACTATCAATAAAATTGTAATAATTGTTCCCTAAAGAAGTCACCCAATGTGGAGACGAAATATTGGAAATATATGTATAATTATAATTAATAAATAAATGATCTTAAGCTCGTTTAAAATAAGAAGAATTAAATAATAGAAGATCAAAGAAAACTTAACATATTCATATATCAAAAAGTTCGTGGTATGAGATTGTAGATTTTTTATAAGATCAGCAATTTTCGGCAGACAATATAATGTGTCCCTTCTAGTAGGTCCTTTAGCTATTTGTTAAAACAAATTTTATGCTGATCCGTTATGTTCCCTAAAACTTACCGCTTAAAGAACTTTTTTTTTTATATTTACCGAAAAAAGTTGTTTCTTAAATTAAATAATGCCAGAAATTATTTCTTAAGATTTAGAAACGTATTTACGCGACGTAGAAAGACGAGAAACTCGCCTTTTAAATAAAAAAAGATTTTTTTTTTGAAAATGGTCAATTTTAAATAAGTGTTATTGTCATTTTTATTTCACTCAAAAATGTTCTAGTTCAAAGTACGTTAGACCTCGATTATCCGTGATGGCCGGGACCGGAAGCATTCTGGATAATCGATTTTCACGGTTAATTGAGAAAAACTTTTGAGATTTTAACATATTTTTTTAAATTAATAAATTAATATTATTGTACTAACACTCGACAATAGCAATCCGCACTTCTCAAATTTCAAACTTGAACTAAATTAGACACGTATATGCCTCTGACTCTGACGCGTGTATATGCCTCTGACTATTTTCCTTTTTTTTTCATTTTTTTCACATTATGTTTGATTGTTCAAAAGTAGCCAAAAAAAAAAAGTTTGCTCTTAATCCCGGTAAATAGAGGTAATTACACAAATCGACGCAAAAAAAATGATTTTTTTTTCTTTTCCGTATAATTGATGTTGCCGGTTAATCGAATCACGGAGAGACAAAATCATTATAAATAAAAAACTACTTGAAGATTAGTATCAAAATTTAGAATTATGATTAAAAAACAAAGACTTGGATTTGTTTCTGAGAAAAAAATTCATGGAGAAATAGTAGTTTTTAAGTAATGTAGTTACGGCATTTTGAACTTGATTTTTCTGAAAACAAAAGGCCGTAACTCCAATACAAAAATGTAATCAAAACATAACATAATATTTAAGATAAAAAAAATACTGCTTTTCGGCAGTAGTTAAAAAAGTTTTTAGTCAACTTATGTATTTTTATCTATTTGTTGTAAATATTTTTTAAATAAAACGCATTTTAACTATGTATTTAAAAACTTTGCAGAAAAATTTATTAAATTAATGAATTAATTTCCAGAAAAAAATTAAATGAAATTTTTTAAACAAAAATCAATATTATTACATAAAAGACAAAAAAATCAGCCATACACGACTTTTTGGTTAGTGAATATACGGCCATTTGATTTTCGTTAATGAAATCGCTATTGTTGGACTTAAACGTTTAAAGTTGTATCTTGGTTAACTTCATCGTAATCAATCAAAAAGTCATATTTTAATTTTTTTGTTAGTTACGGCCTTTTGGATTTTAGGTGACGATATGTTAAAATTGCAGTTAGGGCCTTTTGATTTTCGTTAATAATAATTCGTGTTTTTGGACGTAATCATGTAAAATTGTGTGGGAAGGTGAATTTTGGTTAACTACATCGTAATCTGTCAAAAAGTAATTTTTGAATTTTTTGTTAGTTTCGGCCTTTTGAATTTTTAGGTGACACTCTTATTGTTGAACAGCTAGAAAGTCGATGTGTAGTGTATAGAATACTGGATAGGCAAGTGACAAGAAAATTAACTGAGAATATGAATTGATGCGGTAAAAAGTGCAATTTGACTGACTTATCAATAAGATCCTAGTTTAGAAAAATAACTGCTGGATAAGTTGCTAAATCGTATAGCCAGCTGAGAAAGGGGTTAGATGCGATGGGAACACAAAAATAGTGCAGAAAGAATAAGAAAGCTCTTTTTAAAACGTAAGAAGTACCCTTAAATCATCAATTTACAAATTTGATCAAAATTAATCGATGACGCTAATTTTGCATCATGGACGACTAGATCTTAGATGTCAATAAATGGCAGGAAAAGTACTTTTTCGATGGAATAAAATCTCACACATAAACTTATAGATCAACGATAAAATTCACTATTAAACCACTCACCAGGTAAAGTGTAGAAATCGTTTAATGTATATGCTCGACATATGTATTAACAAAAAATCTTTAATGTTTGTTGATATGCTTTGCTTATGTAGAAGGATAGTATATGATGGCATTAAAGAAAAGAATTGCCATTTAAAAGTTTTAACTAAAAGTTAAACTGGCAATTATGATAATGACTAGAGAAAAACAAACACACTATAAATAGAAATCGTTTGTGGTAAATTTCATTCTAACTCAACACACAGAGTAATGTGGGATTTAAAGTTACCCAATTCCTTTAACGTGTGAGTTAAATAGATGATATTTACGATTAACACTAAATGGCACGAAGAATGTTGATGAAGACCGTAGTGGGTCAGAAAATGCATTCCATTCATGCTAGTGTCTAATAACTTTTTCTGTGTTTTTTTTTTCTAATAGTCAAAGTAAATTATCATATAAAAATTATAATTTTTCTGTTAATTTAGAGAAAAATTTGTCATGATCTCAAACCGAACGAATAAAATCTCACACGGAAATAACTTTATTAATAATAAAATATAAAAGTTGTACCAAACAAATGCCAACAGCACAAAAAATCTAATGAACAATTTTGAAAAGAAGCACAACAAAACCCAAATATCAAATTTTTCAATAGGTATATATTTTTTACATTAAATTAATATAGTGCATTATTTTTTAAAAAAGGAAAATTTAATTTAAGTTTATTTAAGAAAAAACTACAACGTTTTTCGTTTTGTTGCAATTTCATTCCGCAAACGTTATGCATGTCATTCTGGATAAAGTTAATAGACCAATTTTATTTTAAATTCCACAATGACTAAAAACGTGGGATAGCATACACAAATTATTAAAAGTTTTAAATCAAATATTCATCGATTACACGATTTAATTTTAAACACAAATTTCCATAGGATATAAAAAAGCCCTATGTCCAGATTTTATGAAAAGATCGTCAATAAGCGTCAATTTTTAAATATTGTAACAAATTTGTAAAAATACAGCAATTTTGAAAAGTTGACGTAATCGTATTATTTTTTTACTGAATTTACTGATAACATCATTAGACAAGAGGTTCGTCTGTTTAAAAAGTGTTGGACAAGCACTGGGGAAATAAAGTTTTTAACGTTGGTAAAATGTCAGAACTATGAAATAGGTGGTCTAAAAATAGATTTATAAAAATAAAATTTAAAAAACATCATTTATATTTTTTTTGGTCTCGCCGGGATTCGAAACCTGGCCGTCAGATTGGAGACATATGCTTGATAGATTAAAGCTAACGAGACATATAATACTTGATAGCTTAAAAAGTAAGTGAATAATAACTGCTGGGTAACAGTTGGCTGCTCAAATATGTCAGCAAACAAACAAAAAAGTTGATCTCAAAACAGCTTTTTGAGAAACAAAAAAAAAATTAAAAAGTGCAAAAAAAATCACAAAAAAAAATTATGGCTAAAACCGGAATTGACCTCGGAACCTTCCGACTACACACTTTTTTATACAAAGCATCATCATTTTTATAAAATCAATGTTCTACCAGTGGTTAGACATTTAAGCCGTTGCCAATTCCTTGGCAAAGTTTTTTTTTTTTTGTAGACCACTGAAATTATTGCAAAACAAATACTGGTTAAGCGCTTTTGTCAAACGCTGGTAAAGCGTCTTATGCAAGTGTTCTGCCAGTAATGAAATTCCTCTGTTAGCCAGTGGTATGCCAGTGCTTAATTTTTTGTACCACTGGCTGTTTCTGACTGGGTATTTAACGTTTACCGAATAATTGCAGGCAGTATATGTTTAAATTATTTTTGTTGTAGTGTGCTGGGCCCATAACCTATTATTGAAAATGTTTAAGTTAAGTGAAGAAAACATTTAAAAACAAATATAAAAAAATGCTGTTTGAAGTATTTCAAACAATAAACACTAACCTCCGTATTCATAAAAATATTAACCAGCATTTCTTTAAATACATTTTAGTTAAAACACAAATTTTAGACATAAAACTGTATTCATAAACGAATATTAACTTTAACACAAGGTTTAAAATATGTATTTTAAGCCAAAAATTCGTTTAGGAATACAATTTAAAGGCTTAAAATAAGTTTTAACTAAAATGTATTTAAAACTTGAATTAAGATTTTTTATGAATACGGGCGTAAAAGTATAACACAACTATATATAATTTATGTTAACAGGTTCAGCGGCTTAAAAACTTTTCGTTAAAACTTGAAGCGATCTCCATATTTTCATTATATTTGCGACAGCCCCAAAATTTCTATAGAAGCATATTTTTTTTTAATTGCAACAAAAACGTACTTTGCAAATTGCACCAAAGTTCACCAAATTTGTCGTTAGGTGCCAATATTTTTTTGACCCTAACTGTACAAAAAATAAAAAAATTTTATGAAAATTATTAGAGTTGTCAAATATTCGATCCATTTGAAACACCCGTTATCGATTACTTAAAAAAAAACGCATTTTTCAAAAACCGAAATTTAAATGTTGACATTAAAACTACCCGATTAAAAAAGTTTATATATAATTATATTAACGCCGGGTTCTATATTCCACTACGATATGAAAGTAGAATCGTTTTTAATTCCACATATCTGTGTTCTGAAAAACTGGTGAATCGGTTTTTTCTCGACGATTTCATTTTTGTACAGTGTTATATTAGCGTCATATAGACAGTCGCAATTAATATGCATTTGACAAATTTAATTTAGAAATGTTAAGGTTAAAAAGAAGAATAAACGTTTTTCTCTAAAAATTATAAACACTATTAATTTTTAAATCAGACTAGACTAGTTTTGTTTTTAACAACACTTTGAATAACAATACGGAAAAAACTACGAGTGTAAATTTTTAAATGAAGATAAAAATTAAACAAAATAAACTTATTTTTAAAGACTGTCTATTAAAATATATTTTAAATTTTTTTTATTTATTGCCCATCAAAATTTGTATTACTTCCATAACTAGTTCTTTTTTTATAATTTATTTAATAACAACGCAATAAGCCACTTAGGCCAAAGTGCATTGTTGTAGTTTGGCGTTGTAACCCATAACCAAGATTTCCCAAAAAAATAAGTTTATTTCGAGTACGTTAACTTTTGCGACATTTAATGCGTCGCAAACGAAAATCGAGTGATTTTTATTGTAAATATTTATTGCGGCATTTTTGTAGTAAACTAAAAGCACTCTACCCACTCTAATAATGTGGCTTTTATTTATAATTTTATTTTCATTACAGTGAGATACATTGGCAACACTAAGCATAAAAATGCATCTGACAATATATCATTTTTATTAAGATTTTTTTTTAATACAAGATTCAAAAATTGTTTAAAAAAATCAAAGTTTATTTTTTTAACTTTTTTACAGTTGTTTGGAACAAGTTTAAGATTATTTGAAGTGTTCTAGAAGTAATGTTCAACCAGTTCTTTAGCACACGTTCTTAAAACACCACAAAGGTGATGATAAAATGTTCAATAACACTCCCTTGCATGAGTTCTAGAACAAGTTGCACCTGCCCTAGTTCTAAGAATACCTGTTAGACATCCCTAAGAAGTAGTTCTGGAACTAGCAATTTTAGAAGGGATTCCAAAAATGTTACTGGGTGTTTCCTTCTTAATAGCATTTTTATGGCAATTCTTATATTCTGCCACTTTTACTGTAACTAAAATGAATTTAAGACAAAATCTAGTGAATGTTGTTAGCGATAATAGTTTTTTACAATCCGAATTATTAAATTTTAGGCAAAATTTTAATTTTGGTCACTTGAATTGTACAAGCTTTAATTTAAAGCCGAATTATTTTAATTTTAGTGAAATTAGGTACCATTTGAAAGGTAATTTCTTGCAAGTAGTTGGTTTCAGCGAGACATGGTTGAAATATACTATCTCTACTAATGTAATTAATATTGCATATTAGAGTAGAACAGAAGGTTATGTATACGAGTATAGATCAAAATTATAGAGTAGGTTAATGCTTGTTTTTGGAACTGAATTTAAACGATATTAAAGTTTTGGTGGGAGTTGTATATTTACCTAATGGCGATTATGATGTTTTTGAAAAAGAGATTTAATTGTTTAATATTCAAATATTGTAATTATGGGTGATTTTAACAACAGTATTTTTAATTCATCAAAGTCTTTAAGAGTAATTAACATTTGCAGTACATATATTGCTCGTATTCTACTTCGTTGCTGGACTATTTCTTGATGTCATGCCCTGAAGTAGTAAAGTATTCTAATCAATTGCAATGTCCTGGTATTTATCTTCATTCATTTATTTTTATGACGTTTGCAATTTAACAACCGGTTTTAAGAATATTTTTTGAATTTTATGATTATGATACGGTTAGAATCTGGGTTATTTGAATGTAATCTTAATGGTATGTTTTTGACTAATAATGTCGATGAACAATTGTCGATTTTTAACATTAGTTTGCAATTTTTGCATACTTTCGTTCCTTTGAAGAGGCGATTAATTCGGAATTGTAATGAGAGCTGGTTTAAAGATCCTGAAATTCAATATCATGAGTAACTTAGGGAGTCTGGCATATCGTGCTTATTTGAACGCTAGACCTTTACCTTTATATAGGAACTTTGTTTTTACGCGTTCAAGGCGTAATCCACAGATATTCATTCCCAGGATAAGGAGAACTATTTTTGAAAGATCATTCATAATCAGAATTGCTCGATGTTGGAATCGGTTGCCTTTAGAATTACGGATTTTCTCTCATTCAAATAACGCCTTTCGGTTAAAAATCTTGGAATATTTCAATGGTTTTTGAACTATTTTTTTCTTTTTTGAATAATAATATTTTTTTGTGTGGTTAAGTATGCAATGTTACCACTGATAGGGTCAAATGCTTTAATACTTTAATTTTTAAACTTTGTTAATAAACTTTTTATAAATATTATGGCTGGGGAGCCAATATGTTAGGCTATAAAGTATATTTTAATTTTTTATTTTTAAGATTAATACTCAGTTTTTTATTACTATAGTATATATATGTAATAGTATATAGTATAAATATGTAACATATATGTAATACTGTTATTTGGCCTTGTGGGCTTTAGTATTATAGATGAATTATAAATAAATAAATAAATAAATGTCGCAAGAAATGATAATACAAGGCGGATCAATAAGTCCGTGACTTTTTGAATAAAACACACGTTTTTTTTTTCAAAAAAAAAAATAAAAATTATTTTTCAACATAATCTCAATACACTTAGTCCAACGTTTCTCCAATTTTTGCATCCCTTCCAAGAAATAGGATTTTTCTTTTTTTTTTTTTTTTATAAATTCATTCTTTATTTACAATCTATCCGAGGATAATAAGCAAATTTGTTAACATTTTATACATAACAGGGGTTATGTAACTCCAATGAGATACATAACATAAAAAAATAAAAATTAAATTAGTCATTTTTATAAGATTAAATTACATTCGTGAAAGAAATTTATTTAAGTAATAGTGGATCTTAGTTGCGAAAAGGGAGATCTAATACATGATTTCGTTTAAGTCTTCTAGTTTCATTGGTACTGTCTAGCAATGATATCGCCACAGGAATAACGTGGTTACTTAGCCTATGCAAATACCTCTCGCTTATATTTCTGGCTTCATCTCGAACAGATGAAATCGACAAATCTCGTTTGATCACAACAGGATATTTCTAGGTCCATAAAATAGGCACTTCTTGGCATATGGGGTCGTTTTTTTTTTAAATCCTCGTTAAATCGGTCCAATAAGTTGGCATAATATTCGCGTTTATTGTTTTCCCTTTTGAAGGTAATCGATGTGGATTATCCCGCGTGCTTCCCAAAAAACTGTTGCTATCACCTTATTGGCCACGATTAGGTTTATGGTCAATTGAGAGCAAACGCGGCACCCATCTTGCAGACAGGTTTTTTAAACCCAACTGATCATTTAAAATCGAAACCACACTGCCATATCTTCGATCGGCCAACACCATATCGTCCAGAACGTTCAGCGTCATTTGTACTTGTGTGACCACAACGAAAGTCAGTATACCACTTTATTACCATTGAAATCGATGATACAGAGTCCCCATAGTTTTTATCAAGGTTTTCCTTGGTTTGATTGACGGTTGTTTTTCGCAAAAAATAATGTTCAATGAGCACTCGAAATTCACTTTTTTTCTATTTTTAAAAAAATCCACGAGGTTGTATGTTTTGAACAGCTGTTAAACGCAAAGTAAATGACGGAACTTGCTCAAAATTTGACAGTAGTCTATTAACAGGTGGTACTTGATGGGAGCAGTGTTGCATTTTATATAACTACGAGGAAAGTTCGAAAAGACACTTACTTATTGATCCACCCTAGTAATTGGTGAGTTTGTGTGCTGTTATTAGGAAAAAGAAGAGAGGCTCATGGTTTGATTTTTCAGGATATGACTAACCAGGCAGAAAAATACAATCGGCACAGTATTGGCAAAGCGTTGGTGCTTTTAAAATATATTAAATTAAATTAATTTTGAAAAATATGTATAATAAGACAAATTTATAAAGCAGCAATAGTTCATATTTAAATGCGTGAATTATAATAAAATTAATTTAAAAAATTCTTCTAATTGGTTGTAATAACGGTAAAAACAATATTGGCGGTTTTTTTGCTGGTGGTACTGGCAAAACACATGCACTGCCAACAAAATAGTGTTTTATTAGTGCAATATTAGTTCAACCTATGCTGTGGTTCGCCAGTACTATTTTCTTTTGTACGGTTGGCAATTTCTACCAGCGTAGATAAGACAAGAGCGATGTAGTAGATAAAACTGATAACTTTGAAGTGGTTGATCCTGATTTTTTGAATAATGTTTTTTCGTCTAGTCAAACTTTAAATGGTATTAATGTTGAGGACATTCCTCAAATTAATAATGATGGATATTCATTTCGTTCAGGAGACAGTTTTGAAATGACGTTAGCCTTTAATATGATAAAGTTAAAAGCTGTTGGTTATGATTGGTAACAACATTTTACTACTGGTTAATACGATATTAACCACATCATTCCTTCCAAAGTTATGGAAGATTGCTAATATTGTAAGAATAATAGGATGAGTAGCACTGATAACTTGAGGCCTATTTCTATATAACCAATTTTACCGAAAATGGTTGAACGCCTTATAAAGGATCAGTTTATGTTACACATTAATTATAATTGTATGCTACAGTATTGTCAATGTGGTCAATTGTTGGTCTAACTGGCAATATTAGGCGTACGATTCCTACAAAGGCTTTTGTGTTTTGTAGTCTTTGGACTTGGCAAAAGCTTTTGATAGTGTTAATCATTCTCTTTTGGTTCAAAAGCTATACAGATTTTTTCGTTTTTCTGTCTATGCCTGCAAATTAATTTCGTCTAATCTTACGGATATTACGGATAGAATGAAATATGTGTTCTGTAATGGCTCTTATTCTGGAATACTTCCCGTTTAAAATGGTGTACCCCTAGCATCAGTGCTTGGCCCTCTACTTTTTATTATGTTTATAAATGATATTTTTGATATTTTGTCAAATAACAGGACAATACTGGCAAGATTGTTAATTCGACGTTCTGAAAACTCATAACTTACTGTCGCCAACACTGTGCCGATTGTTTTTTTTCTGCCAGGGTAGTTATTTCGAAACTGAATCCGCTATTCGGGTGATCTTTCTTTGTTAGGGTAGCTCGGAAATACAACATATTACCAAATACCTTAAACACATTTGATTTGTCTATTGATAAATACAGGAAAAAACTTCTTCAAGAAATTTCACAAAATATTTGATTTCTTGGAAGATAAAAAACTAGTAGCAGAAATTTGTAACCGATTATGGCCATTAGGCTAGGGTATTGTTATAAATAAAGAAATTAAATTAAATAAGAATTCATTAATGATGCTTTTAAAAAAAGTTTCACCAATGGCAAAAAAGAAAAAGCACCCTATTACGCTATTATAGATAAGGCAATGTCTACAAAATGATTGCAAATCAAAAATGTAATTTTCAAATTATAAAAATTTGACGATTTATATCCCCAATACTGGGTAAAAATAGATAGGGGTAGTCAACACGTAAATTCACCTTAAACTAGGATTTTTTCCATTAATGTTTTTTTTTTTTTTTTTTTTATTAATTAATAATTATATAATTACAAATTATATACTATTACCCTAACCGAGCACTAGCTACTATGGCCTTCGGCGCGTTGTAGCGAAAACAGACCAGTGCCTCTGGTGGGAATCGAACCCATGACCCCGCACTGATAAGCCAGCACGCTACCAACTAGCCTACCGGGGCTCACAACCTTTAATGTTAAAAATGCGGATTCTTGGTCAGATTTCTTGTGTTTACCCCCAAAAATACAAATATTTTTCAGTTAAATAAACTTATATTAAAAACATAACACATTTATTTAAATTATTCTTGTTTTTTTTTACTTTTAAGACCCAAAATATTTTTTTTTAAGAAAAAGGTTTGTTCATCTAACTAATGCCGAATTACTTTTTTTGTGGTGAAATTGTTTTTTAAAGCACATAATACCACTTTAATTCTACTTAGAACGAGATGAAAATGAAAATTTTCTTTTCAAATCGATTATGTGGAATTGAGAACAGAAATTGAGCGAAATTTTCCTTTTCACTTCATTTTCAGAATGTAGAACCCAGGCGACAGTCAATCATATATGGCACCATATATAATTTAGATTTAATTATATCTGGTATTGATTATTCAAAAATTGGTTTATATGGTGTCATATAAAATTATACATAACTTTATATGGTCTAATGTATAATTGTGTCTGCCTTATATAATAAGATACAATTTTATATGATTGTATATAATTATATTAAATTATATATGGGCTATTAACACAAATATTTAAAATTGGGGTAACATTTTTTTTTACTTTGTGGCACATTAATATGATTTTACACGGCAATAAACCACTATTTAGGGACCTTAAATCTTTTTTCGTACATCATATTCTACGAAGGGCCCAAAAGTTATGGCGGTTTGAAGTTTAAAAAAATTCTCAAAATTACATTTTTTTATTTCATTCAAAAAAGTTTTGCACATGGAAATTTACTTTGCAAAAAATCTTTATTAAATACTGTGGTGTTTCAAAAAATTTAAGTTCTAACTTAAAATCACGGTTTATACGATATTTAAAATGTGATAATTTGTTTTGGAGATTATATTTGAATTTAACGTAATCCGTTGAAAACACAATGTATATTCTACAAATTAATTAAAAGTTAGTGCAGTTTTTTAATATCCATAAAATGTTTATTTCTTAAAAATTTTTAATGCTCCCCAGGTTATGTGTTGACAAATGGTGCAAATAGTGTTAATTTTGAGCAATTTCGCGCATAAGTGTTGATGTGCCTGAGCAAAACGTGTTTAGATAAAAGACGATTTTTTTAGCACACAGTGGATTTGGGAAAAAAAATTTGTGATGCCGATCAATTATATGCGTTGCCACTATTATTTCTAGGTTTTTAAAATATGTCTTTATGATTTGCTATATAAAAAAAAAACAATAGCAAATTATTAAATTTTTGCACATTTTTCAAAAAGTCCCTAAAATTTTAGCATTTAAATTTTTTTTATGCTACTCAAATTTTATATTGTAAAATAACAAAAAAAAAACTTCGGGATAGATACACGCCAATTTAAATGAATCTTATATATGATATAAAGGACAAATCTAAGGTTGACCTGTTTTTTTTTTTTGTGTGTGCCATCTCGAAGGTTTAAGGGTTGAAAAGTGGGGTCAAATATGACACAACTAAGCTCAATAAGCTCTGTAAGCTTATTGGGGAACATTTTTTTCAAATCGGTTCACATTTGCCAAAGTAAAAGGCACTTAAAGATTTTCTATAGGCGAGGTGGTCAACTTTTTTGTCATAGTATTAACCCTGTGTAAGCACAGGGTGTCTCAAATGACAATATTCTAAAAGCATAGGTCCTCCCCTATAACTCCTCCAATTTCTATGTGGATTGGGAAAGTAGTATAGAAGTTCTATACTTATTGCCACTTTTTTTTTTTTTTGAAAACACACCACTGTGCAGTGTCAAATATAAAGTAAATTTTGATATTGAACTTATTGATCTACATCTTCGTATTAAACTATATAAAGGTCACAATGAACCAAAATCTATATATTCTGGTACACTATCAATATAAAAAAATGGAAGAATTTACAAGATTTGAAGGGTGTAATTCCGATTGAATACCATTTTTTCTACGATAATCTATCAAAGACAAATTACAAAAAAGCTTAAAAAAGTTAAAGCACTATGTTATTTTTTTGTAGTTTTTAAGTTATTTCATTTTTAAATACTATTATTATTATTATTACACCTTATGTTGTATTATAGCTATTAACTTCAATAAAAAAATAAAAAAAATTGACGGAAGTCATACATTAATTCATTATATTGTTTGTTTTTTATTACTTTACAAAACCCTCTATCTAATAAAATTTTTTTTACATCTCGATTTTTTTCAAATGCAAAATCCTCTATATTCCACAAAATTGCCAATAATGCAAGATTTTAAAAATAAATTATACGTGAGATTGAGTAGTCACTTTAAAAAAATATTGTAGAAGCGAAATAAACTGTCAAGTTCTGTTTTTTAAGATAGAGGATATTGAATACGAGCTAAATAAGTAGTCTCGGGTAAGCTTGAGTGCTTATAAAAATTACTTAGTCAAACAAACATAACTATTGCTGACGTCGAATTATAATGTGTTGAGATATTTGTTTTCATTATATAACCCCTTACTACTGTTGTCAATGTTGTAAATTATCTTTTTTTTCGAATATATTTTATTCTAATTGTAAACTTTTTTGTGATATTCTGTTTTTAATGAAAATAAAGAATTACTACTACTACTATAACCCCTTACGTGGTAATAAAAGTTTGTGCTGGGCTATAAAGTATACATGTAACCTACTGAAGTTGTATGATAAAAAAGCAAAAATATGTGTCGAGTTAAATTTTAAAGTACCCAAAAATTACTAAATTTTTTGGAACAACAATAATCAAAATTTTTACAAAAAAAAGTGCACCGGGTTATGCTCTTCTCAAATACTTTTCCAGTGATACCACATTTGCCCATGGCCTCTTTGGAAGAAATGCCATACTATCAAAAAAAAACTCAAAATAGAGTCATATATGACCCCACTTTTCAAAAAAAAAAACATTTGAACCTTAGATTTGTGTCCCTTATAACATATATAAGATTCATTAAAATCGGTGTAGCCTTCGGGTCAGTTCCCTTGTCCGTTCACGTAGCAACTAGCCTATTAAAAACGAAACAGCGAATATGCCATGCGAAAAACTATTTTTTTAATTCACCTTTATGTTTTTCCACTTCTGCGACGGTCGTACTCTTTATCTGTTAAGGGCACACCAACTAGACATACCGTCAACTGTGCAAAATTACAACATTAACGTCACCGAAGTTTGCGAAAAAAAAAATCTAAAGAGTTTTTTTTAATAAAAAAGTTTAATATTACTGTGCTTAAAAGCTGCCGTTTAAGATTTTTTGTATAAATTTTAGCTTGTTTTTATGAATCAGATAAAAATTTTGAAAAGGTGATTATGAGTAAGAAAAATAGCTCTGAAGTCCGTAAAGGAGTAGTTTCTATTTAAAAACCTGTAGATTTCAGCGGACTGCGACTGGTATGATTTCTTTCATTATCGTCTGAAAGGAGTTTACTCTATATATTACTTATGTTGTAATATTAAGTTTAAAGAATTGCCAAAAACTAATTTCTTTTCAAGTTTAATTAAAGAAAATGGTATCAAATGTAGTAAATAGAATCAACTGAATTTAAAAAATTTGAAACATTTAAGAAAAGAAAAAAAAACGTAAAAATAGTAATATCTAGAATTTAAACAAACAGTCTTATTGACTGCGTTGGTAAAGCAAAGCATCACAAATTAGACCTTTGCTATTGCTATTTTATTTTTACGGTAGTAAAACAATGCTTTGCCAGCGTTTTGTTTTTGTACCATTCGCAATTTCTGACTGGTTGGATATCTGACAAAAAATTAAATAAATTTAGAGACCCTTGGTCTATTTTTTTAGAAATCTAATGGATTTTATGATATGAGTATTAAACTTTAAATATAAATAACATAAATAGCAGCATAATGTGAAATTTGCATTTAGTTTTAAGAAGAATGTGACCAAATATTCAAAATTTATAATTAATAATGCATTAAAATGAATTTTTAAAATTTGAATTTGCAGTAAAATATGAACTTTTGTCAAAATATGCAACAATGCGACGTCACTATGTTCTAAATTTTCTGAATCTGATAAATATTTAATACATATCGCACTTGATCAACAAGAGGGTATTAACTCAAAATTTTTAAAATATCACTTTTTTCAATAAATCCACTAACAACATCAATATCTATCTATTGTAAAAATTTCAACGTATTCCGATTACTCTTTCATCTCGAAAACCACTTTTGAGACCATTTTCATGATAATGTAGTGATTACCTTTATTTCTACAAAAAGATATTATTTCAAGTTAATACAAAAGTTCAAATAGAAATGAATCGTATATTTTCATAAAAAATGTATTATTTTGATTTGAGCCTTTATTTATGTTAAAAATAATCAAACTGTTTTATTTATATTTGGTTGTATTTTGAGTTGATACTGTTTTGTTGATAAAATTTGTTTTATTCTATAAATTTAAATCGATAGAATTTCAAAAAAGTGGTATTAACTCAAAAAATTGATTTTTTTTTTTGCAATGAGTGTTAAAATTTTAAACAAAAACAATGTATATATATTTTCAAATGGAATTTGCTTATTATGATATGTTTGTATTTTTAAATTCTGTTAAAATGTGGCCATAAACAGTTTTTTGACTCTTCTGAAATTTTTGAAATTTTGAGTTAATACCCTCTTGTTGATCAAGTGCGATATCATTTGTTTACTGTTTAGAAAAAATATACATTTGCATGGAATTTCTTTCCTTAATAAATAATAACATTACTATGGCCCTACATCTGGGTTTTAGGATATGTAAAAAAACATAGTGGAGTATTCCCAATTCAAATACAGCAGCTTATAGGCCAACTCTTTAGACTTTTTTTTTGCTATAGATTATTTGTCTGTGGCAACTTATAAAAAAAGTTATAACACAATTTTCAAAAAAAACTCAAAAGGTCCACATTAGAAAACATGTTCGCTAAAGTGGACCTACAGTAAAAGACTCTCTAAAAGTGTATAACATTAAAAAAAACATAAATAATACTAAAAAAAAATTATAAAGTTTTGTAATATTTAAAAATATTAAGAGATTTTCTCATGGATTTAATGTACATAAAATTTGATCATACTGACAATATGATACATATTCAAATTTTCTTTTCAGTTTTGCTGAAGAGATTTTACTCACCGTTCACATACACAGGCTACATTTAAAACAAGCCTATAGGATATTTTGCGAAAAATGTGGCAAACATGTAGTCTATGGTGAAGCTTTTGAACGTCATATGTTAGAACACGAGGGTAAACCAATACCGACTTTTAGGTGTGACGTTTGTGGTTTACATTTGGCCTCTAGACAAGGTTTAGGAAGACACAAAAGAGAAAAACATCCTAAGGGTGGACATAAAGATTATATCTGTGATATATGTCTTAAAGTGTCGCCTAATAAGCGCGCTTTAAAAAAGCATATAAGTGATACTCATCCCGCAAATATTTTGAAATGCACAATATGTGATAGAGGTTTTAAAAAGCCAATAGCATTAAAGGTAAATATAGAATTAGAATATCCTTATAAAACTTAAAAAAATAATAATTTTTATTGGTATTACTTTAAGGAGCATATGGCAACTCATACCGGAATCGCTTTATATACTTGTCCTTGGTGTCCCAAGACTTTCAATGCAAATGGTGGCTTACATGCTCATCGAAAGAGACAGCATAGACTTGAATGGGAAGAGAATCGACGACAAAAGCATTTAGAGAGATTTAAATTATCTGATGTCGGAGAAACAAATAATCTCAATGTTAGTAATTTAGAGTTAGAATTAGGAAATTTCAATGCAAGTGTTAATACCTTAAATTTAAATTAAAAATTTACCTATTCAATAATGCAAATAAATTATAACGTTCTTTTTATTCCAATTAATATTTTTTATAAATGGAAAATTATGCCTTTGTTTCTTAATATAAACATACACAGAGAGAATTTCTTGGACGAGTATTAATGATATTTTTTATTAAACTGATGAAGTTTTCTGCACAATGTGAATGAAAAATTTCTTAAACTTTATGAAAAAGCTTCATAGTTTTAATGAAGTAGTTTCATTAGTAGTATGTAATAGTTAATAAATTAAATTAAATTTTTCATTAAATTTTGTGAAAAACTGAATAAGTTTAATGAAAAGTTTCAATGAACGAGTTCCAGTGACATTTCATCTATCTAATGCAAAAAATCATTAATATTATGCATATAATTCTTCAGTCAGGGGAAAATGTCGTTCTTACACTTTTAATGAAAACTATTTACTATGACATCTAAGTATTCTAAATTTTAAACTGTTGAAAATATAAAAACTAAACAACAACAAAATTAACAGTGTCATGCATAAAGTTTTTAAACAGTTTTATTAAATGTTTTTAAGATAATTTGGTAAAAAGAGTATACATACAGTGTTTAACCCTTTGAGACCCAAGCTAACGGTTGTGAGCGAATATTTCCAATACACAGAGAGAATTCCTTGGACGAGTTTTAATGAAATTTTTTCACTAAACCAATGAAGTTTTCTTCACAATGTGAAAGAAAAATTTCTTAAACTATATGAAAAAGCTTCATAGTCTTAATGAAACTTTTTCATTGTTCATATGAAATTTTTAATAAATAATATGAAATTTTTCATTAAATTTTATAAAAAAAAAACTGCATTATTTTAATGAAAAGTTTCAATATACGAGTTCCAGTGACATTTCATAGATCTAATGCAAAAATTAATTGATATGCAGATAATTCTCTCAGTGTAGTAATAGATTTATTGAGTAGAAAAAGTCCTATTATATTTTTAACTAAATTATATTTTATAAAATATATATAACTATAGGGAAAGTGTAGTACTTATTAAATTATTTTACGTTAAACTTGAAAAATCAAGAACAGGTTGGGTCTCAAATGGTTAATAACAAAAATGTAACAATCTATTTAGGTTGGGTAAAACCTAAAATAAGCATATTATAAAGTTTGGAAAATGAAAATCATTGTAAAAACCACAAAATTAGAAATTTCAATTGACTCATTCCATATAAAAATACCCAATTTCGGACCTCTATGCCCTTCAATTTTAACCGAACTTGGTATGGAAGGTAAAGTAATTTTTGAAGTTAAAATGCTTTTTTTTTCAAAGCCGCGGTTTAAACTTAAACTTAACTTAAAATGCAGATAACCTTAAAATATCCTCACTCAAATAAGTTTTACAGTTACTACATGACAGTTGTTTGTGTAGTAATCAGTAGTAGTTGTTTTTAACTGTAATTACAGTTGTTTTTCTATGAAATAATATAAAACAACTATTTTGACAGTTATTTTAAAAAGTTCACTGTAAAAGTTGTTCGTTATAACCGTATTATTTTGTATGAAATATGGTAGTAAATATGTTGGGACCAGAAAAATCGTTAGTTATAACCGCCCAGGTAGAAAATGCTAACAATCCAAAAAAAAAAACAAAATAGTACTGGAAAACCATTGCTATTTTTGTAAAACCCACCGTGTTAAATATTACCAAAACTACAACTAATATCGTTTTACGAACACACTATTTTGTTTGGAAATCATGTGTTTTGCCAGTACCACCAGCAAAATTTCTGCCAATATTCTTTTAACCAATATCACAACCAGTTAGTAGCATTTTATTTTATTATAAAGGGTCCGCCATCTAACGTTTTTTTTTTCAACTAGTGCTTATTTCGTGAATGGTAACACTTAGCTCATGTCTGATTTGACAGATAATTAGTTTTATCCTTCCGCTGAACGAATATGGTCCGTATGTTCGTTATCTTGTGAAAAAAGTGAAAGAAACTGGCATCCTCATCGATAAACCAAAGCGTGAAAAGCCAAAAACAGTGCGTACACCCGAGAATATTGCTGCTGTGGCAGAATGTGTGCGTGAAGCGCCATCAACATCAATTCACCGTCGTTCTCAACAATTGAACATTTCGGAGACATCATTGAGACGAATTTTGCATAAAGACCTTGGTATGAAGCCATACAAAGTCCAATTGGTTCAGGAGTTCAAAAAAAAAAGTTATTTGGCGGACCCTTTATTTTACACATTTAATTATAATACATAAGACTAAGACCGAACTGTTTAAAAGCAACAAATTTTTTGAATTATCAACGTTATGCCAACGGTTTCAAGTTTGCTTAAACCAAGGGATGGCCACGGTTATGAATCGGGTAACCGGACAATACTGTCAAGATTGTTAATCACACGTTCTGCCAAAGCATAACCGACATTCGCCGACGCTGTATTGTATTTTTCTGTTCCGATTGTATTTTTCTGCTTGGGCGGTGTTCGTTATAACCAAACTCCACTGTATATGAAAAATTGTATATAAAACTATAAAATTATGTCTTTCTACATCAAATTAGATATAATTATATCGGATAAAATTTTATATAATTCAATATATATATCATATCAGATATAATTTAATCAATATTCGATATATTTCCTTTTACGTCCAGTTTTAGGGATAAAGTTTAGCTTTCTTCATTAGTTTTGCGTTAGTCAAACCTATAATTCTATTTTTCGGAAGTGGTTAATTTAGTTGAAAATACACCAAGTAAAAAATGCACAAAGTTTTTAATTTAGGAATTCAGAATTTAAGTATTAACATGCTATAGTTATGAAATTGCATGATGTTTTAAGTTTTAGTCATACGATTTTGTCAAAATCATGCTATTTTACAATGCACTTAGCACTTAATATGTATATAACTAGTTCAATATAAAAAAATATTGAGAGATTTCCAAATGGATTTAATGTACATAAAATTTGATCATACTGACAATATGGTACATATTAAAATTTTCTTTTCAGTTTTGCTGAAGAGAATTTACTCACCGTTCACATGTACAAGGTACATTTAAGATATAACTATAAGAGAATTTGCGATAAGTGTGGAAAATATGTAATCTGTGGTGAAGCATTTCAACGTCATATGTTAGAACATGAGGGCAAACCACTGCCTACTATTAGGTGTGATATTTGTGGTCTGCATTTGTCCTCTAGGCATGGTTTAGGAAGACACAAACGAATAAAACATCCAGTGGATGGACAAAAAGACTACATCTGTGATATATGTCACAAAGTTTCGCCTAATATACGTGCTCTAAGAAAGCATATAAGTGATACTCATACGGCAAATATTCTTAAATGCACAATGTGTGATAGAGGTTTTAAAAGGCCACTAGCATTAAAGGTAAATATGAAATTTCTAATCAATTAAGAAATATATAAATTTAATATAAATTCTTACTTTTAGGAACATATGGCAACTCATACCGGTATCGCTTTATATACTTGTCCTTGGTGTCCCAAGACATTTAATGCAAATGGTGGCTTACATGCTCATCGAAAGAGACAACATCGAGTTGAATGGGAAGCGGCTAGACGGCAAAAGCATTTTGAAAGATATGAAGCTCCCGATGTCACAGAAACAAATATTCCAAATATTAGCACTTTTAAATTAGAATTAGGAGATTTTAATACCAGTGTAACTATAGATACATTAAATTTAAGTTAGAGTTTTATAAATCTCAATACTGTCAATAAAATATTTCATTTTATTTATTCAACTTAATATTTTATTCTAAATGGAAAAAAATTACTTCGCAAACCAAATGAATTGTTTTTAAGCTGTTCTGTGAATAAGGAGGGTTAATATTTCCTTTCTAAAAACCTATTAAATATCCCCTTTATTTGGAAGAAAGAGCTTCTAAATATAGATACTAAAAATACTTTTTAATATTAGAGCGTTTCATCAAAAGCGAGTTTTGCGCAATGTGACGAATTTAAAGTAAAAAAATAAAAAAAATAATTTTTAGATTATAGTACAACAAACACACATGGTCTAGAAATAGAAATTTACACACAAAAATAATAGATAACAAGCACTACACTCAAAAAAATAAGTTAGTAGAAAAGTTAGTAAAACGTCTTGTAAATCAGGCATACAATTTTTTACCAATTTTTTTTGCTAAAATCGTGTTTTCAGCTAAAATTTTTGTTATACTTATTCAGCACTTAACTGTTATATACTAATGCTTTACTAATATACTAATGTTTTACTAATTAATTTTGCTAAAAAAAATTGTGCTGATAAGCAGATGTCGCGGCATGTAAAGATGTAGTAGAGAAGAGGAAAATTATACTAAAAAGTACAACTCTAATAAGACATATAAAAAAATCAACCATGGAAGACTTTTGTATCTGTTTTTCATACATAAAACAAAATTGAGGATTAAAACAACTTAAATTTTGCGTTGTCACCGGCTTGTGGAAATAATTGTCTATTAATAAAATAAAAGACAAAAGAAATATTTAAATTTAATATGTATTTCTATAATAAATGTTAATAGATTAATAATCTAGTGTGGTCAAATTGCAAACAAACATATACAGACATGTAGACAGAGTAAAGCGAAAGACAAAGACACACATCTTAGGTAGTTTGTTATGGTTCCTTTTTCTTATTGCAAAAACAAGGGTTGTTTTTTTCGTTTCGTTTGTTTTTGTTTATTTTTTCGTTTCGTTTATATAATTATATTCGGCAGTTGCGTCCTTAAAAGATAGCATCATTTAGAGTACCATTGATGTAAGTAGTTGAAAGAAAATGTTTGTTATGTTATATATATTTATTTCTATATATTTTCAGATATTAAATTAATTCATGACATCAATGTGGGAAAATGAAAATTTTTATATTTCGTAATTATTTTAAATTATTTTTAAAAGAATCACAAAAATATGTTTTATGATTTTCAGCAAATATATTAACTAAATTACAATTTTTTTACAACTTTTTTGCGTTTTTTTCAGTCTACTAAAATTCAGCAAAAAATTTATTAATTTTTACCAAGGCTTTTTTATTTCTAATCTACTAAGTGTTAGCAAAACTTTTGCTGAATCTACTAATTTTGTTGCTAAAAATCAGCTCGCTGATTTTCAGCAAAAGATTTTGCTGACATTAGCAATTTTTTTGCTAGCATCCTCCTGACTAAAATTTTGCTGACTCAGCAAAAGTTTTTGCTGACTTTACAAACTTTTTTTTTGAGTGTACATTTAGGAAATCATGAAGATAGAAACGACGAAAAATTAAACTAAAAAATTTATTAAAAAGGCGTTGGCTAAATTTTTCATAAAAATTACTAAAAAAATGTACAATAAAAAAACACGCTCAGCAAAAAGTTTTGTCAGGAGGGTGCTTGGAAAAAAATGCTAATGCGAGCTGATTTTTAGCAACAAAATTAGTAGATTCAGCAAAAGTCTTGCTAACACATAGTTGATTAAACTTTAAAAAATCCTTGCTAAAAGTTAATAAAATTTTTCCTGAATATTAGTAGACTGAAAAAAAAATTATACTTTAGTTAATTTATTTGCTGAAAATATTAATTTTTTTTTAATTATATATGTATAACATAAACAAAATTATCTTTCAACTTCTTTCATCAATGGTTGTCAAATGATGGCATCTTTTAAAGGAAGACAAATGCAGTAATTCAAAACAAAATATGGCATATACAACCAATGATGTTTATATGATTTTTTTAAACAGTTTCATGAAGTCCAAAATTAATAAAAGGCTATATTGAAATTATAAAGCACTTTAAAAAATCCGTTGAACACTTGAGAATTATAAATTAATAAAATTATGAAATTTTCATGAAAAATTAAAAAAAAATAAGTCTTTGAAATAATTTCATAGCTCTAATGAAAATTTTTATTAAATTTATGAAGAGATAATTTATGAAATCGAATGAATTTTTTTGTATGAAACTATGATTATCAATATTAATAAAATTTCTTGAATATAATGAAATTCTTCATTGAATCTACGAAAAAAATTCTATGAAATTGTTACATAATTACCATGTAGGATAATTCTCTAAGTGTGTAAAAGGAACAATTTTTAAAATAGACACTAAACTGAACTCTAGATTTTTTGACGATTTTTGCAAATTGATTTGACGTTTTTTTTTTTGAAAAAATATCGTAAAGTTTACGATTTTTTGTGGCACCGAATATAAGAATAAATAAAATCCGAATTCAACATATAATCACATCTTATTTTATACGATGTTATTCGCTACAAAATTTAACTATATATAGTTTAATGAAATTGCTAGTGTCCGACCGAACAGTTCGGCCAGAAAATGCATTTGGTCTGTATTCGGTATTTTAAAGAATTAGGGACAAATTTGGCGGATGGAAAAATGTTCATTAAGCTGATTAGATGCTATTTTGAGTGTCAAATTTGAAGAAAAGTCTGTAGTTAAGCAATGAGTTCGGCCAAATTGAAAATAGTTCGGCGGCCGAACTTTTAACTTTATAGCTAAACTTCGGCTTTTCTCTTAAATTTTATACACAAAATCGAATTAAGTCGGCTCAACAAACATGTTTCATCATTGCCTCTAGATATCAAAAAACCGACAAAATATAGTTTTTTTGCCGTACTGTTCGGTCGGACACTAGAAATTGCATTTGTTTAAATCTAATCCTTTTTTCACGGGATACTAAAATAATTGCTTTGCAGCTGTTACGAAAATACAGTATTTTCTTTAGTTGTTTTTTTTAAATAACTCTCATAATAGTTGTTTTGTATGTTTTCACCGAAAAATAACTGTAATTGCAGTTGAAAGCAACAACTACAGATTACTACACAAACAACTATCGTGTAGTAACCGTCAAACTTTTGAGTGTAAAATAACGAAAATTTGTTAATTTTACGAAAGTTTTTGTTATTTTTACATTTTTTCGTATTTTTATACATTGATTATTATCAGGGACCGGATGTTCAAATTGATGTTTTTTCCTTAAGTCTGCGAAAATATCTTTGCGAATTAAAGAGTTTTGCGTTAAAATGGCATCGATTTGTTAGTGCATATTTTTGTATATTTTGCTATTGATGCATATTTCGCTTTAAATGCATATTTTTTTATCTATTTTGCTTTAAATACATATTTTTATTGAGCATTTTTTATTATTTTTCATATTTTTTTTTTAATTTTTCTTAGTTTTTCGCAATAATTACTTTTATTAATATTTTATTTTTGACCAACGGTCATATAGACTAAAGAGGATCCAATCTGCTCAATACCCTTTTAAATTTTCTTTTAAATTTTATTTGCAAACTGGAATTAAGAGATGCAGGGTTCAGTGGTGTTTTAAATGCGTATTTTTCAGTACAAATAATAAATATGTCGTGTTAATTGTGCAAAACGTGTACATAGAATATATTAAGCAATATAAATTAACATTAAAATTTAATTAAAGTTACTTTAAAAAAAATTTAAATTCTTGGTTCACACACGGCAATTATAATTGCGTAATTCTTCTTCAATTCTCATTTGAAATTGCTTTTGTGTTCACACAGGAAAAGTTTGTTTCAGCAATTTTCGTATATCAACCTGCAGTGTTGAAAATTGCGGATGACAAAACAAAACGGAATTGGAGTACGGGCAAGTCTGTACCCCCTTCCATTCTCTTTTCCTCCCTCTTCTATAAACTCAAGAATTGCGCAAGTATAATTGCCGTGTGTGAACCTAGTCTAAGTGCATATTTTTTTTAGTTTTTAGTGCACTTTTAAAGATTTTTTCATGCATATTATATGCGCCTAAAACACTATTTTTTATTGCATGATGTTCCTGTCCTGTTATCATTGTGTTGAATAAAATATTTAGTTGTAACTTTTTACCAGCCGCGTTTGAACATTTTTTTACTTTAAATTTTTGTTTAACCTCAAAAACTATTTTTATCGTAAAATATGTTTTTCGCATTCAGAATTTGTTTATTTCTAAAATGTTTTAAAATCGAGTCGAATTTACGCTTTTACTTACATATTTTATCTTGTATTGTCCCATAAGATTTTTTCATGAAAATAACAACTTTTTCTCAAGAAAAATTTACAAAATTTAAATTTCCATAATTTATTTTTATAATTTCTTTTCAGTTTTACTGAAGAGAATGCACTCATAACTCACAATAACGAGTTGCATTTAAAAAAATTTATGAAAATCTGCGATATATGTGGAAAAAAATTACGCTGTCGCAAAGCATTTCAACGTCATATGTTAGGACATGAGGGTAAATCATTACCCTCGGCAAAGTGCGATATTTGTGGTCTATATTTGTCCAATAAAGATGGTTTAGCACGACACAAAAGAATGCAACATCCTGTCGGTGGCAAGAAAGAATATATATGTAATATATGCTTTAAAGTATCGCCCAATAAGCATTCCCTTAGAATGCATATAAGTGATAATCATCCGAGTAAACTACATAAATGTACAATGTGTAACAGAGTTTTTAAAAAATCTATATTTTTGAAGGTACGTATTAAAATAAATCAATTGAAATGCTAATTTAACATTTGCTTTTAGGAGCATATGGCTACACATACCGGTATTCCTTTATACACTTGCACGTGGTGTCCTAAAACTTTTAATGCCGGTGCTAATTTGCATGTTCATCGAAAGACACAACATCCCGCAGAATATGAAGAATGTCGCAAGCAAAAACATTTGGAAAAGTATAAAACTCTTGATAATATGGATTTAAATAATGATATGGGTAAAATGCATCAGTGTACCATGTGTGAAAAAAGTTTTAAGAGACCTCTACACTTGAAGGTAAATATTGCAATTATAAATTTGATTTATTTTCGAAATTTTTATATATTTTTCTCTTTAGGAGCATATGTCAACTCATACCGGTATCGCTTTGTATACTTGTCCTTGGTGTCCCAAAACTTTCAATACAAACGGTGGTTGGCATTCTCATCGAAAAAGACAACATCCAGTTGAACACGAAGAAGCTCGACGACAAAGGCATTTAGAAAGTTATAAAGCGGTTGATGTTGCACCAAATACCGATTTGAAAGTAGATTTAGCCAAATTTGATGCTAATTAATATCTTATAAATATGTATGTGTATTTAGTTTTCTTTTTTTAATTTTAATGATTTGTAAAAATAGAGCAGATGCAATAATTTGAAATAAAATGCTTTAAAAAGCAGTTTTTTTTTGTCGTAAATTCAATATATATGTAGCAAAGATTTAATTATTATAAGTTTTATAAGAAATAAGTTTTGATAGCAAATTTAAATTACGCTTAAAATTCAATTAAAAGTGGCTTTCGATAGATTAGGCAGAAATTCTAATCAAAATTTTGGGATTTTAAACAGATTTACCATACAAAATTAAATATTTTTTTATGAAAGAAAGCTTTTCGATAATAGCAGAACTTTATAAAAAAAAAATAATATTTCACTTGCGTGGAATTATTCGCGAACTCAAGGGGAACTTTTTTTGCATCAATTTAACAAACAAGACCATTTAAAAATTTGGCGAAAAATTACATTTAACTTTGTTATACAGTAGAATCTCAGAAATTAGAACCACTTTGCACATCGGGCAATTCTAATTTCTGAAAAGTTCTAATTTCTGGACATTTTTTTTTACAGAAAATTATAATAAAACTATTTATGTAAGCTTTATTTAAACACAAAACAATTTTTATTTAATAATATTTAATTAATTGAACATATTAAATTAATAGAAAAACTTTAAAATTTTAATTTTGTACAAGCATATCAAATCTCACATGCATATGACCGAATTGTACCCACCACGAATAACTCGGGGATTCCCGTTTTATTTTTACTTCTATGAGCAAAAAAATAATTTGTAGTGAAAATACAAAACAAAATAAAAAAAATTTCCAGAAATTAGAACCACAGGTTCTAATTTCAGAGCGTACAATACATTAGAGCGTTCAATACATTGCAAAATAATAATTTGTAGTGAAAATACAAAACAAAATAAAAAAACTTCCAGAAATTAGAACCACAGGTTCTAATTTCAGAGCGTACAATACATTGGAATTGCCGGTTCTAATATCTGGACGTTTCTAATTTGTTAGAGTTCTAATTTGTGAGATTCTACTGTAATTGCAAATTTTTAATTTCTGCAAAAAAAAATATTTTTTTAGTTTTTATTACAGTGAAGTTTATTGTTGATCTATAAATTGTATTCGAGATCTTAATTTCGTTCGGTTAAAGATCATGAACATTTTTCTAAATTAATAGAAAAATTTAAATTTATTTGTGATATTTTACTCTGAATAATAGTAAAAGCACAGAAATAGTTACTGGATACCAGCCGAATGGAATGCCCTCAAAAAGGTTTGACAGGAATCTACAGTTAAAACAGCTGTAAATTAGGTTAAAGAGGCGACAAAGATAATTTCAGTTAAAATAACTAAAAATTTCATTATTTTTAACTGTTGAATAACAACTATCAAATGCAGTAAAAATAACTAACAATATAGTCAATATAACTGACAATTTTTTACTACAAAATTTTGAAACAACTGTAAAAATTGTTAAAAAAAAATACAGTTTTTCGGTATTTCAAACCTATTTTTTAATAAAAAAAAAATGTTTTTTTCTTTCAACTACAGAGAAGAATTTTTATTTCCTACATCCTACTACAAATGCAAAGCCAAAATTCCAAACGGTACTCCAATTTTGACATTTTTATGCATTGCAGATAAAACGAAATTTTTTTAATATTATTTGCAAACTATGAACATTTAATAACAACAAATATAAACTAAACGAGAATTTTTAAAACCTCGTCATAATCTTCTATTTTTAAATAACTAACAAAAATTAACTGTTTACTGCTTTTGGTAGTCGTTTATTAAAATACTAAAATAACTGCTTCAAACAACTGTTACAAAATTACAGTATTTATCGTCAGTTGTTTTTTTAAATAACAGTCATAACATAACAGTTGTTTTGTATAATTTTATAGAAAAATAACTGTAATTGCAACTAAAAACACCAACTAACTACTGATAATTACACAAACAACTGTCATTATACGTTTATTACAAAATAAAAACATATTTAAGAGATGTTCCCTTTAATAAAAACTGCTATGGACCATTTTTCTATCATACTCACATGCCAAATGGTACAATACTTTAAATTTTCTTTTCAGTTTTGCTGAACAGCTTTCACTGTCCAGTCACATAAAACAGTCGCATTTAAAAAACTATAGAAGAACTTGCGATATATGTGGAAAATCATTAATCTGTGGTGAAACTTATAGACGGCATATGTTAGAACATGAGGGTAAATCATATCCTAGCGCTAAGTGTGATATTTGTGGTGTACATTTGTCCACTAAATATGGTTTAAATAAACACAAGAGAATGCAACATCCTAAGGGTGGACAAAAAGATTATATTTGTGAAATATGCAATAAAGTATCGCGTAATATGCACGCACACAAAACTCATATATTGAAAACGCATCCGAGTAAAGTTTTTAATTGTACAATGTGTGAAAAAGTTTTGAAAACGGCTCAAAGGTTAAAGGTAAATATTGAATACACATTCAAATATAAATTATATATGTTGATACTTTACAATTTTCATTTGATTTAATTTAGGAGCATATAGCTACTCACACCGGTATTGCATTATATACTTGTCCCTGGTGTCCAAAAACTTTTAATGCAACTGGTAATTTACATGCTCATCGAAAGAGACAGCATAGGCTTGAATGGGAAGAGTCTCGACAACAAAAGCTGAAAATAATGTATCGATAATTTTGTACCGATTTAAAATTAGAATTAATAAATTTGTATGCAATTATTAATACAATAAATTTAAGTAATGATCTTATATATTTTAAGGGAGTATTTGATTTTTTTACTACCCCAAAAAAAAAGCTTATCAGTTAGTACATAACAGTTATTTTTATAGTAATCAGTAGTAGTTGTTTTCAACTGATATTACTGTTGTTTTTCCATGAAATAATAAAGAACAGCAGTTATTTAAAAGAACAACAAAAGAAAAATAGTGTGTTTTTGTAACAGTTATTTAAGTATTTTTTATAAACAAACAACTACTAAAACAGTATTATTGTAAGTTATTTAAAAATACAAAATTTCGTCAAGTTTTAAAAAATTCTTGTTTAGATTGTATTTGTTTTCCTTAAAAATGTTCGACACTTTGAGGCAAAATATTTTGAAATTTTTTTGTCATATATTAGAACTACGATTATTTTGGAAAACACGTATTTTTTGCCGGTTTTATGATATTTAATTGAATTTAGGGTTAAAGATATAACCCATGTTGATATGCTATTTCCAACGAAAACGAAAGTGACACGCTTTCAAAGATATTTTTTTGGAAAAGGGGGTACTTTGGCGCTCTGTGGTGCATCCTCTGTTTTTTCCACAATGACCTTCAGGACATTCTGAGTAATCTCCTACAAATTTTATTAAGATGGAACCAGTAGTTTAGACGTAATTAATTTTTGTATGCTAGATTGCAATTTTTTCCCAATGTCAAAAATGTTAAAAGAAAATAATTAAATAATTTTTAAAGTTTTAAAGTTTTAACTGAAAGTTAAACTGGCAATTATGATAATGACTAGCGAAACAAAAACACACTATAAATAGAAATCATTTGTGGTAAATTTCATTCTAACTCAACACACAGAGTAATGTGGGATTTAACGTTACCCAATTTCTTTAACGTGTGAGTTAAATAGAAGATATTTACGATTAACACTAAATTACACTAAGAATGTTGATGAAGACCGTAGTGGGTCAGAAAATGCATTCCATTCATGCTAGTGTCTAATAACTTTTTCTGTTTTTTTTTCTAATAGTCAAAGTAAATTATCATATAAAAATTATAGTTTTTCTGTTAATTTAGAGAAAAATTTGTCATGATCTCAAACCGAACGAATAAAATCTCACACATAAACTTATAGATCAACGATAAAATTCACTATTAAACCACTCACCAGGTACAGTGTAAAAATCGTTTAATGTATATGCTCGACATATGTATTAACAAAAAAATCTTTAATGTTTGTTGATATGCTTTGCTTATGTAGAAGGATAGTATATGATGACATTAGAGAAAAGAATTGCCATTTAAAGTTTTAACTGAAAGTTAAACAGGCAATTATGATAATGGCTAGAGAAAAACAAACACACTATAAATATAAATCGTTTGTGGTAAATTTCATTCTAACTCAACACACAGAGTAATGTGGAATTTAAAGTTACCCAACTCCTTTAACGTGGGAGTTAAATAGAAGATATTTACGATTAACACTAAATGGCACGAAGAATGTTGATGAAGACCGTAGTGGGTCAGAAAATGCATTCCATTCATGCTAGTGTCTAATAACTTTTTCTGTGTTTTTTTCTAATAGTCAAAGTAAATTATCATATAAAAATTACAATTTTTCTGTTAATTTAGAGAAAAATTTGTCATGATCTCAAACCGAACGAATAAAATCTCACACATAAGCTTATAGATCAACCATAAAATTCACTATTAAACCACTCACCAGGTACAGTGTAAAAATCGTTTAATGTATTTGCTCGACATATGTATTAACAAAAAAATCTTTAATGTTTGTTGATATGCTTTGCTTATGTAGAAGGATAGTATATGATGACATTAGAGAAAAGAATTGCCATTTAAAATTTGAACTGAAAGTTAAACTGGCAATTATGATAATGACTAGAGAAAAAACAAACACACTATAAATAGAAATCGTTTGTGGTAAATTTCATTCTAACTCAACACACAGAGTAATGTGGGATTTAACGTTACCCAATTTCTTTAACGTGTGAGTCAAATAGAAGATATTTACGATTAACACTAAAATGGCACGAAGAATGTTGATGAAGACCGTAGTGGGTCAGAAAATGCATTCCATTCATGCTAGTGTCTAATAACTTTTTCTGTGTTTTTTTCTAATAGTCAAAGTAAATTATCATATAAAAATTATAATTTTTCTTTTAATTTAGAGAAAAATTTGTCATGATCTCAAACCGAACGAATAAAATATCACACATAAGCTTATAGATCAACGATAAAATTCACTATTTCACAAAATTTCTAAAAAGTTCATAACATTTTTGCGTTTAAAACTTTTGAAATGCCTTTTTCACTCGTTGGTGCTGTTTTTAGTAAATTTTAGTTTAACTTGTAAACCAACATACAACTTTTCACCAAACAGCGATATGGAAGTAACTTTTTTAGTGAATATATCTCCCAAGTCTAGTGACTTCATTTTATATTGGTTTGGATTTGAAAGTTAAAAATTATGATCACAAAAATAAAATGATTTTTTTATTTCTTGACATTTAAATGGCCATCAATTCATTAAATGAAGAATTTTTAATGTGAAACTTTGGATGTCTTAGTCCATCGCTTCTGTCAATTTAAAAAACATTGAAAAATAAGAGCCATCTAAAGTCAGTTTCAACAGATGTCGATACATTTTGATATTACTCATATATTCACAGTTTGCAAACAATCTCATTAAAAAGAAAATTTAATTGTATCTCCAATGCATAAAAACGTAATTTTGTCTTTGCATTTTAAGTAGTAGGATGTATCAAATACAAATTTTAATTGTAATTGAAAAACAGTTGTTTTTACCCGTTTTACAGTTGTTTCAAAAATTGTATAGTGAAAAATTGTAAGCTGTTTTTACCACTTTGTTATTACTACATTTGTTAGTTGTTTTTCAACAGTTAAAAACAACTACATTTTGAAATTCTTTTAACGGTAATTACCTTAGTCGACTTTTCAACTGAATTTACAGTTGGTTTATCTGTCATTTTCAATAGATTATACTGTAAAACTTTTTAGAGTGTACTAAATACAAACAAAAAATTTAGTATAAAAATTAGTATAACAGTTTTTGTACAAACTTTTAGTACAAAATAATTTTTTATTCTCTATTTGCAAATTACAAATGTGTTTGACTAATTTTCGTTGCTAATTTTAGTTAAATATGACATTCCACATCTGTAGATCTAAATGTAGCATATTTGAAAGCAAGAAAATTTGAAGGGGATTATATTTCAATGTAAGAATCCGTTTCGCTTGTATAAAAAAAATAATATTATTTTTTTATTTTAGTCAAAGTTTCTGGGCCACTATGTAGATTGAAAACTTTATTCAATTTTTCAATAATATATTTTTTGCTTACATCTTTAATATTTTCCTTAACCCGATATACATACATACATACATATACACAGAAAAATTAAAATTAAATCAATAAAACAATTTATTGAATCAATTAACATTTTAATTGATTTTGCACCTATCACAGCAATGATAGGATTTAGTTTTCAATTAAAACTTTAATTGAAAACTAAAAAAATGCTTTAAATAACTATCTACAAAAAAATTATGATACTCCCAAAAAAAAAGTTTGTTAAGGATGCGTTTGTATGTGTTTTTGGTAATGTGTCTGTTTGTATGGCTATATGTGTTCTTGTATTGTTTCTAAACCTCAAATACAGTTGGTATCTTATACTGAAACTTTTCTATTTAACCTACAGTTTATAAAAAAATTATTTGAGAATTATCACCTCTATCCTATGTTTCACATTCCCATGAAAGTGAAATCAATACGACTTTTTGGTGCTTTGACCTTCACATATTAATTTTTATTTTCGATTTACTTTTCTGTAGAAAGTAAAACGAAAGCATTTCTTTCCTTACATCAATCATAAGACTGCTTTATGAGTTTAAATTTAGCCTTTTTACAGAAAACATATTTATTTATTTATTTACAAAATATTTTACAAAATAAATTCATAAAATATAGGAAAATGGGCGCCGGTAACAAGACCATATGCGCTCGTATTACAGAAAATACAGTGAATAATACATATTTACATTTCAATATTCAAAATATGATTCGAAAATTAATCCATTAAGTGTAGTGACTAAAATTAAAATACAATTAATTTCAACAATGAGAAAATAAACTAATAAAGAATATTTTCTCTAAAAATGAATATTTATTCTTTTTTAATTTATGGAAAATTGACCTTGACATCCTGAATGTTGTGTTGTTGTAGACTTTTTTTGATCTTTGTGATGTTATTGGAAGTCGCACAGTCTAGTATCTCATCAAGCGATTGTTCTATCCCCGAGACCGGGCAAATTTTTAACAAATGGGGAATGTCAAGTATAACATTACAATTGAAACATCAACTTTAAACTCGGTTAAAAAGGCGACAAAGATAATTTCAGTTCAAATAACTAAAAATTTTAATATTTTTAGCTGTTGAATAATAACTATCAAATGCAGTAAAAATAACTAACAATATAGTCAAAATAATGTCCAATTTTTAACTACAAAATTTTGAAAAAACTGTAGAAATTGGTAAAAAAAAATTACAGTTTTTTTTAAAAGTTTTTCGGTATTTCAAACATATTTTTTAATAAAAAAAATGTTTTTTTCTTTCAATTACATTAAGAATTTTTATTTCCTACATCCTACTTAGAATGCAAAGCCAAAATTCCAAACGGTACTCCAATTTTGACATTTTTATGCATTGCAGATAAAATGAAATTTTTTAAATATTATTTGCAAACTATGAACAAATATAAACTAAACGAGAATTTTTAAAAACTCAACATAATCTTCTATTTTTAAATAACTAACAAAAATTAACTGTTTACGGTTTTTTTTAGTCGTTTATTAAAATACTAAAATAACTGCTTCAAACAACTGTTACAAAATTACAGTATTTATCGTCAGTTGTTTTTTTAAATAACAGTCATAACATAACAGTTGTTTTGTATAATTTTATAGAAAAATAACTGTAATTGCAACTAAAAACACCAACTACTGATCACTACACAAACAACTGTCATGTAGTAAACTTTTTTGAGTGTATTTGTTCAATAATAATTATGAGTAAGAAATAAAATTAATTATACGTTTATTACAAAATAAAAACGAATTTAAGAGATGTTCCCTTTAAAAAAAAAAAATTGCTTGGACCATTTTTCTATCATACTGACATGCCAAATGGTACATTACTTTAAATTTTCTTTTCAGTTTTGCTGAACAGCTTTCACTGTCCAATCACATAAAACAGTCGCATTTTAAAAACTATAGAAGAATTTGCGATATATGTGGAAAATCATTAATCTGTGGTGAAACTTATAGACGGCATATGTTAGAACATGAGGGTAAATCATATCCTAGCGCTAAGTGTGATATTTGTGGTGTACATTTGTCCACTAAACATGGTTTAAATAAACACAAAAGAATGCAACATCCTAAGGGTGGACAAAAAGATTATATTTGTGAAATATGCAATAAAGTATCGCATAATATGCACGCACACAAAACTCATATATTGAAAACGCATCCGAGTAAAGTTTTTAATTGTACAATGTGTGAAAAAGTTTTGAAAACGGCTCAAAGGTTAAAGGTAAATATTGAATACACATTCAAATATAAATTATATATGTTGATACTTTACAATTTTCATTTGATTTAATTTAGGAGCATATAGCTACTCACACCGGTATTGCATTATATACTTGTCCCTGGTGTCCAAAAACTTTTAATGCAACAGGTGGTTTACATGCCCATCGAAAGAGACAGCATAGACTTGAATGGGAAGAGTCTCGCCAACAAAAGCTGAAAATAATGTATCGATAATTTTGTACCGATTTAAAATTAGAATTAATAAATTTGTATGCAATTATTAATACAATAAATTTAAGTAATGATCTTATATATTTTAAGGGAGTATTTGATTTTTTTACTACCCCAAAAAAAAAAGCTTATCAGTTAGTACATAACAGTTATTTTTATAGTAATCAGTAGTAGTTTTTTTCAACTGATATTACTGTTGTTTTTCTATGAAATAATAAGGAACAACTATTATGGCAGTTATTTAAAAGAACAACAAAAGAAATATAGTGTATTTTTGTAACAGTTATTGTAGTATTTTTATAAACAAACAACTACTAAAACAGTATTATTGTCAGTTATTTAAAAACACAAAATTTCGCCAAAATTAAAAAAAAAATCTTGTTTAGATTATATTTGTTTTCCTTAAAAATGTTCGACACTTTGAGGCAAAATATTTTGAAATAAAACCGCAACGGTAACAGATATAGACCCATGTTAATATGTTATTTCCTTAAACTCTTTAGTGATTAAAAATAGCAAAAAATGTAGAAACTTTTCAACGAAAACGAAAGTGACACGCTTTCAAAGATTTTTTTTGGAAAAGGGGGTACTTTGGCGCTCTGTGGTGCATCGTCTGTTTTTTCCACATTGACCTTGAGGACATTCTGAATAATCTCCCACAAATTTTATTAAGATGCTAGATTGCAATTTTTTCCCAATGTGAAAAATGTGAAAAGAAAATAATTAAATTTCACGAAATTTCTAAAAAGTTCATAACATTTTTGCGTTTAAAACTTTTGAAATGCCTTTTTCACTCGTTGGTGCTGTTTTTAGTAAATTTTAGTTTAACTTGTAAACCAACATACAACTTTTCGTTAAAAATTATGATCACAAAAATCTTTCTCCTACCCTTTTTCTTATTTTTATTAATGACCTTCTTGGTCAGACCTTCAATCCTATCTACTCTTTTGCAGATGACAGCAACATTTGTCATTCATTTTCATTCGATCACAGGCCAAGCTCTTTGGAGATAGAGCGCATGCGGCAGAACATGAATGACACACTTAATCAAGACCTTTCTACAATCTCCGAGTGGGGTCGCTCGAATAAGGTCGATTTTAATGCACGCAAGACCCAATGTTGTATGTTAACCCACAGACGGGCTGTGGAATTAACATTGTCATCTGTAACTATGGATGGTATAGGTACTGAGGAATCGGATACTCTTGATGTTCTGGGCATGAGAATACAGTGTGATGTCCGTTGGAATAAGCACGTATTTCAAGTGTCGAAAGAGGCATTCAAGTGTCTCGGTTTTCTAAAACGGTGCAAGACTTACTTCACTCCATCCGATCTCCTTACTATTTATACCAGCTATATCCGGCCAAAAATGGAATACAACTCTCATATATGGGCAGGGGCTCCACTGTCTATTCTGAAGCTTCTGGACCGTGTTCAGGGGAGGGCGGTGAAGCTTATCAATGACAGTAGTGTATCCAACTCTATTGATTCATTGGAGCATCGTCGGAATGTGGGTTGTGTGACACTTTTCTATCGATATTACCATTGGAGATGCTCATCTGAGATAAGTGAACTTATTCCACGAGCCCGAGTTTTTATTCGTAATACTCGCTTATCTAGTAGAGCGCTTCCGTTTGTTGATTGTCCTGTGTTTCGCACAACGCATTACAGAGAAAATTCGTTTTTTAGTCGAACGATTCGTATGTGGAACAAACTTCCCGCAGAAGTCTTCCCTGTTACTTACAATTTAGAAAAAATTAAATCAAATATCCACAAACACTACTCCCTCTTTTCTCCCTCCCATACCCTTTTTTCCTGATCAATACAATGCACTGCATGAGTAGGGGGCATCCCCTGAGTATTGGTTAAAATTAAAAAAAAAAAAAAAAAATGATTTGTTTATTTTTTGTCATTTAAATGGCCATCAATTCATTAAATGAAGAATTTTTAATGTGAAAGTTTGGATGTCGTAGTCCATCGCTTCTGTCAATTTAAAAAACATTGAGAAATAAGAGCCATCTAAAGTCAGTTTCAACAGATGTCGAAACATTTTGATATTACTCATATATTCACAGTTTGCAAACAATCTCATTACAAAGAAAATTGAATTGTATCTCCAATGCATAAAAACGTAATTTTGTCTTTGCATTTTAAGTAGTAGGATGTATCAAATACAAATTTTAATTGTAATTGAAAAACAGTTGTTTTTACCCGTTTTTACAGTTGTTTCAAAAATTGTATAGTGAAAAATTGTAAGCTGTTTTTACCACTTTGTTATTACTACATTTGTTAGTTGTTTTTCAACAGTTAAAAACAACTACATTTTTAAATTCTTTTAACGGTAATTACCTTTGTCGACTTTTCAACTGAATTTACAGTTGTTTTATCTGTCATTTTCAATAGATTATACTGTAAAGCTTTTTTGAGTGTACTAAACTCAAACAAAAAATTTAGTAGAGAAATTAGTATAACAGTTTTTGTACAAACTTTTAGTACAAAATAATTTTTTATTCTCTATTTGCAAATTATAATTGTGTTTGACTAATTTTCGTTGCTAATTTTAGTTAAATATGACATTCCACATCTGTAGATCTAAATGTAGCATATTTGAAAGCAAGAAATTTTGAAGGGGATTATATTTCAATGTAAGAATCCGTTTCGCTTGTATAAAAAAAATAATATTATATTTTTATTTTAGTCAACGTTTCTGGGCCACTATGTAGATTGAAAACTTTATTCAATTTTTCAATAATATATTTTTTGCTTACATTAATAATATTATCCTTAACCCGATATACATACATATACACAGAAAAATGAAATCAATAAAACATTTTATTGAATCAATTAACATTTTAATTGATTTTGCACATATCTCGGCAATGATAATGATAATATCAAAAACTTTAATGAAAAACTAAAAAAATGCTATAAATAACTATCTACAAAAAAATTATGATACTCACAAAAAAAGTTTGTTAAAGATGCGTTTGTACATGTGTTTTTGGTAATGTGTCTGTTTGTATGGCTATATGTGTTCTTGTATTGTTTCTAAACATCAAATACATTTGGTATTTTATACTGAAACTTTTCTATTTAACCTACAGTTTATAAAAAAATTATTTGAGAATTATCACCTCTGTCCTATATTTCACATTCCCATGAAAGTGAAATCAATACGACTTTTTAGTGCTTTGACTTTCACATATTAATTTTTATTTTCGATTTACTTTTCTGTAGAAATTAAACCAAAAAGCTTCAATAAGTTCGCCAACTCTCCATCAGGTGGCGAGCAACAACTGTTCTAAGACTTATCATCTCGCGCAATTACAGTGTTGCCATGTCTGAAGCCCTTCATCTTTCCCCACCTTTCATCTCTATTCTATCTCTTTCCAAAGAAAGCAACACACTAAATATAGGAAGTATTTCCTGAGTGTTGCCTCTCTTTTTAAAAAAACAAAAAAAAAAAAATATATTATTTCCAATTTTACACATTTATGGGGATTAGAAAGCACCAAATTTCAATTTCATATGTTTTTCAAATTCATTCGTATTTAAAAAGTAAGTAAACACAGGACTTGGGCGTATGTTTAAAATAAAATATGTATTTATATATTTAAGAGTTAATTCAACTATTAATTGATTCAATTAATTATTTGTTTAGAAACAAATTTAATTCAAGTAAAATCTTTAATTAGATATCTTATGGTGTTTTCTTTTCTGGAAAAGAAAACACCATAATGTGCAACGTTTTTCAAATTTTGCCCTCGCCCCATTAAAATGAAGCATTTTTACAATCAGAATGAGAACACAATTTCATCACATATTACATTTATTTAAACAAATCTGTTTTTTAGTGTTGTTTAAGTTCGGGTTCGAATCCCAGCAGACTTCAAAAAAAATTTAATGTTTTTTTTAATAATTAATTTTTGTTTTTTTTTAATTATTTAAAAAGTTTGGATTTAGCTCCATACATTTTTTTCAATTAAATTTTATTTTATAATTTTGTTTGTAAGCGAATTTCAGATTAAAAAAATTATTAAATACTTACAAAAAGAAAAAATTAAAAAAATGGCAAAAACAAATTAAAAAAAATCGTAAATTAAATTTAACAAAAAAAAAAAAAAAAAAATATAAAAAATGTGATACCAATATGGGTTTGAACTCGGGATCTTCTGTATCAGAAGCCAGCACACTACCACTCTGCTACCAAGGTGAGAGTTTTCTCGCCAAAAACTTTGCAATATATACACATGAGATTGATAAGCCAAACCAAAACAAGGCAACATCCAACCCTGTAAATTTTTTGAGGGCAGAAAATGTTGCATTTTTTGCCTTTTATAAGGCAACACTTTTAGAACCAAACACGGTACCCTCTTAGAGTGTTCACCTCATTTTAGAAAAGAACACGAATAAGGAATTTTAAGGCAAAGTGCAAAAAAAAATGTGACATTTTTGTCAGAAAAGAAAATGCTATTAGGTTGATGATTTTTTCTGCGTAACATCCTAACTTTCGTTTATAGAAAGTACCCATTTTCGTGATGCTTAAACAAATACATTCGAGATTACTTTTTATATACGCGAAGTCAGATTTTATTCAAGGTTTTTAGAAGATCAATTTTGCATTGCGAATAGAGGGCGATTAAAAAAAAATATAGTTTTATAAAATAAAAAGTATTGTTATACTGAAAAAATATAAATTTTAATGTTAAATGTGTCAAAAAAAAAAAAGGAATTTTGAAAAAGATATTCTAAAAAGTATTGCAAGACAGTAGAAAATAACATTTTATGGGTACGTGGAATTTTTGCAAAATATTTGAAAAAATGGCAAAAGTAGCATTTTGTGGCAAATGCCATAAACAACTTGCCCTCATAATGATTATTCAATTAAAAAAAATTTACTGATTTTAGATAATCAATTACCAATTTACTAAAATTGTACTAAATTTTAGTAAAGTTTACTAATATTTTCTACTACTTTCACTACTATACTAATAATTACAGACACATATTGCTAAAATATGCTAAACGGTCTGCCTCAAAATAGTTAAGTTTTCTCTAAAATTAAATTTTCTGTAATTTTAACGGACTGATATTCCCTTAAAAAACTTTATGGACAATTTTTATCATACTCACATGCCATATGGCACAACAATTTAAATTTTCTTTTCAGTTTTGCTCAAGAGCTTTCACTCTCCACTCACATAAATCAGATACATTTAAAAAACTATATAAGAATCTGCGATATATGTGGCAAATCATTAATCTGTGGTGAAACTTACAGACGTCATATGTTAGAACATGAGGGTAAAACCTATCCAACCGCTAAGTGTGATATTTGTGGTGTGCATTTGTCCACTAAACATGGTTTATATCAACACAAACGAATACAACATCCAAAGGGTGGTCAAAAAGATTATATTTGTGAGATATGCAATAAAGTATCACATAATATACATGCACATAGATCTCATATATTCAAAACTCATCCGAGGAAAGTTTATAATTGTACAATGTGTGAAAAAGTTTTGAAAACGGCTTTAAGATTAAAGGTAAATATTAAATAAATAATCGTATTTTATTGATATTTTTAAATTTTATTGATATTTTTCAATTTTAATTTGATTTAGGAGCACATGGCTACTCATACTGGCATTGCATTATACAATTGTCCCTGGTGTCCAAAAACGTTTAATGCATCTGGTGGTTTACATGCTCATCGAAAGCGTCAGCATCCAATTGAATGGGAAGAATCTCGTAGAGAAAAGCAAGAAAAAATGTATCGATAATTGTTTACCAACTTCATACTAGAATTAACAAATTTCAATGCAAGTATTAATACAATAAATTTAAATTAAAGTCATATGAATTCTAAGGGAGTTTATTTTTTATTTGTTAGGATTTTTTCAAAAAAAAAAAAAAAACTTACCGAATCCCTGAATTTTAGTTTTTTACCATGAACATGTGTAAACTCATGGAAATAAACCTTCAAAAATAGCAGAAAAATGTACTAAAAATTGGTAAAAAAAAATATATATTTAAAAAGAAAAAATTTCTGAAATTTTGCAGACTTTTTGGAAAATACTAGTAAGGTAAGAACAATAAAAACTGTTGTATATAAAAAATGTTAGTTAATTGAAAAAGGCAATTTATTCTGCTAAAATCAACAAAAAAAAATTAAATGTTTGGTCAAAAATAGTGAATTGCAGATTTGAGAAGGGCAGATTTTTATTCGCATTAAAAGAAAACCAGGGACCGTAATTATTATTCCTTTTATCATAAAAGTCACATGCAAAAATCTTTTTTTTTTACTTTAATTTCTTCGAGCGAAAATAAAAGTTAGAGTTTGAATTTTAACGTCTTTTTCAGACAATTGCAATTAATACTATAATTAATATGCAATTTTATTTAATTTTAATTGTGAAAGGCGTGGTAGAGAAGAATGAGTGTATTTTCTAAAAATCATAACTACATTGTAAATTTTCAATTTTCTGAATCAGACTGCGCAGTTTCTGGTATTGAACCTTCGTCAGTGACCCTGTTTTTTTTTTTTTTTTTTTAATAATGTAATATTTGTTATGTTTTTTTTTTGTTCAATTGCGTCTATATGAATTTTTCTGTGCAATCACTGACCGTGGTATAGATAAACTGATTTCTAATGCCACATGCACTCGCACTACACGTTAGACAGAGCGCTTTAGCGCACTGAGCTATCGTCAGGTCGAGTTTTGTTGTGATTAAAACTAGTTTTATTCAATACACGGTGTTTTTGTTCTTACATACATAATCTCAGAAGTACAACTCCAACAACACAACAGTTCTATTTTTAGAAACTTAAAAGTTATTTTTTGACTTTTATTTTTTTTGAGCAAAAAGAAGAGTAGTATTTGGAAAAAACAGAGTAGTATTTGGAAGATGACAAAGCCAATTGTGACAATTTTTTGTTGTTGTTTTGGTTTTTCTTTGATATTTTAAATTTTGAATCTCGCTCCTAGACGAGGACAAGAAATTCTCATTGAGTTTGTGATTTAACATAACAAATATCTCTAGAAACTCTAATAACAAAGTCCCCTGAAGATTTCCATAGGCAGGAATGAAATTCGGATAGGGACACGCCTACATCAGATTGCTTTTCACAATTTGTTAAATAAGTTTTGGGACTTTAGCACATTTAATTACTATAAACTTTTTTTTTACTTTTATTTTTTTTTAGCAAAATAGTGGAAATTAGATTACATATGATTTTCTAACAATTGTGAATTGTTGTGGTGTTTGTCTTAGCTATCTTCTGCAATTACAATTAAATGTAAAATCGACCCCGTGTAATTGAAACTGGTTTTAAGCCACAGCAAAAATCGACCTGACTTTAGATCAAGTGGTTAAAGCGCCTGTCTAAAGTGTAGTGCGAAGTGCATGTGGCAAAGAAAGCAGGTTCAAGCCACGGTCAGAATTGCATTTAATAAATAAACATTTCATATAGATGCAATCAAACAATAAAAACCATAACAAATAATTACAGTATTGTCAAAAAGGATTACTGATGAAGGTTGTGTTACCAGAAACTGCGCAGTCTAATTCAATAAAAAAATTTACAATGTAGTTATGATTTTTAGAAAAGTATGCTTAATCTTCTCTACCACGCCTATCTCAAACAATTGAAAATATGTGCATATTAATTATAGTATTAATTGCACACTGTCTAAGAAGACGATGAATAAAATTCAAAAATCCCCAATAAAAATAAAAGTTATTTTTTGATTTTAGTCATTTAGCTAACTTTTTTTTTGGTTTGAAAATAACTGTTATTTTCGGTCCTTGTAAAAAATGTTAAAGTTTTAATTTTTTTTTGTCCACTAATATTTAGCAGTTTTTTTTTTTTGTTGTTTTTACCAGATTAATTTGTAGTTTTCAATTAACTAACTAGCTAGAATATAACTAAAATTTTATTGATTTAATAGATTTACATGTGCAGTTCTCATCTTTTAATATTTAACAAAAAAATTGGCTAATCTTAAAAGTTTTTCTGCAACGTCATTTTGAGTTAATTTAACTAATCTACTTAAAACAAAGGTATTTACCTTTAAAATGACCTAAAATTTCGTTACTTTTAAGTGTTACAAAAACAACAAAAAACTGAATGTAATAATAACTGAAATATTTTTACTACAGACATTTTAAAACAACTGAACAAATTGATAAAAAGCTGTTATTTTTAAAATATATTTAAATTTTTTTGTACATATATGAAGAATTTCAAAATTTGTTGACACTTCGAGGCAAAATAATGCTAAATTCATTAGATTTAATCATTTATTTTTAACGGCGCAAAAATTATGGCGTTTTTGAGTTTCAAGCAAATTAAAAATATTAAAATGGATTATTGGTTTTTTCATAAAATCTTTTTTTCTCAAGTTGTTCCATCTGTTTCACGATTAAGGTTGCCAACTCTTCAAGTGAACAAATGTCTAGATTGCGGAGAAAAAATGACTAGAAATGACTAAATTTGGAAGAGGATGCTAAAACTCAATAATTTGATAGTAAATTATTACTAGTAGTGACTTTTAACACGAATTCCATTAAAGTATATAAAATTTTTAATAAAATTTTACAAAAACCATAATTTTAAATTAAATGTAAAAAAAAAATAAAAATTATGTTTTTTTCGACCTTTAATTGTGCAATGAAAATGAAAATTATTCAAGTTCGAGGCCATATTCTATATATCTTTATTAGGATATTGTCCTAACAAATAATCTACAGAGTTTTTTGTTTTCAAATTTATTATTTGACCCTTTCAGGAATGTGTTGATAGATCTATTTCGGGAATTTTCTAGGTTCCCATCAGAGAACAGAATGAGACCATTCGTTTTTGTTGTCCATTCATACATTCATTGCTTTTGTATTGATTTTATTCAACAGCAACAGCTTATGCTGTTGCTGTTTATTCCATTTATTGCTTTTGTTGAATGCCTTTTTAACATTCATTTTTATAATGCCGTTACATGTCAAGCAAGGAAATGAAATGATGACACATGGATAACATGAAATCAATCACAACATTCGCGTAGTATTCGTTGACATGTAGCAATAATAATATTTTTTGTTTAATTTTATAAAACATGAAATATGTATAAAAAATTTTAAAATTCTTAATACAGTAATATGTTTCAAAAAAAATTTGTTAACTTTTTATTCATTTAACATTGAGACCATTCATACCAATCGTTGTACAAGGTGGCGCAAAAATAACCTTCCGATGTTTTTTGGCTGTAATTTAAAAAAAAAATGAAAAACTTTGATTCTTCTTGTGGATTATTTTTATTTGGTATTTTAATTATTTTTACATCAAGTCGAGAATATGATGTCTGTCATGTAAATGGCCGCCGCCACAGTTGATTGTCATTTGAGCCCTTTTTATGGCATTTTCCATCACTTTGGCCAAAACTTCCGGCGATAGGTCCTCACATTCTTGACGGATATTGTCTTTAAGAGCTGCAAGAGTCTGAGGCTTGTTGACATAAACCCGCGACTTCAAAAAGCCCCACAAAAAGAAGTCTGGAGCGGTCAAATTAGGCGATCTTGCTGGCCAGTGCAAATCACTAGAAGCGTAAATTTTGCTTATTTACGTACCCGCTAAGATAGAAATGGGCCTCATCACTCATGATTATTTTGATGAAAAATCATCTTCCTCTTAGTGGTGATTAAGGATGGCTTGAGCGTATGTTGCACGCGATTGGCGGTCAGCAGCTAACAGCTGATGCACCGTCTGGACTTTGTACGGAAACATCTTCAAATCTTGTACCAAAATTCGCTGTAAAGACCATCGACTGATACCCATTTGCGTGGCACGTCGTCTGGTCGATGTCGACGGCGCTTCCATGACATCCTCGGCTACAGCAGCAATATTCTCTGCAGAACGGCTACTCCGGGGTCTGCCACGCCTGGCAGCATCTCGTGTTGTGCCAGTCTCTTCGAGGCGAGCGGCTAAACGTCGCAGTGTTTCACCAGTAGGCGTTGGACGGCCAGGAAATCTGCGACGAAATTTATGTTGTGCCAAAGTCACCGACCGATTATTGGTCAAATAAATAGTCACCAATATTCCGCGTTCTGGAGCAGTGTAGCGTAACACGTGTATTTCGCATGTGTTTACTACACAAATGTGAAAACAGAACTGACATTAGGGGCCAATCGTAAAATTTATAGCATTTTCTGATAGGAGGATTACTTTTGCACCACCTTGTATATTCGTTGTTTTCGTGAGTGTTAAGTGAGGTTAACACTAGACAAGCAATGCAATGCATGGTTTTCGTGACACTCACTTTTCTCAATTCTGTCGATTGTTGCTTTATTGAAATGATGTGAGTTGACAACAATGTACTCATTTTTTGTGATTGCATTCAAAAGCATGAAATAAGGCACTCAAACCGTTCTCTGGTTCCCATCATCAGAATACGTTTTGAAAGCGGTAACAATCCCATGCCAAACATCAAACATTCATATAAACTAGTTTACTCACTACATGAGAACTAATATATGAGCTTGAAGTTAAAGATTATAACTATTGATATTCAATACACGTTTTTTGTTTTTCTCTCCTTTTTATTTTTTGTTTCGTTTTTCAATTTATTTTTTGATCAATGGTTATAATCTTTAACTTCAAGCTCATATATTAGTTCTCATGTAGTGAGTAAATTAGTTTATATGAATGTTTGATGTTTGGCATGGGATTGTTACCGCTACGGAAAAATATAATGGCTAAATCTTCCGGGTAGATACAATCTAGACATTTTTTTTTATGGCTGGATCTAGCCGGAAAATGGCTAAATTGGCAACCTTGTTCCCGATAGAGAGTGAACTTTTAATCTGAGTTGAAACAAATAAAAAGACAGTTATTCTCCATAAAATTCTGTACGAATTTTTTTATATCCTTCAATATAAAATTGAAATAATAGATTGAAACTAACGAATTTATTTATTTTATTTGTATTGTGTAAATAATTTTATTTATTTTATGGTATTGCGAAAATTGTAGCAAAGTAAGTGAAAGGCACAGAAAATGTAACAAAAAATGGGCTAAAAGTGCAATTAAAACCACAAAAAGTATAAAACTTAATAAATTTAAATATTATAGGACTAAAATATTTAATTCCAATTGTTAAATTTATATGGGCTATTTCAAATTTTTTGAGCACCTGCTGAAACCGATATACTATGGCTCTTATTTCGTTAAATTTAATGAATTGAAAAGAACGTTGTACAGGGTTTGGATGACTATACTTGAAGGATATGACGTGCAAAAGTTTTACGTTGAAAAGTCTTCACCTTAAGAATTGGTGGTCATCTAAAAGTCGAAAAATGATTCATTCATTCCGTTTTCTTTGTAATAGTTTTTAGCTTTCAGATCCAAACCAATATAAAATATAGTCACTAGACTTGGAGGATATATCCACAAAAAAAATTTTTGATATCACTGCTGGGTGAAAAGTTGAATGGTGGTTTACAAGTGAAACCAAAATTTTCCGAATTTTGAACTTTTTGAAGATTTTAAATAGGGTTTTTGCGCCGTTTAATAAAAATGAGTTTTAAGCGCAGAATTAAAAAAACGGCGTAATTTTATAAAGTTTGAGGTATATCAAGTTGGTGTCAGCGCACCAATAACGTATCACGGACATCACAAACTTAAAAGAAATTAGCGTAAATTTTTTGAAAATGTATCTTTTTTGCGTCTGACAATCTGAATTGTCTTTTAAGTTGGCTAGTGTATTGCCTGATGTGAGTAACTTCGTAAAGTGCACCTCCGAGGCGAAAACGCACTTTAAAATTTTTAAACGCAAAAATGTTTTGCAAAAAAACTATTTTTTTTAAGCTTTTTTTATATCAAAACATGGCATGGGAACATGTTTAGGTATCTGAATAGATTCTTCGCGACGGACTAAACTGATAAAGTGCAAAAAAAATAATTTTTTTCAATCCTGGCGCGTGCAGCGGCAGTTTTTCCCAAACACATTTCGCTTTGTGACAACTAAAGCGCTGTATCAATTCCGCTCAAACGTACATCGAATTTAAGACTTAACTGTGTTTGATACTAAAATCGAAAACGCACCAAAAAATTTTAAGGATTTAAAGTTTTATGGAGGAAACAAAATGTTTCTAACCTCAAAAAGCATCCTTGTATGATTTTGAAAATTTAAAAGAATTATTTTTGAATTCGGGTTAATAAGTAACCCAGAATCCTAACAAGTATTTTATAATCGGTCCAATATTAATATTTGCAAAAACAAAACGCGTTTTTTTTGAACCCCTAGAAAGTGAGACTATATTTTTAAACAATATTCACGAGGGCCACCTTAACAAATTTCAACAAAACAATTGAAACAGTAAAAAAATCATGAGTGATAAAGTTTAAATGGTTATATCTCTTAAGCCATTAGCGATAGGCAAATAGTTTTTTCCCAAAATATTGCAAATTATGTCTTATACTAGCCGTAATTTTGTAAAATGTTTAACAATTTTAAATAAATTTTTATATGCATACACGATCAAAAAAAAATTTTTTTATATTTTTTTTCAGTGTATTTTAAAAAGTATTTTAGTGTGCTAAGAAAGCCCTTAAGCGGTATTATCCACACGTGTTATCCTTTTTCAATTTTAACAAAAACTGTAATTTTAATATTTTTTTTAATTTTTAACTTTAAACCGCCGTAAAATTTGGGCCGTTTAATAAAAATGATTAACGCTAACGGATTTCACATGCTCAAATATCGGTTTATACACACGCAAATCGACATTGATGTCAGACAAAAAAAAAAAATGTCTAGGTGCCGTAAGTTTTTGAAGTTGCCCATATATTGATTTACTCCATTAGATTGCATATAAAAAAATTAATGGAAAGTTTGTCTCAAAATAGCCGAAATTCAAAAGGATATAAATTAACAATACGAGCTAACTTTTTAAAACCCTTTAGGGGGTTTTGGTCTAATGATAGTATATTTTCATTTCCCGTTGGTCTCATTCGGGAAAGCTTTATTGAGCCAAAATTTGTTGCACACTGTTATTATTAACGTACGATTTTAACCCTCTAATGCCCGAATTTTATTTGCAATGAAATTCATACCATGTAATCGTCTCGCAAAAAAATAATAATTTCTCTTAAAACATGTTTTTCACTGACTACTTTCGGCGATATGAGCAAAAACAATTTAAAATTTATCTCGAAAACTAATGCAAGTAAAACAAAAGTTTGTACCAAAAATTATTGCTCTTACCAAGACATAACCACAATCCAAAAATAAACTTTTTTGTGCTTCTTTTTAAGAAGATATGGCGATTTTCGCTTTTTGCAAAATGCGAAATAGGGCGAAAAAGTATCTTAACTTCAATATTTTTTGTTCAAACTTTAGAATTTTGCTACTATTACTGATTGTCTTCTCTATACCAAATTTCAAAACGATCCGTCCATTACTTTATACTTCTTTTTACTTTTGTGCTTCTTTTTAAGAAGATATGGCGATTTTCGCTTTTTGCAAAATGCGAAATAGGGCGAAAAAGTATCTTAACTTCAATATTTTTTGTTCAAACTTTAGACTTTTGCTACTATTACTGATTGTCTTCTCTATACCAAATTTCAAAACGATCCGTCTACTTACTTACTTTAGAAGTTAAGACAATGTCCTTTAGAGATATCCTGATAAAATCCTGTTCGTCCTTGAAGAAAAATAAGGACTGATTATTAAAGGTAATACTTCAATCTTACTTATATTTAACTTTCAAGAGTTTTAAATCAACTTAAATAAGTGTTTTAGTTGTTGGAAATCTAAGTTAATTAAAAAATAATTATTTTTTGAATTTTTACAAAATTTGAACTTTAAAGCTTTCTCGCGTTTTAACAGTGCACTGAATACGAACAGTTTCTTCGCAAAACTTTTAGCTAATTCCCTTTTATATCGAACTATATCAATTTCTAAGTATAAAACACTCATTCGAAGCATTTGGGTTCAATTTTATAAACGATGACAAATGCCATCGTCAGGCGTTAGAGGGTTAAATTAACTGATTTGTATTTATCGGCCCTTTAAATATCGCTGAGTAAAAATTTATCAGTTTTAATTATTTTTTATTTTTTTTTTTTGTTATTAAAACATTTTTAGAGATTTTTTTTTTTATAATCTATGGACTTTAAAAATAATTTATTGTGAAAACATATTTCAATTTTCTTTTAAGTTATGCTTCAGAGAAAAGACTCGCCAGTCACATAAACGTGATACACGTTAAAAGCTATACGAAGGTCTGCGATAAATGTGGCAAATCAATGGTTTGTGGAAAAACATTTGAACGTCACATGTTAGAACATGATGGCAAATCGCTACCCAAAGTTAAGTGTGATATTTGTGGTAAAATTCTGGGCACTGATGTTATTTTAAGACGACATAAAAAAATGCAACATCCAGTGGATGGAATGAAAGAATATATTTGTAGTATATGCTCCCACATATCAACTAATAAGAATGCCCTAAATAATCATATACATGATACTCATCCCAAAACACTTTACAAATGTACAATGTGTGGAAGAGTTTTTAAGAAGAAAATAAGATTAAAGGTTTGTATTACAAAATTAAACTATCTTGTATACATATTTTAATGGCCTTTTTTTAAGGAACACATGGCTACTCATACCGGTATCGCTTTATATACTTGTTCTTGGTGTCCCAAGACCTTTAATGCCAGTGGTGGTATGCATGCGCATCGAAAAAGAATGCATCCAATCGAATTTGAAGAAACACGTCGACAAAAACATTTAGAATTATATAAAACTCTTGATAATTATAATCCTAATGATAAATTTAAGCCTCTTGATATAACGGAAATAAAAACTATTTAATGTGAACGAACCGTCAATTTTAATTTCCTGTATTCTGACGCGTAATTTCAAACAGGATTACCCATACACTCAGAATATTTTTACAGTAACTACACTCAAGAAAGTCTTACAGTTACTAGTAGGGTGATCGATTATTCCATATTTTTCAATAACCGGGTTTTCCGAATAGTTGAAATTAAAAAAAAAACCGGTTTCGGTTTCTGGAATTTAAAAAAAAAAAAGGTTAACCGATTTTTAAATGTTATACAATATTACACAGAAATTTTGATGATTCTGAATAATTTAGTTTAATTTTGTATCAGCTTAGAAATTTTTTTTTCGATGGTTTTCAAAAAACAATCAATTGTAAAGCTACACCATTTACAATATCAAAGGCACTTTTAAAATTAACTAAATAAGCCCATATACACCATTTCTAGTTATAATTAAAAAATAGACAAAAATCTTATAAAAACATTTTCATTTTAATTGCGTGAATTATAAATAGTATTTCAAAATTTTTTTAGCTACTCCAGTTTTAGTTGAACCTCTTTAGTAAAGAAAACTAAATTATGAAAAAAGTATTCCGAAATTATAGCATCGAAGTTGTCTACACCACTTGCACTTGAATTTCAAAACTAATTTAACTACACCACTTCTAATACAATTCCTGGAATTTGTGATCGTATCTCGAAGTTAGTTAATTACACCGTTTCCACTTCTATTCCCGCCAGATGGTCAAATTCGACAACACCATTTAGAAGTATATTAGAAAACATTTTAAAGTTAAGGCTATAATAAAGTATATAAAGCAACCCAGCGAAAAAAAGAGTGGAAAAAGATGTAGTAAAATCATCACATATACGGATTCAGATGTAGTGCAAATTGAGGTGAAACACGTATGATTTTAACATGGGGTTGTCATAGGACGGAGGTAGTGCAAATTGCTCAAACTTCACTTTGTTAAAAGTACCATGTGTAAGGTTATGAAAGATTGTATTTTTGGGTGTCCTTTTTCATAGAACTTAATTTGTTAATTTTAATTAGTGGTTAAGGTGTGATGCCAAGTCACATCGTATTTACCTAGTGATAATATGGATTTGTAAGAGTGCTTAAACGGTTATAATTAAAAAACGTTTAAACAGCTTTCCAGCTTTAAAAACAAAGCGAAATAATAGTTTTTCGTTCAACTGAAAGAAAGAAAATTATTGTGAAGTCTGATATTTTGTAATCATTGTTTTTCAAATTTAAAGGTCAGCAAACACTAATTCAAAGCGACATCTGGATAAAAAAATAGTTGTTAAAAGACACAAACTCCCGGTTCCATTCGAGTATGTCAAATGCCGAATGGTAACCGAACATTCCTGACATTTCTACTAGTTACCTTTGTATATGATGACATTATATGCTAAGTTTAGGAACTGATCTAAAAGTCCAGCATTAGATCATAAAAATCAGTAGTAGTAGAACAACTTCGCATTATTTTTGCTGGGAAGGTATACACTAAGAAAAGTTCTACAGTTACTACATGACAGTTATTTGTGTCCTTTTTCCGGCTTTGGACGGGCGTGTCTCGGCATGCTGCTGGACTGTTGAGTCTAGCCATGTGCAAACCGTTCGGATTCCTTTGGAGACATCGTTTACTCCTCCATTGTAAAGGCAATGGTTGTTTTGTGCGCGTGTTGGTCTGATGGAATTCGTTCTTTTTATGGCGAATTGGTGCCTCATCTCGCTGAGCCTCCATTGCGAGGGCAATGGTTGTGTATGTGTTGCTGATGTTCCTGTTCGTCTGATTTTGATCATCTTATAAATATCATGCGTTTCGGGTTAAACGCTTACTATAACTTGGCAATTTGTGTATTGATTATACCGCCATTAACATTTAATAACTCAAAAAAAAAAAAAAAAAAAGTTATTTGAGTGTTTGTAGTTGTTTTAACTGCAATTGCAGTTGTTTTAATTAGAAAAATATTTTTTAATGTTTTTGAAAGTTGATTTTTTAAACAACCTAACAAAATTAACGCTTTTCGGTAACAGTTATTTTATGCAGTTGTTTTGATATTTTGACAAAGTGTGTGTGTAACAAAAGATACAAAAACAAAAAACCAACATGGTGTTGTAACGGCTTGTTTATAAAGTTTTTTCTTTTATCGTTAGTGTAAAAGATAACGTTAAAGAAAATAGACAAATTGTTGTTACTTGTACTTTGTTTTGTTTCAAATTGTTTTGAAATAATTTTTTCAAAATTTTCTGAAATGTAATATAATTTATGTAACTCGAAGAAACTTATTTATACAATAAACAACAATTGATTTAGTTTTTTTTGTATTTCGCGTATTTCATTTCATTTCATTTTATTTTTTATTTATTAAAAATCATATAATTACAAATTATATCCTATTACCCTAATCGAGCATTAGCTACTATGGCTTTCGGCACGTTGTAGCGAAAACTAACCAGTGCCTCTGGTGGGAATGGAACCCACGACCCCCGCACTTATAAGCCAGCACGCTACCAACTAGCCTACCGGGTCACACTATTTCATTTTATTTCACAGATGTAAACAAAAATTAAAATACGAAATGAAAAACGCTGTAAATTTTATTAAATAAATAAAATATTAAGGTAAAATTTTGAATAGAAAATAAATTTATTTACTTGAATATTATTAGATTATCACTTGAATATTAAATATTGTAACTCTTCTTCTATTGTAAATCTTCCATATGCCAGAAATGATTTGAAAAAATAGCGTGAAACGTGAATATTTAAAACTGATATTTCATGTAAATATAGTTTTACAAAAGTGTGTTTATTAAATAATAAAATCAGATGAAGAATATTGACAAAAAAGTTTTTTATTAATATTTTTTTAAATGCTGGTAATGTTGCTTTAACTGCATTGATACAATCAAAAAAATAATTTAGTAGACAAGTAAGTAAAACGTCTTGTAAATCTGGTATACTACTTTTCAGCAAATTTTTTGTTAAAATTAAGTTTTCAGGTAAAATTTTAGTTATACTTATTTAGCACTTAACTGTTTTACTAATTTATTTTGCTAAAAAATAGCGCTGATATGCACATTAACGACAACCTGACTGAAAGATATACGCAGAATGAAGTACATGTCTCGGCATGTCAAGATGTAGTAGAGGCGAGGAAAATGATACTAAAAAGTGCAACTCTTGTAAGACATATAAAAAAAAATCAACCATGGAAGATTTTTGTATCTGTTTTTCATATATAAAACAAAATTGTGGATTAAAACAACTTAAATTTTGTGCTGTCACCGGCTTGTGAAATTGTATATCAATTGTATATTAATTAAATAAAATACTATATAAAATATTTAAATTTAATAACGATTAAATGTGTTTTTCTAAACTAAATGTTCATAGAGATTAAAAATGTAGTTGTATATGTCATATTTTATTATTTTTTCGTTTCCAGAATCATCTCCGGCATTTGCCTTATTTTAAAAGATGGCTTCAACAACCATTGACACAGAAAAAATTATGGCAAAAAAATATTTAATTAATCGATTGTTTGAATATGAATAGTATTTTAAACAATAAATTTAATTGATTCAATTAAAATATTAATTGAATTTTCTAATTTATCTAACCAGTGTTGACAACATATAAATATATTTATTAAAATTTTTTTTTTTTTTTTTTTTGTTTCGCTTTATAACGACTAAAACATCAAACAAACGTTTAATTATAGCAATTTATTATTTTATTTGTAAATAAAAATTAGTGAAATGCAAATAAATAACTTATAATTAGTTAAATAGTTAAACGATTCTGTAAAAACGCCAAATCATAGTTTTTTGCTAAAGTTTACAACACTCTTCTTGTTGAAATCCATGTTCGTTTATACACGATTAGTTAAGTTGGTTTTCGTGAACACTTTATGAAGAATTAAAAAAGTGCGCGTCTGCTTAAAATTAAATGTAATTAATATTATTAAAAATGTCTTATTTTATGAAAAAAAAGCAATAAGTAAAGCGAAATAAGTGGTTTAAGGAGTGTTTTGTTTGCTACAGAAGAAACCAAGAAAGTTGAAGCCACGTTGAAGTCAACACGAAAGAAGAAGTTTCCAAGAAACATGTATTTGCTTTTGAAATGTGATTAGTTTTTATTATATTACATTCATTATAACATTAGAGGAGTTCACAAGGTGTACTAAGTGTTGTATTTGTTGTATGTCGTATTTGAAAATTAGAGATGTAAAATTTTGTTTTTAATTTTACGAAGATTTTGGGGTTTTTGTGTTAGATTTTCACTCTGTTGGCATACTTGAACATAGTACAATAAACATAGGTACAAATGTTGTATTGCACTATCATCTATTGTTGTATGTTTTTAAATAAAATTTTACCATCTCTAATTTCAAATACGACATACAACACATACAACATTTAGTACACTTCTTGTGAGCACCCTATTATATATTAATAAAAAATAAAAACGTAAATTTAATTTACAAACCTAGTTTGCTTTTTGATTTATAGGAAAAAACTAAATAATTAGAATTTTCAATTAAAATCAGCATGGAGATTCAATTAAAATTTTAATTAATTTGATTAAACTTTTTAATTAAAGTTGGTAAAAAACAATTAAATTTTTAATTGATAGTATTATTATTTTAATTGAAAGAGTTTCAATTAAAGGTCCTCATTTTTTTTTAATTAATAGTATCATTTGCGTTGTAGGTGCAAAATTAATTAAAACTTTAATTGATTCAATACATTTTTTAATTGAAACTCGTTTTTAGTTTTTTCTGTGGATGTAAGTATACTTACTTACTTCAACTATAGTTGAAGGATAATTTTTTTATGTTAAATATAATTATTTCTATTTTTTTAGATATTGTATTAAGTTTGTTCGCTTACGCAAAAATTTGTAAAAGTTTTTACTGGAAGATGTTCGTTTACCCAAATACTCAGTAAAAAATAGTAAGAAGAGAATATGTGGGAGTATGAAAATTTTTATATTTTGTAACGTATTGTAAATTAGTTTTAAAAGAATCACAAAAATATGTTTTATAATTTATTAAATTAACTAAAGTATACTTTTTCTACAAAATTTGTTGAGCTTTTTTCAGTCTACTAATATTCAGCAAAAATTTTGTTAACTTTTAGCAAGGATTTTTTAATTTTTAATCAACTAAAGTAATTTGGCTGACATTAGCAATTTTTTTGTAAGCACCCTCCTGACTAAAATTGTTCAGACTCAGCAAGTTTTTGCAGACTACTAACTTTTTTTGAGTGTAGTTGTTTTTACTACATTCTACTGTTCATTTTTAACAATTAAAAATAACTACACATTGTAGTTGATTTAAATGCAAATGTAGTGTACACCTTTTCAACTGCAAATATATACATTTTAACTGCCATTTGCAGTTGATTCTACCTACATAATTTTATTAGTGTAATAAAGCTCGCTCGTTTTAAAAAAAGTGAGGGAGCTTTATTTTGTTGGTTCATTTTAAAAAACCAGCGAGCACTTTCCATCCCTGAATTCAAGTGATATTTTCTGAATTTCAAATGACATTTTTTGAATTTCAATTGATATTTTCTGAATTTCAAATGACATTTTCTGAATTTCAATTGATATTTTCTGAATTTCAAATGACATTTTCTGAATTTCAATTGATATTTTCTGAATTTCAAATGGAAAATCTGATTTTCAATTGATATTTTCTGAACTTCAAATGGAAATTATAAATTTCAATTGATATTTTCTGCATTTCTAAAGGAAATTCTAAATTTCAATTGATATTTTTTGAATAACAATTGCAAAAGGTGTAGTGTTTAGCCGTAATATTATACTCTTTTTTTGATAAACTTCCCTCTAGATTTTTTGTGTGCCCCTTCAAAAGGCTTCGCGACATTTACCCCGTTTCTAGATAATAATACACAAAATACATACAATACAAAAACAAAACATTAACATGAAATACGTATATTCAACGAGGAAATTGTTGGTCGATTGACCAAACTCTTATCAATTTTGGGGTCACGCCACTAAACTTTATATATGCCTAAAATTATGTGAAAATCTAAATAATATTAAGAAAATAATGTACGTACCATTATGAACAAATTATGGCTTTTGAACTTCCCGACTTCAGGCGGCACTTACATATTTATGTACACATATAATAGATTTTTCTCTCAATTAAAAATAAGCCGATTTTATGAAAATATACTATGTATATTTTCTCATATTTAATTTTTCTTTTAATTTGACATTTTAATTTTTTTTTAATTCACAAAGAAAATTGCATATTTTTGTTGCATTTTAATGACATTATTAAACATAACCTCAAATATTAACACTTTTAACCAGAGAGAGAGAGGTGCTCCTCGGACTTTTTTTTTTTCTTTACTTTTACTATTTTACTAACACGTACACACACACAAACGATCGCGTTTTTTTTTTTCCTTGCTGACATTTTGCAAACACGACACTAATGAAATATATGAAATATTTTGCAACCTTAATAAACACAATTTTTTCATATTTTTTGCTTATATTTTTATAAACTTTTAATAATTACAATTAAATTTAACATTTTACACACATTTTCTTTAATATACTTTGATTTTTCCGATATTTTTTACAATTTTTCTTAAACTTCCGCGGAAATGAAACATTTTAAAGTAAGAAACACACGTGCCAGCCGACTAATTAAAACTTAAGAAAGACAATACAAATCGTGTTCTAATAAGAATGAAAGAGAACAACAGATAACTTAATTGCTAGAGTTGCCTACTTTAATCTTTTTTTAATAACCGGTATTTAAGTAACGGAAACGGATTCGAATCAGAGGAAAATTTATATTTATGGCACTATTTACATTGTGTACTAAAATTTTATTTGATTCAACTTTTTTCTGTTAAATGATCAATGTACAAGCAGTATTCACATAAATGGCAAATAAAACTAAATTTAGTTCAATGAATTTTATGAAATATTTACATTCACATATTTTGTTTTCCCCTATTTTGGGAGAGAAATTTGCCAAATGTGGCATCACCTTGTGGGAAAACATGTAGACAAATAAATAAATGTATTTAATTTAGGAAAACTAAATAAAACGTGTCCTACGCCCAATAAAATTGAGTTTTTTATTGAAAGAAAAATTCAATACATCATCCAGTTACTTATTTTTGTTTCCGGCGAAGACAATTTGTGCAAACAACATTTATATGGTGACTAGAATAAAAAAAAAAGAAATATCGTGCTTTACACTTTTTTCAGCCAAAATAACATTGCTTCTTTCATAATCGCTGCAAATTTTGTCTCCCGCCAGTAAATTAATAACTTTTTAGAAAAGTTTTCAGTTTAAGGTTATTTTATTTATTTTATATTGTTTTCTAATGTAAACGAGGGTGATTTGTAACTGGATTTAACTCGATTCTAAACCAGATTTCGTGGATTATAGCACTTAACACTTAAGATGCCTACACCGATAAAATTTCTCAGTTGCTCAATTAATAAATTTCTCAGTCAATACCGAACATTTTAAAATTAATTGAGATAATAGTTACCAACTAATGTTTCGGTTAAACATTTTCTTTCTGTTACCCTGTATAAAATAAGAAACGCACATTTTGTGCAAGCAGTGAAACGGTTAATGAAAAGATGATATACAATTTTTTTTTGAAATAAATGCATAAACAAATATTTAATTTAGTTCGTAAAAGAAAAATTGTGTTTTGGTGAAAAAATGTATGGGAAAACATGTACAAAACATGTTTTGTTTCCAAACACGCCCCAAAACACGTTCAGTGGAATCGTAGTATTAAAAAAAAACAAAATATTTCCAATTGTCAGAATAAAAGCAAAAATAACAGAAAATAATCAATAAATTTCTCAGTTAATAATTACTATTTTCAAAACGCCTAAAATTTAACTGGCACCATTCATCACTGAATGTAGCTACTAACCAACAGATGTCATTGTAGGGTTTTGCAAAATTTTCACAACATTTAGCTTTTCTATAGCATGAAAAGCAAATAATTGAAGTGTTGCCATGTAAGAGGTTTTTTTTATATTGTGGATTCTTTATAGATATATAAATAAGGAGTTAATGTAAAATATGCAATAGCCAACACACTATAAAACATTTTGCACAATTCTTGGTTGAGCAATAAGATTCAGAACCTTTTCTAATTATTTCCAATATATTGTACAACCTCCAATACGACATACACACTGGTAATTTTTTGCACAATACCAAAAGTTGCACAAGAATATTGCGTAGGTACCTTTAACATTTCTTCTAGCAGAAATTTGGTTGGTAAATGAATGTTAGAGTTAGTTTGCCTTGACAATAACTATATGGTCAAAATCGAGTCAACAGCATAATGCAAATGTGAAATTGTTTCTGGATTTGTAAAAAATATCTTGGCATCACTGTCCAATTGTCATTTTTTTTTGTATTCTTGGGCCAAGATATATTGATATAGGTAGTTTCACTAGAACAACAACTACAACAAACAACTACAAACAATACAAAAACAACAGGGTTTTGACATTTTAAAATACTCAAGATACAGTCTTTGTTCTGTCAAAACCATGTAAGAAATGTCAAAACCAGGTAAGAGGAAGATAAGCAGTTAGGCTACTAAAACTACCTTATAAATATATCTTGTCTTGGGCATTCTAGTTCGTTTGAGTAAGTGATTTTTATATTTCATTTGATTTCAAGGAACTAGGTTGCTCTTCTAGTTCAATCGTTCTTTGATATTTTCATACAATCTTTCCTATGAACATTTTTTAGGTCGTTTTTAAGCTAACATTTCATATTTGACAATTCTTTTCTATTGCTATTAATTAATAATTATTAAAAATTTTAAAAACTTTAAATTTGAAAAAAAAATCAAATGAGAATGATTCACAACTGTTTTTCCAAAAAACGTATTTAAGCGGAAATTCTGTATTCATTTACACTTATTTGGGCAAAACATCTGCTGTGGAATTAGGTGTGAATGCTATATGAAATCGCCATAAAAATCGACTGCCGCCGTTTCAAAAATCGTAACCTTTTGATGAATAATCACAGTATATGGCAACACTGAAAGCAAATAATTTCTCTAAATCTGCAAATACTTCTCCGGTTCTCCGAAAAATGCATGAATTCTCCGAAAACCTAGGGAAAACTTCTAGAGAAATTTCAAATTCTGAAGAAGTTCACAAATGCAACTCTGGGAGCCAATTTGACATAATTTGGACTTACTATTGCCGCCAGTAATTTACCAAAGTCGCTCTCTAGTTCAATCAACGATTGAATTAGAAAGAAGATCGAATAATCGTGGACTAGGTGATATCGTTCAATTGAGTGAGTAGTTCAATTGAACTAGTTCGTTGACGAACTACACAAGTCTATTTTTTAGTCGTCTTTCAATTTTTCTACGAAGAGGAGACGTGTGTTTAAGTTTGCGCTTGGAAAAAGAAAATTTTTTTGGGAGTTTTTTTAATTAATTTTTTATGTTCGTTAATTTCGGTTATTAAAACTATTATAAACTAATGAGCAATTGCATTTGTAACAAATAAAACATGCAAGACAATTAAACGAACATTTTGTAACGCTTGAATAGCTCTTTAATGGTATTAGTTTTAAACTCCACGTGAAAGTGGGAACCAGCAACTTTTCTACGCCTCACGAATATAGAAAAGAAAATTTTCTTACATTATTTTGTACTAATTTTGCCTACCATACATTTTTTATATCTGGCATAAATATTCGTTGAAAACGAAAATTTATAATTTTATGCTTTTGTAACTTAAAAGACTGAATTAATTGAATTAAAAAAAGTTATTAAAAATTAAGAAAAAAAAATCCACGACGACATTTTTTTTATTTTAACCACATAAAAAAGTGAATGATGAATAATTAGCACAGCTAAAATATAAAAAGAAGAAGAAAAAGAAAAAAAAGTTAAAAATACAAAAACAAAACGCAAAGTGCAAAAATAACGGAACATACACACAGCTGTTCCATAATATACGTACTGCCCAAAAAATGATTTATTATACTTTGTGTAAAGATTAAACAAATTCTTTGCTAATTATTCATTAATAATAATACTACGAACAACTACAATTCTTAATCAAAATAATTAAAGATAACTTTTGATGAAAAGATTTGTGTAGTGCAAAATAATCCAACTTGAAAAAAGTGTAAAACTAAATTCCGTGACAAGTAGCCGAACATTGAATGCAATTTTACGAAAACAACAACAAAGAAATTGAAAATAGACGTTGCTGTCAAGGAGGGGCCACTTGAAAAAAAATATCATCATCCTATTATCTTCATTTTGATATTCTATCTCTTCTTTAACTCGTCTTCTTCTTCGCTCAAGCTTAGGTAAGTCTTTTTTCGTATACGTAATAGGGTTACCAAATAACATTTCTAAGCATCCCTACCGGGGTAAACCAAAATTACCCAATTTAACCCTTTTAAGCTCAAATTTTTAAAGGTATAATTTTTTTTTAACCAAACTGTTTAATATAATTTCTGTAAAGAAACAATAAAAATTCTGGCATGTGAAGAAAAGCGATCGATTTGGTTAAAAATCAAAATTTGATTGTGAATAAAAATGGTATACAAATTAGGACTAAAGTGTACTTTGTAGAGCGTTCGTAAAAAAAGTATGTTGAATTAAAAAAGAAAATTTGTTTCGGCTAAACTCTAGTTTACGTGCATAACTCGGATTAGTTTAAAATTTTTACGATCAATAGAACTTTTAATGCTGAGCTCAAAAAAACCTTTTTTTTTCGGCGACAACCGGTTCCCGAGTTATGGACCTCCTAAATTTGGATTTTAAATCTTTGTATCTTCGACATTTGTAATCGGAATGTAGCTAATATAGTACATATAATTTGAAAGCTAATTCAAGCACCTTTCATTTGAGATATAATACTTCTAGTTCCGTTAAACGTCAAATTATAAAAGTCTGTTTTTAACCGAACTTTTTAGAAAAACTCAAAATTTTCTTGATATTTGACTAAAGTAAAGGTACGAAATAATTATTATGTAATTGTATATTATGATTTAAGATATTATATTCCACTTTATGAAGATATTATATTCCACGTAACGAATCAGCCGTTTTATTTTTGGATTATGGATAGTGCGTTTTTCAAAAACACAGCTTACATAAACCGTGTACGAAACAGCTGATTCGTCACGGCACGGAACGGCATTTTTAAATTAAAATTTATTTCTAACAAATTTTTTGTTTGAAATGCTTGTAAATTATAGTTTTGGCAAAATTTTACTTTGTCGGGCGGAGCTCAAAAAAAAAAAATAGCGTTAAATCAGAAATAAAAAAATAAAAAATTATTAGGCGTTTTTGGGGCCGGGGCCCCGTTAGGGCGCTAGGGCCCAAAAACCGAAAGACGCCCAAAATGGCAATTATTGGTACTTAAATGAAAGGAAAATTTCTTAAGATTCCAAATATCCACTTTTTATGAAAATCTCGCAAGTAGTATTTTCGCTAGGACTACTTTTTTATAATATCAGGGGGTAAAAAAGTGAAATTTTGGGCCCCCCAAAAAAAAAAAACAATAAAAAGTGCAATTAAACCAGAAAAAAAAATAAAAAATATATAATGACCAAAATGGCAAATTTTAACCGGCCTTTTGTAGTGGCTCTGCTGAGCAAAGTTTTTCTGGGTGACCGGCCTACGGCCGGGCTTAGGGGTTTTTTTCCTCCGTAGAACGCGGCAGGTGGCTTCGCGAAATAAAGTTTTTTCTGCGTGCGACACAAAAGAAACTTCAAAATACATGCCCTGGTTTTTGCTCCTAGCGGTTCCCAGGGGCCCCGGCCCCAAAAAAGCCTCATAATTTTGCATTTTTTTACTGTATTTTTGGCATTTTCCTTCATTTAAGCACCGTTTTTATATACGGAAAATGCAAATTAGCAACATTTAAGAAATTACTTAAGTGTTAATAAAAAAAAAAACAAATTTTAAACCTCAATATATACTCTATTTTTTAAACTGTTGGATACTATAATAAATTAAATTAAAGCTTGATGCCTTGGCTACAATTGAACTAAACTAAACAAAAAATTTTAAAATAACAATAAAAATTTTAAAAATTGAAGGTCTTTAAAAAAAGCTTCTAATTTAATGAAATATCCAAACTTTAGAGGCCTATAACTCGCAAAATATAGGCCGTTGACACAACTCAACTACTTAAATCCTAATTTCGGTTTGTTACCCCATGAGCCCTATAGGCCCTAAAAACCGGTACACCTAATAACATATAAGTGGTGGGTATTCTAATGAAAGAAAATTTCTTTATTATTTCAAAAATGCGTTTTGTTTTATGATCCATGATGTGTGGCTCCCTCTAGGTCTATTTAAGACCCCCTTCTCTACTCCGCTTTTTATAAAAATACTATAAATTAAAAAAAAACATTTCGAAAAATTTATCGAATTTAAAAAAAAAAATTTTCTGCGGCGCTAACTAACAATTCGATTAGTAATCGCAAGAAACTAACGTTAAAAAGCCATTCAAAGGTATTTAACTATGTACATCTACGCAGTAATCACTTGGTAATGCCAAAAGTCAAATTTTTAATCGATTTTCATGGCGCTTATTGAAAAAACAAGAATTTTACAGTAATTTTGACAAAAAAAAAAAAATAATGAAAGAAAATAATAGATTCTAATAATAGATTCTAAAATAACCATAAAATGGTTCTACATGGCGCCACAAATGATGGATCATAAAAAGATATAAGGTACGCTGAATTCAAATCTGGTCTCAGAATCACTCTCCGACATCATGCGTTGGAGCTATATTTTTCACCTTCCTGGATATACATTCTTCGTGATACTTGTAACGGCACCTGAACTTACCCTTTTTTAGTTTTTGAATTTTTAAGATACATATATCATTTTTTTCTCGAAATTATCATCGGTTTAACTTGATAATAAATTTGATTTTTTTAAAATTTTACACTGCGAGACTTAAAAATTGCATTTACAGCCTTAATATTAATTTACAATATTTTCGTAAGGAAATAAGTTATCTTAAAAATTTAAAAAAGGGTAAAAGTAATGTGTTAAGGTGTCGTTACAAGTATTATGAAGAAGATACCTCTATAAAAACACCCTTTACATAAAAAATGAAACCTTTCGTACATTGTACGAAATATTTCGTTATTTCGCTCTACTAAAATCTTCCGTAAAATATACGAAATCTACGAAATTTTTGTGCGAATTTAACGAATTTCTTTTTATATTTTACGAACGAATTTCGTTGTTTCGCACCACGAAAATCTTTCGTAAAATATATGAAATTACGAAATTTTTGTGTGCATTTTACGAAGTATTTTTTATATTTTACGAAAAAAAACATGTTTTTAAAAACTGCAAGAAAAATAAAAGACAAATTTAAAATATCATTCAATGCACAAATTATTGTATATAATATACAAAAAAAAACGAAAGATTTTCTTTATTTTCGTAAAATTATTAAATTCTTGCCTAAACTAAATATTCGTATATATAACGAAACTAATAAAATGTAAATGCATTGATTTTTTTCAGTGTAGGTAAAAAATTCAGTTAATATACAAACATGTATATGAATTTTTATTTAAAATAAATGCTGCTAAAATAACTATAATTTTGCCAATTATTTATTTAATGAAAACAAATTTAATTTAATTTTATTTTTTTATAAATTACACAATTCAAAACACTATATAAATTCACTTAATATCGTTTTATTTTTCCCTTTTTTTATATTATCCTTGTTTGTTTGTTTGTTTGTATTTGCTTCGGCTTCTCTATTAATGCCATGTATAATTGTTTAAAAATATTAATGGACTGAAAATAGGAAAACAACATTTAATCATATTCCCATAAGTAAATATTTTATCAGCTTAATTATATTTTAATCTGGAAAAATGTTTCTTGTTTCGGGCTTGGCTTCCTACAAAAAAAAAAAAATGGGATACACATTTGCAAAACAACCACTGCGTTTATTTTTCTCGATCATTCTTGTCTGTCTTTGTTTCTAGTTTTTTCCTCAATGCCATGTAGAATTGTATGAATATATTAAGGGGATGAGAGAAGAGAAAAATAATATTTAATCATATTCACATAAATAAATATATTTTTTATTTTAAAACTAAACTTATTATTTTAATTATATTATTTAATACTTATTTATTAATTTCATATTTTAGCCTTACAAATTTTTTCTTGCTTTCTTCTTGGAATGTTTTTATCTACAAGCGCTTGTTGTTGTTTTTATGTAAAAAATTTAAACACACTTGAAAAACAACCACCACCACATTTATTATAGAAACTGCAGGCACACATAATCACTAGCGCACACACATTTGAGACAATTTCTCAAAATCATTTAAAAAATTAAACGAAATATTAGAAGAAAAAATTAGTTCAAGTACAGCTGAAATTTGTTCATGTGGTAAAATGAGATAACTGATAACTTTAGTTAAACAGCAGATTTAAACGATATCAACAGAAAAAAATAGTTCAATTGAGTTTTAAACCATTTAGCAGATTTTTAACTAACTTTTTTTTTATGAGTGTACGCTTGTAGTTCCCTATAAATGTTTATGAACTTACAAAAACTAAATTTTTTTTTATTGCTTCCCCGCAATGATATGAATTTCCATAATGTTGTCAATGTTGGCCATCATTTGATTTGGTATATGTGCCCAGTTTTAAGGGGTAAACAAACAAGACGCAGTTGTTATGTGTAGCAGAGAACCAAGCCGACCCCAAATTATCGGCGGCGGCGGCGCAGCTATTTATGGTCGGCGGCTTTGACGGCTTATATCGGCTTGAAACGTTTTTTTTAATAAAAAAAAAAATAAGTTTAAATGTCGCATTGCAAATTTGGCATTTTATTAGTTCATATCTGGTTTAAAAAGTTAAATTACATGGCATGACATTAAAAAAACTAATAGAGATCTGACCATTGATTATATATACATATTTCGGGCATGCTGATTTCAATGGCGTACTTAATTTGTTGATCAATGGTACATATTTCGAGAAAAATGTGTTTGCGCTTTTGTAAGACCTATGTTTATATTTATGGCTCATACAAAATCTGTACTATTGATCAACAAATTAGGTACGCCATTGAAATCAGCATGTCCGAAATATATATAATTGATGGTCAGGTCTTTATTAATTTTTAATAAATAACATTTTGTAATGCTGTGTTATTATTAAAAAAAAAAAATACTCTACGTTTTTGTACATAAATGAGCTAGTACTTAAGACTAATTTATATTATTTTGGTTCACAATTTTATAATTGTCATGAACAGTTGTTTTTTAACTGTAGATGGGTGCAATCTGCTTATTTTTGCGGTTATAAAGGAACCAGCAACTGAAAATGCTACTTCTGAAGAAGCCGAAGTAGCGGGAATTCCAAAACAAATGTTGATAACTTTTGCTACTCTAGAGAAAACCTTAAGAGTAAATATTGAAAGGATATTGGTTAATGTATTTTCTTATACAAATATGCCTTTTGGTTTTCCTTCCACCACCTTTTGGTTTTTCTTCCACCAATCCAGACTCTCAGTATCTGTTACGGAGATGTCAAAATATTTTTTAATTTCGATTAATATCGGATCTTGTACTGGATATTGACCAGATTCAGACAAAAAGTTAAGCATTTTTTTGCGAGTTTCCGAAATTTTTTTTACACAATTCACTTTTATTATATAAAATTTATATACATGTGCTTTAAGAAAAAAGCTAACGGCACATTTTATAAAGAAATACACATTTGCTTTAAAAGGCACGATTTCTAATTGTCAAAATAAAAACTGCTTTTTAAACACAAGTGTGAAACTAAACATGACACCACAGCAAAAACAAAATAGGCGGCGCAGATGATTGATTTGGTGGCTTCGTTTTAGCAGGCTCATTTTTCCAGCCGATTCAAGCCGCTTAAAGCGGCGGCGGTGTAATATGTAAAAATATCGTCGACGACGGCGTGCCGCCGATTTCGAGCCGATAGGCTTGGTTCTCTGATGTGTAGGTCGGTCGTTTTTTTTTTTTTAGATAATATTTAATATTTTTATATTTATGGATCAGCTGTTTAAATACCCACATATTTATTTGTATACAAGTTCAAGTGATGACAAACTTGTTTTATTAAATAGATGATTTGTTACTTAATAATATTTACATAGGCTGAACTTTGGTTTTTAGTTTAAGTGCTATTACATGTATTTAAAGGATTCCTTTTATATTAATCTTATATCGTGTTAACCACACACTTGCATATATTTTTCTACTTTGGATTCGCGGATGGTAAGATAATCATATATTATTTATTATTTAAGGGATTTTGTAACGTTTTTTTACAAAACTTTTAATAACTAACTTTGAAATGTCAAAATTAATAAAATTAGTTACGTTTGTCAATATTATATGGCATTCACACCTAAACACAGAAAATGTAAATTACCTAAATTTGTATTAAGATTGTGTGTGGGGCAAATCCAGTTTAAGGTACTATTAGCGAGTGAAGTTAAAAAAAAAACCCTTTTTAAATATTTTTTTTTTGATGTGAAAAAATTATTTTTGGAGCTTAATTTTTTTATATATGATAACTAAGGATCTATATTTTTAAAAAAAAAAATTGTTTTTTAATAATATTTTTTTTCTCTAGCATAGAGGTCGTTGAAGTCGACGTAAAAAAGAGCCCAAATCTGCGCAAATGATAGAGCCTCTCCAGTGCATCTTAAAAAAAGGATCAAATGGCATTTTAATATAGACATTTAGTTGTGCATCCCCCCACCAAAACCGGAAGACTCATTTTCCGCGCTTTTAAATCTCTAAACGGGAAAAAAGAAAAATAATCACCAAATCTGTGGGGGAATGCTCAATAGGTATAATAATAAACAAAATGAGCCATGCTTTATTAAAATCGAATAAAAAGTTGTTGAGCTAGAGTTTGCGCAAATTTTAAAAATGTCATTTCGAGAAAAACGCGGTTAAAGATTTTTTAAATTAAATTTTACTTATATTTTATAAAATATTTATAGATAAACTTCTTTATAACTTTTTTTCTATTTTGAATTTTGTCCTGAAATTTGAAATACATACAATTCTCGGCACATCTATAGACCCTTTTATGAAAGAAAAACTGGATTTTGGTAAAAATCTGTTTATAGCATAACAAAAAATCTTTGCGACAATTTTGTATGGCTATACTTTTAAAATAATGCTTTTTTACATCGATAAACTGTAAATTGTTCAAATTAAACAAATAATTAAATTAATTTAAGACAACTAGATAATATGAATGTTTAACCCAAAATAAAATGGTGGTTTTAATTAAAAGGAAATAAAAGACAAAATAAAATTTTTATTCAGTTTTACTGTCAAATTTTACAATGCAAACTGGAATTCAGAGAAGTGTGAATTCAGTACATTCAAAATTGTTAGCACATCCTTTGAAATCATGTGGACATTCCAACATTTTTTATATGCCTCTTTTTAAATCTGTAATATTAAATTTATTTGACACGAAAGTAAATAAGTGGACTTTTTATTCTTGAGAGAAAGCTTAGCATTACTTGCGAAACATAGAGGGTAATCACAATCGACATACAAGATGCAAAAAATCTCAGCCCGTTGTTGGAATTTTCTAAGACTTGCATTGTGTGCAGATAAATGACCATCGTGCTACCCTTGTTATAATCCGAAATTTGGAAAAAAACGTTTTTAATTTGGAGCTGTTTAATATGGCTTTCACACGAATAAATTCTGTTTATTTTATTACAAAAGATCTTTATTCTTTTACACTCGTTTTGGCAAAATCACTTACAAGGGAGTTATCCCTACGCGTATCCTCAGATCTTAATGGACTTTGGATTTGTTGCAGAGGAGATACATTTTGGGAGCACATGTTTATTTATATTGTCCTAAAAATACTTAATTTTAATTTAATTTGATTAGTGATTTGCACCATTTTTCGCTCGTTATTTTTTGATGTGAAGATTTTCAAGTATTCTTGTTATTAAACAAAATGTGTTTTAAATAACATTAATCTGGATATAAAAAACGGAAACACGAATATATGTACAAGCAATAGCCTCACGATTTCAAAAATCGTCCATTTTTTCAGATACAATACTTTTCCACGAAAAATAGTTAACTTTTTTTATATGGAAAAATTGTGCTTAAATAAAACGAAATTACAAAATATAGCCAGAGCAATTTTTTTTTTAATTTACTAAAATGGCTCTGATACTTTATTTTATACCATTATAGCTGACCAGGCAAACGTTGTTTTGCCTTCAAATTTTAATTGTAATTAATTCTTTAAATCAAGAAATTTCTTTTACGCAAATAAATAATTAAAAAAATAAATTCACATTAGTAAATCATTTTAAAATTTGTAATTTCATGGGAAGCCCAACGCCTCTTTGTCCTTCTATCGCCTTTATTTGCTGAAGTATATAAAATGAATAGCTGAAAACAACTGCCGTAACAACTGCGACGTCACCACGCCCATTTATCCCATTCCGCCCATTTTCAGTTCGACTACTAATATTTGTAATTGATGGACTCGTACAAAATTTGAAGGCTATATAGCTAATATAGAACCCTAGATATTTAATATTAATATTAATTTTGTATATGAGCTAAATAATCACTTTGTATGGGAGCTGCCACGCCCACTGGTATGATCCCGCCCAATTTTCCCATGACTATTCATAATATAATCAACGTGCACAAATTTCTAAGACTCTGGCTATCATAGAACTGTAGATATATGATATTAAATATTTACTTTGTATGGGAGCTGACACACCCACTGGTCCGATCACGCCCATTTTTCCCATGACTATTCACATTAACAAATAATCAACGTGCACAAATATCTTAGACTATGGCTATTATAGTACTGTAGATATATGATATTAAATATTTACTTTGTATAAGAGTTGCCACTCCCACTGGTCCGATCCCGCCCATTTTTTTCCTGATTATTCAAATCAGTAACATATGGTATACTGCAATGTTTCGAAACTCTTGCTATCGCAATAGTCAAGATATATGATGTTATTCAATTTATGTGGGAGGGACCACGCCGACTTGAAATATATATAGCCGAAAACCTAATTTGGACTATAACCTTTGAAATGAATGGGTTGGATAGTTTTAGAGTCTATAGAGGACAAACATACAAACATTGTATTTTATATATCGAGGGCTTATATTCAATACCGTCTATCTACAAAACACAATTTTTCAGGAGAGCCAAAAAACTGTTTTATTCGCAAATAAGCAACAATTTCGATGAACTCATCTTCTATAATATTAACAGAATGTGTCTCACAAACGTTCTAACTAAAAAGTTTCTTGAAATTCGCGTTATTTTAGCTTCTATGATAGAAAGACGGTATTGCCTCAAAAATAAAATCATTGTGTAGGAAAATAATATGTAGATAGACGGTATTGCCTTATTTTAAAATTAAGTTTGTATTACGGTTTTTGTATGCGGACCCCGAAGGGGGGTGGATATGTTAGGGGGTGGATATGTTCACAAGAAATGTTGGGGATAGAAAAATAGTAGGACCTGTTCTAACATTTGAACCCTTCAGGGAGCTAGGGGTTGTTTTTGGCATGGGTGTCTCAAAAAGGGTGTCAGAAAGAGGGTAGGTGTGTTCAGAAGAATTGTTTAACCAGTTTAAATTCAAAGACAATGCTTTTTATAATTTTTTTATTATAATTTATTATAATTTTTACTGCGCGTGGCTAAGATTATCATAGAAGTAGTGACGCTCCTCTGGAATTACCGCCTTTAACTCCTGTAAATGTTTCCATTTGTTTTGCTGAATTGGTAGTCGACCGGTATACAATTGTTTTGGTTCTATGTGACCTTCATATTGCTTTATTCTAATAGGTAGTTCAGTGTAATTATGATCAAAATTCACTTTAAACTTAATGGTACCACTTGGGGAATATAAGAAAGATCTTAGTTTTGATACTGTCGGCTCATTTTTTGCTCGAAAAGGTCTAATACTGGAAAATCGAATAAGGTTCGTATCCTTATAATTCTTAAAAAAATCATACTTTAAATGTAATGCATCAAATGGCATTTTAATAATTTTGTTCTTGATTTTGACTCTTTTGCGGGCATCTTTGGTTACCCTGACGTAGTCGTATGGCAAATATATGGTTTGATTTTTCAACTTAGCCTCTATCTTTGCATGGGCACTGTCACACTCCATCTGGGTGTGTCCTTTCTGCAAGTATTTTTGTTCTATGATTTTGTTGTTTTCTATTGAAAAATTGGACAAAGCATTCGACAAAATGTGATTACGGTTATGGTAACCGTAACCGTCGGAGTAAATTATTATTGGTAGAGTATCTGTTAGACAGTGTGTTGACAAATGGTGCATTATGCACGAAATAAACGTCGGAGCGGAGAGGTCTCCATTAGTCTCTTTCCACCAGTAATTTGTACATTGATGCGTGGCGAGATTGTACACGGTAAAGTTGTGCACTTGTGCTAGAAAATAACATAAAGAGCACACCACCGCATACACAGCGTATTATGGTAGGTATTGATCGTTCGACAAGAGAAGTATGTATCCGAAAAACGAACAGTGAATAAATAGATATCAAACAGAGAAATAGCCTGAAATTAAATAAAACGACAAAATTCTATGATGTAGATAGACGGTATTGCCGTCATAAAATTCATAAATAAGTATCTTTGTAGATAGACAAATGATATAATACAGGATATATAGTAATTAAAATAGTATTTTTCCACTGAAATTTTTACAGTACATGCAGATGGGGTCAGAGATGAGTTTGGCATAAAAAAAAAATTCGTGAAAATGTAGATAGACGGTATTGAATATAAGATTTACCACATATTAATAAATCTAGATCTTCTAAGGACAAAGAACTAAATGCACAAGGCAAAAAATTGATGAATTTGATTGAAAATGTTGGTGGGATTGTCCTTAACGGTAGAACTGGTAACGATGCTCTAGGGGAATACAGCTTTTGTGGGGTTATGGGTAGTTCTGTTATTGATTATTGTATTTGTTCACTTAACTTCCTACAATATGTTGATGATTTCTTTATTGCATTAAAGCCGTTCTCTGACCACATGCCACTATGCTTAAAAATTAAATCATCTTGCCGTGATGTAAATACAAATGAAAATATTACAACTCAAAGACTGCGTTGGAATAGTAAATTTTCTGCTAAATACAAAGAAAATCTTTCTTTACTTGCTAGTAATGTTGATATTCAGTCTGATGAAACGGTTGATGAATTGGTTGTACGTCTATGTGACAAAATAAGAGTAGCTAATGTTTCTAATGTGAAAAAAACGTTTTTTTGAACCTAAGCAGAAGTGGTTTGACTGGAAATGTGCTCGAGCTAGAAATCGTATGATAACGAAGCTTAGACGTTATAGAAGAAAGCACAACACTTTAAACAAATCTCGTTATTTTGCATCTAGAGCTTCCTTTCTTAAGATATGTAATGGAAAAAAATTGATTTTTATAATAAAAATATAGAGCAATTAAATAAGGTAAAATGTAGCAGTGATTGGTGGAAACTAGCTAACTCTATGAGATCGCGTTCATATTCTGTAAAAGGTTCATTAAATGCCGATGATTTTCGTTCTCACTTCAGTGCGTTATTGCAAACAAATGCTGATTCCCAGACTATCAGCTGGTCAATGCCATATTTTATTGATTCTGTCCTTGACTCACCCATGGAAATTTGTGAAATTTCTTCCGTTTTAAAAGAACTTAAAGATAGCAAATCACCTGGTCAGGATGGAATCTGTTATGAATTTTATAAAAATGCTCCTAATTCTTTTATTAATGAAATCTTATCCATATTTAACAAAATATTCCTACATGAAAAAATTCCGTCTAGTTTTCGAAAATCAATACTCATTCCTCTTTTCAAAAAAGGTGACCCTAATCGTCCATCAAACTATCGCGGTTTATCGCTGATTAATACCATATGCAAAATATTTAATACCATTATTCTAAACCGTATAACGGATTGGATCGATCATAACATGATTTTAAATGAATTTCAAGCCGGATTCAGAAAGAATTATTCCACCGTTGACAACATTTTCAACCTCGTTAATATCGTGAATCTAAACAAAACCAACAACAAAAATACATATGCTTTTTTTTGTTGATTTTTCGTGCGCTTTTGATACAATTCCACGTAATAGTTTATTTTACAAACTCTCGTGCCTTGGTATGTCTTCCAAAATAATAAGAATTCTACAGCACATGTATGAAAATACTGAAAGTTTTATCTGGGATGGAAACTCCTATTCAGATTCCTTTGCAGTCGAAATTGGTGTAAAACAGGGTTGTATATTAAGCCCTCTATTATTCTCATTGTATGTTAATGATTTAGCAGATGAGCTACCTGGAGGAGTAAATGTTGCTGACGTTAATGTTAAAATACTGCTTTACGCCGACGACATTGTTATTTTAGCTGATTCTCCAACAGATTTGCAAAAAATGATTGATTGCTTATACAATTATTGTTCAAAGTGGTGCTTGAAAGCTAATTTAGATAAATCTAAAATAGTGGTATTTCGTTCCGGCATACGAATTTCGTCAAATTTGAACTGGGTTTTTGGTGGCGATAATATTGAAATTGTAAATAACTATAAATATCTTGGAGTAGACATTACATACAATCTTTCCTTTAAAAAACACTTAAAAAACAAAATATATAAACAATCCGCAGATATCACAGAATAATAAGCTTAAAATATTCCAAGCAGCTTCCAGATCTATTATGTTATATGCTGCGCAAGTATGGGGCTATATAAAATATGATGAGGTTGAAAAACTATTTAGATTTTTCATAAAAAAGATGCTATACCTGCCAAACACAACACCTAATTACATGCTGTATTTAGAAACAAACCTAGAGTCACTATACGTATCTACCTTAAGACTTCACTTTTGCTACATCAATAAAGTGTTAAATATGAATCCTCACAGATTACCTCGTATTTTAGCATTAAAAATCATGGAACAAAACATATACTGGGCTAAGGAATGGGAAAACCTTTGTCAGAATATACAATTTACTCCTGATGACTCAATATTACCATTAAGCAAACAGTGGAAACATATATTAACCCAACTAAAAATCAGTGAACGTAATGATTATATACTAAATGCTACAAGTTCAAAGTTTCATGATCTTTATGCAAAACTGGATTACAACATTTCATCATTATACACTTCAAACTTTTCTCCACGTACAGTCAGTTTAATAATAAGGGCTAGGGGTGGCTTATTAGACCTAAATGCAAGATGTTTCAGTAATAACACTGTTGGAATTTGTACAATTTGCAATTTAGATGCTTCGGAAAACACATTTCACTTCATAGGTGTTTGCCCAATATACAAAGAATTTAGAATACAATATTTTGGTAAAACCATACTAAATTTAGATGAAGTTATATGTATACTAAATGGCTTAAACTTTTTCTCCCTGTATAAATACATTGAAGTTTGTTTAAAATATAGAAGGTTTATTTTAAATGAATTTGCTTTTTAATTTTCCATGAAAATTTTAGTTTTAAATTATCATGTATTTTTTTTTTTATTAAAAATTATATAAAATCAATAATATGTGAATGTACTTTACTTGCCTAGAATAGTGCCAATCTGGCTTACAACAATTATGTTATGCCAAATATAGATTTAGATATTAATCTTATTGTAAATGAATTAAATATGTACATACAAAAAATCTATTAGTAAATAAATAAAATAATAATAATATAAGCCCTCGATATATAGATTGCAATTTTCTTTCATTAAGCACCATTCTTTTAAATTAAAAAGTGGCTCTAGATCGGGCCACGTTTAATGGATCTAAAAAAACTTACCATTTTTGAAGTCGTTAGGTAATTTCTTTTAATTTTTATTTTTTTTTCTAAATGTATTTCCATATACACTTAGGAAATTATGTTGGTAAAGACGACAGCAATTGTAGTCAAAAACAAATGAAATTTCATTTAAAAAACGGACGAATAACATTTCATTAAATTCAACTAACATTGTCATTTGTTTTTTAATGTTCAAAAAATGACTAACAATTGTAGTAAAAATGAACCACATGGTAGTAAAAAATAAACCAAAAATTTTTGTTTTTATTTTTTTAAATAACAAAAAACAACTGTAAAAAATGAATGTAAAATCATAAAACAGTTATTTGATGTGAGTTGTTTTTTTAAATGAACTACAAGGCTAGTTAAAAATTTTATTTGTTCTACAAATAACTTACATTTACATTAAAAATAATGAAACTGTATTACAACCCAAACAACTACATATTTTTAAAGCAGAAGTTCCCTGAGTGTACTAATGTGGCATCATTTATAAATCGTAGAAGTCTAAAGATTTTAAATGTGGTCCGTTTTAGCACACAGTACTTTTTCTCAGACGGCGTGGCAAATAAAAACTGTTAACCCATTTGTCACTGCAGTTGTTTTAAAGCAACACTTTTATGGCCTGATAATTTTGGATAGGAGAGAGATATAATAACGCAGTAACAACATGTGATAATTTGATGTTTTAACTATATAAATAAATATAAAAAAAATAAAAACTATTGTTCCAGCGTTGGATTTGAATTTTTTTATGGCAAATTTTATTTTATATAAAGAAGACCGGTGTTATAATGTTTGTATGCTGATCTGATTAGGTTCGTATGGAAACATTTATGGAAAGAGAAAAATTTGTTGTACAGTTTGTATTTTTTTTAATAAAAAATTAAAATTAATTTGATCAAGAACTCTCCAAACTTGTAAATACTTTAATATACAGGAAATCACTCCATTTTATTTTTTAATGTGAAAAATTATCTATTTGCTTCTAAAAAACAAAAAGTTTAAAAAATGACTAACACACGAATATTTTCCAAAAATTCTCAAAAATCATGAAAATCCGATAAATAAAATTATGTATTACAGATCAATAGATATTTGCTTTAGCAATAAATAAAAATTATAATTTGAAAACAATTTTAACCCGTTAAGTATATACAAGGACTCAAAATTTAAATTTTAAGTGCGAATGCCACCGCTAGAGGGCGCAATAAAAAAACTTCAGAAAAACCTTATTGAGACACATATCTTTCTACAAAAATTTCATCAAAAAATGTCAACACGATCAATGTGTGGTATAAAATAGACCAATATTTATCATTTTTAGAAATTCATCTGCAGATTAGAAAATGTTGATCATTAAAATTTAATGATTTTGCCAAAAGATATAATAATTTTAATGTAAAAACTAGAAAACATTAAGCTTTACATTTTTTATAATCATAGTAATGATAAAAGCCTTGAAATTAATTTGGAATATCAGTTTCCGTGCTATCTATTAATTTCCAATGATTTTATTGGAGATTTCGTCGTTCTATTAAAAATAACGAACTTTGAATGTTAACCCTCTAACTGGCAAACGATGTTTTGCAATTGTTTATCGTTGCCTAATTTAGGCGATATGAGCCAAAATATTTTAGGGTGCATTTTGGAAACTAAAGTATATAAAAGAGAAGTTTTGGACAAAAAATATTTCTCTTACCAAGATATAACCACTCTCGAAAAACAATTTTTTTTTCTGCTCCTATTTAAGAAGATATCACGATTTTCGCTTTTTAGAAAAAGCGAAATAAGTCGAAAAAGTATCTAAACTTCAATGTATATTGTTCAAACTTCAACGCTTTGCTATTAATACTTAATGTCTTCTTTCTGCAAAATTTCATAAAAATCCGTCTATTAGTTTATAAGTAAAGACGATGTCCTTTAGAGGAATCCTGATAAAATCCTGCGAGTCCTTGGACTAAAGTAAGGACTTATTAAAGATAAAGCTTAAATCTTACTTATATTTTATTATAAATAGTTTTTAGTCAACTTAAATTGGTTTTTTAGATATTTGAAAACATTTTTTTTTTAAAAATAATTAGTTTTTGAAATGTTACGAAATTTTGATTTTAAAGCTTTCTCGCTTCCAAACCGTGGACGGTACACGAAATATTTCTTCGCAACATATTTAGCAAATTTAGTTTTCTATCGGAATATATTCTAAGTATACAACGCTCATTTGACGCATTTGTGTTAAATTTTATGAAGACTGCTCTGAGACAGCCTTACCCGTTAGAGGGTTAAGTTCAATATCCGATTGTTTAAAGACCTGCTACCCAATGGAAATATTGTTAATGTAATGTAGATTTGATTTCATCAATACATCATTTTCAGATCTGATCAACAATTCCTACGCCCTCTAAGAAAAAAGTACACGAGATTTAAAATCTATAGAATTCTACGATTAATAAACGGTGACACGTTAGAAAATGTAAATGCTTTTAGCAAAACTTTAATTTTTGCAGTTTGGCTAACATTAGTACGTATGTTTTTATAGATTTGCATTTGGTGTGCTTTATGGGCTGGTTTAATCATTGGTCCGTACTTCTTTAAAAACGATGCTGGTCAGAACGTTACAGTCAATGGTGACCGCTATAGAGACATGATTACTGACTTTTTCGTTCATCAATTGAACAACCATGATGTGCAGGAGCAGTGGTTTCAGCAAGAAGGCGCAACATGTCACACAGCTTGTGCCACAATTGATTTATTGATGAAAACCTTTTGTAACCGCATATTTTCATATTTCGGACGCGTGAATTGGCCTTCAACATCGTGCGATTTAACGCCGCTGTACTATTTTCTGTGGGGATATATGAAGTCGCTAGTCTACGCCGATAAGCTAGAAACGATTGACCACTTGGAGGACAACATTCTCCGCGTTATTGCCAATATATTTTAAAGTTCTACACCTCTATATTCCATTTAAAAGTTCTACACCTCTATAAATACGATACAAATTTTTAAATACGATACAAATTTTATAAATACGATACAAATTTTATGTTTTTTTCGGACAATTTTAAGTGTAAAATGAATTTGATGTAATGGATCATTTTGGCCCCAGCAGCACAAAAGTGTTAATTGTAATGAAAATACATTAATTTTGTCAAGTTTTATCAATGCACGCAAAAAAACGAACGTTTTAGGTAAATTATAGCGGAATATAGTGTTTTCCAAAATTTGAACTTTGACCTTAACGGTACGTTAACGTTATCCCATACATTTCATTGCGATCCTACTGTATATACACAAAAAGTCGGTAGTGAAAGTTTTTAACTGTATTTCGGGGGTAATGTAAATGTGGCTTTAAATTAAAAATATTTTCCCGACAATCCTGGCAATCTGTATCAAAGAGGCCATTTAAACGACGCAATTTTTGCATGCAACGTTGCGTGCAATTATTGTTTGTAGGCAAACGGGGGTAGCAAAAATTGCACGGTTTTCGTTTTTCAAAATATTTTTTGACATTTCTTTTTGCTATCCTTCGTATTCTTGTTAATTTGCTGTTATAAATAGCAAATAATACTTTACTGTTTCATACTTTGTTTATTTATAACATAGCAACATTTTGTACAAACTTTATTTATTGAAAACTAAAAATTAAATTTTCTTTTCATTCAAATAAAAACGTTTATAGAAAAATCTACAAACAATTGTGTATCGGTTCATATTTTTCACAGGTTATGTGCCCAGTACTTAACCTCGCGGAATTATAAAAAATAAAATCGTTAAATTGAATAACGGAAATCCGGGAAATAAAAAATTAAAATAACGAAAAACCGGAACGGTGAATTTGACCGAAAAACTGAATATAAAAAAATAAAATAGATTCGGAGGTTTAAACCGAATAGTGAAATCGGAAAAAGAAGAGAAAACAACGGAAAAAAATGAGTTATTCAAATTTTAAAATTGAACCCTTGGGTAAGGAAAATTTTGATATATGGAAAATCCAAGTTGAAGCATTGTTAATAAAAAATGATGCTTGGAAATATGTAATTGGGAACTGCCCAAAACCAAATGAACCCGTTAATAAAGTTATTGAATGGGAATCCGAAGATGCTAAAGCTAAGTCGGATTTGATCTTGTTAACAGCCCCAAGTGAATTGAAGCAGATCAAAAACTGCAAAACATCAAAAGATGTGTGGGATAAATTACACAACATTTATCAGTCAAAAGGTCCTGCTAGAAAGGCAATGCTGCTTAAAAATCTCATTTTACATAAGATGATGAATGGTGAGGACATTAGAGAACACATCAGAAATTTTTTTGACATTGTTGACAAAATAAATGAAATGGATCTGAAAATTATCGATGACTTACTCACAATTTTGTTATTGTATAGTATTCCAGAGGAATATGAATCGTTTAGAATTGCTATTGAAACACAAGATAAATTACCAGACCCTGAAACTTTAAAAATTAAATTATTAGAAGAATACGAAGCACGTAAAAGAAATTCAAATGAAGAATCATCAGATGCAATGTTTGTCAAGAAAAATGCAAAGAAATTTTATAATAAAACCGAAGCTCAGAAAAATAAAGGTAAATTTAAATTTCCATGTCACTCTAGTGGAAAAGTGGGTCATATGGCAAAAGACTGGTGGTCGAAAAGTAACAACAAAAATAATGGTAATAAAAAGCACGAATCTACAAGAAACGCTGAAGTAGCTATGCAAATAGATGAAATATGTGGTAAGTGGTGTTTAGATTCTGGAGCATCATCCCACATGTGCTCTCAAAAGAAAAAATTCCATGTTCTCAAGTCAGCAACTACAGAGGTCCTACATTTGGCAAATAATGAATCAACAAAAATTAAAGGTAAAGGAATTGTGAAATTTAAAATCACAAATGGACGTACAACAAGATTAGAAAATACTTTGTATGTTCCTGATTTGAGATCGAATTTGTTATCAGTTGCAAAGATAACAGATCATGGTCTCGAAGTTAAATTTACACGTAAAGAAGCTGTTATAACAAATCCAAAAACTGGAGAAAACATATTGATTGCTAAAAGAAATAAAGATTTATATTACTTTGAAGAAGATGAAGCTGAAGCTGAAAATTGTAAAGCAGTGCAGTCGTCCTCCATACAAGAATGGCATGAACGTTATGGACACCTTAATGAAAACGATCTTAAGGATTTAATTCGCAAAAACAAGGTAAATGGTATCAACTTTAATATTAGTGAAAAATTACAGATTTGCGAAACATGTGTCAAGGGAAAGCAAACCCAGAAGCCATTTGCCAGATCAAATTCCAAATCATCCGAAGTTCTTGAACTAATACACACTGATGTATGTGGTCCCATGAGAATAAATTCAATTGGTGGATCAAGATATTTTTTAACATTTATCGATGACAAGTCAAGATGGTGCGAAATATATTTTCTAAAGAAGAATGAAGTTTTTGAAAAATTTAAAGAATAAAAAGTATGGTTGAGGAAAGCACTGGTAGAAAAATTAAGTCTATACGATCGGATAATGGTACCGAATATAAAAACAATGAATTTAAAAATTATCTTAAGAAGGTAGGCATCAAACAAGAATTTACTGCAGCATATACCCCACAACAAAACGGGGTGGCCGAAAGGAAAAACAGAACTTTAGTAGAAATGTCGCGTTGTATGATGATACAATCTGGTCTAGCTCCAAGTTTTTGGGCTGAAGCTAATCACATACGAAATAGATGTCCTTCGCGAAGTCTTGATAGTGAAACTCCATTCAAAATATGGTTGGGAAGAAATCCAGTGGTAAACTATTTTCAAAAATTTGGTACAACCGCTTTTATGTTACAAAAATCAAACAATCGAGGTAAATTTGAAACCAAATCCAAGAAATGTATATTTGTGGGATATTCTATAAATTCAAAGGCTTATAGATTATGGGATCCCGAAACAAGGAAGATTATATGCTCAAGAGATGTTACTTTTTCAAACACGTACCAGCCAGAAGAAGATGATTCTGATTTTATAGAAGAAGAAATTTTGGAACATAAAGGTAACAATGATATTGACGTCGTTTTTATACCAAAAAGAAAATCTTTAACAAAAGAAGATGAAATAAATGAAGTACAACAGGAAATACAACATGAAACTCCTATAGAACCGGAAAATAGTGATAGTGAAAATAGTGATAATGACGAATTTTATGGTTTTCTTGAAGATTATGAAAATATAAAAAACGAAGAAGAGAATACTGATGGTCGTGAAGAATTCCAAACACCCCTAACAACAAAACGAGGACCAGGAAGGCCAAAGAAATTGAAAACTGGAAAAAGAGGTAGGCCAAGAAAATTATTTAATAAATTACAGGACGATGAATCACGTATTGATGAAAATGAAATAAACATTGCAAATTTGATCGATCACAATAATCCGATAGCAGCTGAAGAAGCAATAGAAAGTCCTGAAGCAAATGAATGGAAAAAGGCTATGAAATCTGAATACGATGCATTGATGAAAAATAAAACATGGGCGTTGGTAGACCGACCGAACGACAAGAAGGTTGTAAAGTCACGATGGGTATTAAGAAAGAAATATAAAGCAAATGGTGAAATTGAACGATATAAAGCTAGACTTGTAGCGAAAGGCTTTACGCAAATACCTGGAGTTGACTTCACTGAAACGTTTGCCCCAGTTGCAAGAATTGGTTCTATTAGATTATTGATGGCATTGTCAGTTCAACTTAAGTTAGATGTATATCAACTCGATTTTGTGACGGCATACTTAAATGGTGATATTGATGAATCAATTTATATGGAAATTCCAACAGAAATTAACAGTATTCTTGATAAAAATGAAATACGAAAATATGAAGGTAAAGTTTGTTTATTGAAAAAAGCCTTATATGGACTAAAACAGTCTGGTAGGCAATGGTATAAAAAGTTGGATGAAAAATTAAAACAACTAAAATTAAAACCTTTGAACTCTGATCCGTGTGTTTATATGATGAAACACGGTGAAGTAATTGCATTATTAGACATTTACGTAGATGATTTAATTGTTGCGACGAATAATAAACAAAAAATGGAATGAATTAAAAGATGAGTTGAAGAAATCATTTGAAATGAAAGACTTAGGAAGATTGAATTTTTGTTTAGGTATCGAATTTAAACAAGACAAAAATACAAAAGAAATTACCATGTCACAACAAAAATACATACAAAATATATTAATGAAATTTAATATGGAAAATTGTAAGCCCGTAAGTACACCATTAAATCCAAGTATTAAATTATCAAAGGAAATGAGCCCAAAAAGTGAAAGTGAAAAAGCTGAAGTCGAAAAATTACCTTATCAAAATCTTGTTGGCTCACTTATGTATTTGGCAGTTTCAACAAGACGGTAAGTGTTTTAAGTCAATATAACACAAATTATGGTAAAGAACATTGGGTAGCTGCAAAAAGGGTGTTACGTTATTTAAAAGAAACGGAGAATTTTGGTTTACATTATAAATTATCAGAAGAAGATGAACTAACTGGTTTTGCTGATGCAGATTGGGGAGCAAATATAGATGACAGAAGATCCTATACGGGTTATATATTCAAATTGGCGAATGCGGCTATAAGTTGGAATTCACGTAAGCAGAGAACAGTTGCCATGTCAAGAACAGAAGCTGAATATATGTCATTGTCCGAATCCACAAAAGAAGCTATACATATATTTAAAACGTTTTGTAGCAGAAGTTACGGGTCAACAAAACTCAACTGTAATATACAATGATAATCAAGGTGCTGGATTGTTAAGCAGGAATCCTATATTTCATAATAGAACAAAGCATATGGACATCAGACATCATTTTGTTCGGGAGAATGTAATTGGTGGAACTATCAAAATAGAATATATGCCTACTAATGAAATGCCAGCCGATTTTCTAACAAAAGGATTATAAAGTCCAAAGCATAACAAAAGTATTTCTAAAGTAGGATTGGTTAATATTTAAAATTCAACATTGTAAAGTAATTTTTGAGGGGAAGTGTTATAAATAGCAAATAATACTTTACTGTTTCATACTTTGTTTATTTATAACATAGCAACATTTTGTACAAACTTTATTTATTGAAAACTAAAAATTAAATTTTCTTTTCATTCAAATAAAAACGTTTATAGAAAAATCTACAAACAATTGTGTATCGGTTCATATTTTTCACATTTGCTTTATTCGTATTCGGCTTCTCAAGTGTTGTGTATCGAAAATATTTCGTAAAATAAAAAATAAATAATGTGGAATAAAGAACTATTTATATATTATTTTAAATTACATTATTTTAAATTATTACGAATAAATTAAATTTCAACGAATGAACAATTAAAGAAGATTGGCAAAATAAATCAAAAAAATTGCATGCAAAAACTTCTCGTTTAAATGATCATGATTTTTAGAATCAACTTTAAAAGAGAATTCAAAAATTGCTTGCAATTAATTTCTTCGTTTAAATTGCCTCAAAATCAAAATTCCCGGCATCTCTATTTTTTTTTTTGTAAACCAAGATCATAGAATACATAGAATGTAACTATTTGACATTACGTCATATGAATATTGGTGAGACCTATAAACCATTTCTGGCAAAATTGAGTTAGGAATTGATTATATATGATTAATGTGTCCTCTTTCTAAATCGTTAATCCGTTTTTTTTTTGCCTCGTATCAATTAGGAGTTATCCAGCCACATATGTGCTGCGTATCCCTATTTTTACAAATTTCTTAACATTGGTATGGTGTATTGACCACTTTTTGGCCAATGAGTCAAACTTTCTATAGAAAAATAAAAACATTATTCGTCAATCTTGGTTTGACATATTTGAAATAAGCAACGCATATAAAACAAAACACAATAAAAAAGTTTAAGCATTGGTTTGCACTATGACAACCTAGTTTTATAATGGTTAAAAGAAAAAAAAACTTTTGACCTACTTCAAAGAAAAACAATAAAATTGTGATAAAAAACGGCTTATAGGCCATATAATAAAAAAATCTTTTTTTAAAAAATTGTTAATAACTCTGGAGACTCAGTGCAAAAAGGCGTAAAAATTAACAATATTGTTTATAATAAATGCATCTCTAGATATAGCAAACAAAAAAGAAAACCTATCTTGTAAAAATTTAATAATTTTGTTGTAAACTTTCTTTTTCGTTTTTCTCACAAAAATGTTTTTGGTCGGTGCGGCTCTCCAATAATCAATCGACGATTAGCTGCCACTGCACGCAATTCATGACAATGTGTTGGACACACGTGGTATGCATATACAAAAAATATTTGAATGCGTATGAAAAAATGTGTTTGTTTATAAAAGAATGTCCGTCTGATATTTTGACATTATTGCTATTTACCTTCTTTTTATCCAAAAAAAATGCGTTCTTTCTAGCTCCTTTTCACACACTATCAGTGCTGCCAACCCAATATGTTTAAAAATCGCGTAATTTTTGTGGAAAAATCGTCATTTTGAGAATGAGAAATCGTCAAAAATCGCCATTTCCAAAACTCGCTATATTTTAATAAAAAAGGGGAAAGTTTACTTTAAACTTCGTTTAATCACTTTATTTGTAATTTTTTTTCGCAATTTTGATGTTCTTTATTATTACTTCCTTTACAAAAGTTCTGAGTCTGCTGAACACAACTCCCAATACTGACTACTCGGAATAGAATTTTAAGAAATCCTACTTACTTTAAAATCTACAAAAATTTCATGACGAAATATTAATTTCTAAAACTTTTTTCCAATATTTGGTTTCACAAAATTAGGGCATACAAAAAATGCCATTTAAGAAAAATATTGATTTAATAAGAATAAAAACGTGGAAAATAACTACTTTATCAGTGTTTTTTAAGTCAAATGAATTAAATTATTATTATAATTAATTAAAAAATTTCAAATTTTTAAGTCGTCATTTTCATTTTGTAAAAAAAATCGTCATTTTATCATATTTCACTTCAAAAATCGTCAATATGGAGACAAATCGTCAAAGTTGGCAGCGCTGCACATGATGCACTGTTGTTAATCATAAAGAAAACGACGATAATGATGATCTACATAACGGTGAATATTGACCGCAAAAAAACAAAATTAGTAAAACTAACGAAGTTGTCTATATCACCAGCCAGCGAAAAAATAAAGCAAAACGTATTACTATTTGATAAATTCCCAACAAATTATTACCATAAAGTGTAAAGATTATGAAAACTAAAACAAAAAAAAATATAAGAAAAAAATGAAATTTAAATTTCTTTTTCAAAAAAAAAAGTTTTCATTTTGAAAATGAGCACACTAAACATGCAGCACAATAATTATTAAAATTTTTTCCACCGTTTTAGTTTCATTGTTTACAACAACAAAAGCTTTCATTGTATTTTTTTTTTTTTTGTATTTTTACAGAAACATAGCGGACGAAGCACAGAATAAATCATCCAACAACAGCAAGAAGAAACAATTGGTAAAGTCAGCAATATTTGAACATAAAAACGCAACCAAATCAAATTAAAACACTTGCAAAGAGTGTAGGCATTTCTGACCGACCAACAACAAAAGAAATGCTAAAATTATACCCGATAAATAAAAAATAAAAGAAACTATTGATTTGATATAAGAAACACGTTAATAAATATGAACACCTCCCAGGCATTAACTGCAACGTCGTCTGGTACGACATCTCTTACGAATGGTGCTACTTCAAGCGCTAATGGCGGCAGCGGCGGCGGCAACAATGATCGCAAACGTCTCTATATTACACACGTCGACTCTTTGGGACACTACCTTAAGATCAGTGGTCACCTAAATCCCGATGCTATGGGTGTTGTGCGTAGTCAAGTTCAAAAGGTCTTACTCACCTGTTATGCCATTGATCCATCATGGCCAGTAGTACGTCAGCAGGCTTTACTGTTACCCGGTGCCATGTGTCTTTATAAGCGGATCAATGGTGCTGCTCCGGCAGATTTTGAATTTGTACGATCACGCATTATAAAAGTTGTCGTCGCTTCATCAATGGCTCCCCCAACGACACCACCAAAAGTGGAAATAGAAATCATTGATTATGGTCACAATGAAACTGTGTCCAGTGTTGAAGTAAGTAAAAAGTTTATATATAATTTTTAATGTTGAAATAATTACACAGTTAAACACTAAAAATGGATCGGTAGAGCGACTTATCAATTCTAATCAGGGTTGGCAACCGTTTCATTCGGTTATGGCATTGGATAAACGTTTTTTTTGTTAATATTTCGTTAGGATATTTTAATGTTAACGATATTTTAAGTAATATCGTTGTGTTATTTTTAAGTTATTTAGATTATTTTTGGGGTTAATGTTATTTTATGGTAAACGTTTTAATAGTATACAGGTGAGGTTATTTTTAAGTTAATAGCCTTTCTTAAAATTAATTTATGTTTTTATAATATTGGACAAGCCATCAATATAAACACAAAATTTTCTTGGCTATACGCGCTTTTGTCGCAAAGATATAAGAAAAAGTTGTGTAAAACAAATTGCTTAAACACTTTAGATATCTTGGCCCGTATTCATAAAAAATCTTAATACACATTTCAAATATATTTTAGTTAAAACAAATTTTAAGCATTAAAACTGTAGTCATAAACGAATATTAGCTTAAAATACATATTTTAAACCTTGTGTAAAAGTTAATATTCGTTTATGAATACTAAAATGTATTTGAAATACTGTTTAATATTTTTATGAATACGGGGGATTGTGTATAACGCAAATTTTTAACACAAAATTATATTTTAAAGTAAAATAAATGCTTTTAAAATATAATAAATATGGCTTCATAGCTTTTTTTTGAACATTTTGTACAAAATTTTCATTGGAAGATAGGTTTTGGCTTAACTCTATAGACATATCAAAATATCATAGCATTTTATAAAAAAAAAAAACATTATTTATGACGAATGAAATAATTTTCAGAAATATTTAGTACGAAATATCAACAAAGAACAGTATAAGGTCATCACCATATTTTCCTATTACATGGAATACTTTTAGCAGAGCTTCGAAAGAATTAATTCGATTTGAGAATTTATTCACTGGCTTCATTCAAAAGCTTTAGTAGATATTTAATTAATGAATTCCTAACTTGAATGAATTCAAAATTTAATTAATTGAATGAAGAAATTTTAGTATCATTCGTTTAATACAATGAAGTTTGACATTAAAAACGTTAATATACAAGCAATAACAAAGCATACAACTAGTTTTTCTTTTATTGTAGACTAATTATAAGTACAGTGGGACCTCGATTATCCGTGATTCGATTAACCGGTAACATCAATTATCCGGGAAAGAAAATTTTTTATTTTTTTTGTGGCTAGTTCCATTGATTTTTTGCACCAATTAACCGTGATTACCTCTATTACCTGGGATTACAAACATACTTTTTTCCGGCTACTTTTGAACAATTAAACATAATGTGAATAAACTGAAAAAAAGGAAATTCCAGAGTTTTGCATACGATAAGTCAGACGTGTCTAATTTAATTTAATTTTGAAATTTGAGAAGTGCGGGTTGCTATTGTCAGGTGTTAGTAAAATAATATTAATTTATTAATTAAAAAAATATTAAAATTACTACTCAAAATTTTTTCTCAATTAACCGCGAAAATCGATTATCCGGTCCCGACCATCACCTATAATCGAGGTCTCACTGTAATTTGCTTTTGTTTTATGTAAATAATTCAGTTAAGTTATGACAACTTTCGTTAATCATTTGACTAAATGAATAAAAGCAAATCTTTCTTCATTCACCCTTTTACTAATGCCCGTAATTTCAAGCAATATTTACCTACCGGTGCTTAGATACCTACCCGATTTTGTTCGTGTATACGGGTAGATATCTAAGCACCGGTAGGTATCTATTGCTTGAAATTACGGGCATAAATGAATTAATAAATTGAATCATTCAAGAAAGAATTAATTTAAAATAGACTTCATTCATATTATTTAAAGCTTTTAAGAATTAAGCTAAAAAGTCATTCCTTAGGAATGTTTTTTCGGAATGAAATTTGAGCAAAATTTCATTCGTTTTACAAAATTGAATTAAAGCGTTAAGCCTTTTCAACCTTTGACATTTAGGTATGATATAATATGTTAAAATTTGTTACATTCAATAGAAAATATATTATGAATTGTGTGTAGGACTTTTATTTTACGCCTTTTTCGTTTGCATTTAAGTTTAAAACGATTTAAAATTTGATTGTACAACTTCAGATTTAATCAAAATGTCCATTCAATTCAAATGACTATAAGAAGCATACTGACTTTTAGAATATATTTATATTGATTATTTCGGCAGAAAATCGTAATTAAATATGCAATTAATAATTATATAACATTTTCTTTTAGTTTTTATAAAATCTAACTGATTAATACTGGCTAAATTTTTTTTTATAATAAATATAGAATTTATTCTCTCCAATTTACATAACCCAAGCCCTTAGGGCCATATATAATTATGATTATTAAAAGCTTTTGTTATAAAAGCTAATTAATAATATTTTCTATATAAAAAATAAATAACTTAAAACTAACATAAATAATAAAAAAAACATTTCTTTTTAATTTATATATTTAAGGACTAATACAAATATTTTCTATATCGCAAAGCCCTTAAATTTAATTGAATTTAGTCCTAGAGACAACAAGGAGTTATACTTCCGATTGTTTTTTTTTTTTATAAATTCTGTGAAGTTTTTCGAAATTTCAAGTTAGTTGTAACTTTATGCCAAGCCCTTAGGGCCAAATATGGTTCATATACAACTCACTAAAAAATACTACTATACAAATATTTAACAATAAATCAAATCTTAACATAAACTAAACATTTTTCAGAAACATTAAATAAAATATATGTATTAAAAGTAAAAAAAAAATAAAAATACATAGGTACAAACGTATATAAATACTTATATATATATACTCCTCATTTTAACCCTATTAAAAATTTTCCCTAATGAATACTAGTATATAATTGCATTCAAATATCTAATATACAGTGGCGGATAAAAGTATTCACACAGCAGCAAACTTTATTTTTAATCTTTTATATTTTTAAAATGAAACCCACTAGCCGGATATGGTATTCAACACAATGGTTTATTAACTTATAAATTATTAAAATACAACAAAAAACTTATTGTTAGTATGTTATATTATAAGAAAAAACTAAATATGCAATTCAAAGTATTATTTTAGGCGGACAAAAGTATTCACACAAAAAATAAAATTTCACATGATTTAATACTTTGTGGAGTAGCCTTTCTTTGCTATGACTTTTTTTAATCTTCTTGGCATAGAATGGACCAATTTCTTCGTAACATCAGCTCCAATATTTTGCCATTCTTGCAACAGAACTTCCTTCAGTTGAGCCTTACTTGTGATATGGCGCTTTTGTACTCGTCTGCCCAATTCATCCCAAAGATGTTCGATTGGGTTCATGTCAGGAGATTGCGGTGGAGTTGGGAGAATGTGGGGAACATGATGAATAATCCACATTCGGACGATATTAGCAGTGTGTTTGGGGTCGTTGTTCTGTTGAAAATAGAAGCTGTCCCCAAGACCTAGCTTCTCGGCGCTTTGCAGTAGGTTTTCCTTTAAAATATTTAAGTATACCGTTTTATTCATTGTACCATCGATAAAAAACTAAGTTACCTACGCCTGATGCAGACATACAACCCCACACCATAACCCCTCCACCGCCATGCTTGACTGTACTTACTACATTGTTTTTTTCAAATTCTTCCGTCCGATTGAAAAATATTAAATTTGCTTTCATCGGAGAACAATACGCCGCCCCAGAAGTCTTCTGTTTTATTTTTGTATTCTTTTGCGCAGTTTAAACGCTTTGTTTTATTAACCTTGCTTATTAAAGGTTTTTTTCTGGAAACTCGAGAGCTCTAACCGGCACGTTGCAAAGTTCTACGCACAGTTTTTGGGTGGATTTCTTTGCCCAACTCCTCTAAATATTCTGCAGCCAATTCGGTAGAGGTAGTTTTTGGATTCTTTTTTATTTTTTCTTATAATATGGTTTATTCTCTTGCGGTCAGCTTGTGCTGCCGACCAGTACGAGGGAAACTTGTAAAATCTCAAGACTCCTTATATCTTCTAACAATGCTGGCTACAGTAAATCGGCTTCTTTTTACTATTTCGGCAATTTCTGCATATGACTTACTTTTTTTGTGAAGCTCTAAAATAATTTTTCTTTCCGATTTATTTTTTTTATTTTTTATTTTTATTCATTCAACAATAATACAAAAGCCATTAAGGCCAAAAATTGCATTATAAAGAAAAAAAGAAATCCTGAGCAAGAATACTTAAAAATAATTAATATATATAAACAAAATCTTAAATACAATAAAAATATTAAATATAAAACTAGTACACTCATTGTCCTAACATATTGGCTCCCCAGCCGAAATAAACACGCAAAATGAGATAATATCACCAGTAGAAATATAAAAAGTAAGAAGTTAAAATAAGCCCAAAATAGTGACAAACGGGTATATAAATATCTATATTAGAGTTGTCAGTCGATTAAGAATAATTCGATTAATCGATCAAACAAAACCAAACTTCTGTTCGAATAATTTCAAAATGACGATTTTCGAATAACGAATAAATCGATTAATTAACGTCAATTAATCGAACATTTTTTTTTATTACAAAATAAATTAAGTCAGAGCTTTTAATTTGATTTATTCTCATAAATTTTTAAAGAAGGATGAAAGCGATGATGATGATGAACTTAGTAATGAATATGACGTTAATAATGGATTTCAATAAAAACTTAATATACAAAATGTTTTAAGTAAACTACGGAAATAAGTCAAAATTTTTAACAAAACCACCGAAAAACAACAAAAACTGCAGACATATGTTTGTCAACAAGAAGGAAATGAAGTTCGCCTTATTCATGACGTGAAACACAGATGGGCATCATTATCAAAGATGCTGGAAAACTTCATTAGAATTCATAAATGTGTTAATCATGCACTAATTGATTTTGGTTTAACACCATTTACGGACTTTGAAGTAACTGTTTTATCAAACCTTTATAAAATTTTACAACCACTTGATGTTGCTAGCACATCCATAATAGAATTAGAGAGAGTACTCAAGCTTTTAATAAATAGTTTAGAAAAAATTAATGATTCTTCTGCAACAGACTTACTAACGCGTATTAAAATAAGAATAAATGAGAGACGTATAAAAGTTTTAAATACGTTAATAATATTTCTGAATTCTGAAAATTTTCCGAGCAATTAAAGTTTCCTAAAATATTCCCAAAAAAGTGAAACTAAAGAATATGCTAATGAATTGTACTCCAGATTATTTTATATTGAAAGTAATCACAATAATTCAGATAAAAGTATTGAAATAGAAGAAGTTATTAGTAATGAAAATAATAATCTTTTATGCGAATTAAATAATTCAATTCAGAGTATTAAAAATACAGAAAATAAAAAAGACTTCAGCGATATATCAGACGATATGGTATATTTGGAAAAATCTAAAAAAAGAACAGAAAAATTAGATAAACTATTTAATGCTCTTCTTACTATATCACCTACCTCAACAATTAGCGAAAGAGTGTTTTAAAAATCTAATTTAATAAAAACCAAAACCAAAAATCGTTTAAAAGCAAAAAAACTTAGTCAACTTTTGTTTTTAAAAGATTATTTCTTAAGAACAACCTAGCTATTTTATTTTAAAGTTTTTTTTTTTTTGTTAGTTATGAATTTCTTGTTAATTAAAATATTAACTTTTTTATTTTTAAGTTTTTTTGTATGAATTGTTTATTTTTTTGTTAATAAAAATATTTTTTTTTTATTCGTTATTCTCATCGATTAATCGAATAATTTTTGAAATTTAATCGTTTGATCGAACGAGCGAAAACAATTATTTGAATTATTCGAACAAAGCTGAAAGGCGAATAATTGACAACTCTAATCTATATCCTCAAATCTAGTAATCCAACTTGATAAATATGCATAGACAACTAATCAATAGTCAAATATAAAAGAAAATAAAATGCTAAGAGAAGCCACTAGCTACACAAATGTTGAAGAATTTTCAACCGAAAGACATTATTAGAATGCGAAAAGACACGTAAACTATAAGGCAATCTATTCCAGCGCCTAGCAACTCTAATCACAAAAGACCTCTCATACATTGAATTTCTAATTCTGGGAATAAATATCTGAGGGTTTCTTGTAGACCGCGTAAAATCAAAGTCCCTACATAAGGGAGAAGGTCTACCACTCTTAACAACTCTATAAAACAGAAGCAACGATCGATAACTTATAAAATCTTCAAACATGCAACCAAGAAAACGCCGCACGTATTCAGAAATATGGTCAAAACGACGTACTTTGTAAACGAAACGCACAATAGCATTCACAGCACGTTTGAGCCTAGTAAAATTTACACCAGTAGTACCCGAGATTACCTCAAGACCATACAAGACTTGCGGCATTAAAATGTCATGCGCTAACCTCAGCCTTACCGATAAAGGAAAGTAAATATTTGACGAATAAATCCTACGTAGAGCACTCCAAACCCTATTCTGTGGTTTCCTTTTGGTTTCGACCCATTGTACTAAACTAAGCTCTTAACCCTTTGTGGCGCAAGGACGTTAAAACTTTTAATTTTATAACCATCCGATGGCAAATATGATGTTATTGACGGAAATAATAATTACAATTTTTTGTTTTTTAATTAAGTATCTATTTTGTTCAAAAAACTTTGTGTTACCGATATGCAACATTACATTAATAGTACTGAAAAAATAATATTAAAGCTTAGAGATATGAAAATTTTTAAAGCAGTTATTTTGCTTGTTATAACATAAACTAATTCCACATTTTTCGCAGCTTGTTTGAGTGTAACTTTTGCAGTCCGGAAACTTGCAACGCATCCTTTTATCCATCCAAATTTGGCAGTGCCCGTATTGGTCCAACCTCACATCTTTTGGAGGAGCATGTTGAGCCGGACTGAACTGATGAGCAGAGCATCGGTGTATGTAGTTGCTACAGTGCTGGTGGACTGAAATTCATTTTCCATCTCAGGTGCTTCCTCTAATTCTTCATCAGAACTTTCATGATCGTTCGCTTTTAATTTATACGTCGGATCGATGGCATCGTCGTCGACAGAAAAATCTAGGCCATCTTCACTATCTTCCCATTCCCCTAATACATTTTCCTGGTCTTGAATAGTCAGTTTATGCAATTTACGACTCATATTGATCTAAAAATATAAACACTTCACTTAAAAGAAAACGGTAAAAAATGTATCGTATAACGCAGTGTTGCATAAATACAACAAACCAATATCAGACCAAAAAACCAAAACGAACTGATTTTGCAATAAAACTATTACTGAATATTGAAATATATATTATTACCTACGTAAACACCAAAACTTCACCAACGAAATGTAAGTATTTTATCACTAAAAATTGTTTTGTAAACGAATAAAAATAATGCAGTACAGCTTTACACACGTGCGTCACTTAAAAAGAAATATTAATTGAAGTGTTGCCAGATAGTAAGCTAATTTGTAAATAAACCGGTAGAAAGCTTTGTTGCCAATGTACAACACCGTGCAAAATCGTTCTATCAGCATTTGCTGCATTTTTATAGCTTCTTTTATGGTATGTTGCAGAATTACAACATGGCGTCACAAAGGGTTAAGCAACACTTTATTAACTTAAAACAAAATAAAATATTTGTAACGGTTGTTTTCCACATTTCTTAACAAAAAGTATTGCCAAATCAAACAAATATGTTTATATTTATGTATTTTTAAAACTCCAAATTGTCCGCTTAAAACCGTACTTTGAATAAAATTTTTATTTTTTTTTTTTAAATACAACATGCTTAGTGTTAGTTTTTTGTTGTATTTAAATTATTAATAAATTAATAAACAATTTTGTTGAATTCCTTATACGGCTAATAGCTTTCATTTTAAAAATATAAACGATTAAAAATAAAGTTTGCTGCTGTGTGAATACTTTTGTCCGACACTGTATATATAAAAAAAAATTTAAACATTCTTGCAGCAGGCATACTCGTTAAGTTTGGTTTTAAATTGTTTTCTATTTTATATTTTAATTTACATACCTTTTAATTTAAAATTTCTGGTAACGATACTTGTAAAATAATTTAATTGTGTTTTTTTTTTTTTTTTTTATAAAATGTCATGGCCAATCTGCTGGATATTTTTAATAGCTAAATTTATTTATTTAATTTACAATCTGTATATTTGAAGTCATTTTGATTCTATTATAGCTAATTATATTTAAATATATATGTCCATGACAACTCTTATTTGCGTTCTAACTTGGGATACTTTGTGAATGGTTTCAACATTGGTCACTTTAATTGTCAAAGCTTTGCGACAAAATCATCTTCATCAAAACTTGGCGAAATAAGGTGTATTCTTCGAGATTGTCTTTTAGATATTGTAGGTGTTAGTGAAACTTGTTTGAATTAAAATATTTCCTCACAAGTCATTGCGATGCCGGGATATAGATTCTGCAGAAATGATAGGCCTGGTGAGAGAGCAGTTAGTGTTGGTATACATTGTAATATTCGGAATAGGAATGGACCGTCATATAAGAAAAAAAAGTGTAAGGGTTTCTGTTTCTAACAGAATTAAAGCTAAATTAGTTTGTAAATCAAAGGATTTTGGTAAATTCGAGTCAATTTTTATTGAAGTTGTAACTCATGGTGCCACGTTTTTACTCGGTGTTGTTTATCTTCCTAATAAGAATACTGAGAATATTCAAATTATAGAGGAAAGATTAAGTGATATGCTGGTGAAAAACTCTAACATAATAATTATGGGTGACTTTAATTTAAACATATTTGATATATTGAACTCCAATACAGTTCATTCATTTTGCCAAAGGCTAAGACTATTGCCTTTACAATAGCCTACCTACTCGCTTTGATGTATCGCGTTCACCTACTTCGTTATTGGACTTTTTCCTTGTTTGTCCTTCTGTATCCGTCAGATTGTCTAATCAGATGCAGTGTCCAGTAATATCACATCATTCTTTTATTTTCATTGCATCTGTGGATGATTATGTCGACAACGTCAACATTGAGTTATTGGAAAATCAAGTGCTGCAATTTGACTTTACTAATTTTTTTGTAAGTCCTAACATTGATACCCAATTTTGTAGTTTGATGGAATGTATTAACCATTTGTATTCTCAAATTCCCACAAAGAATTGTAAATTACACCTTGATAATGAAAACTGGTTTGGAATATCTTCGTTTCCCTTCACAGGAGAATTTGATAATTTATTGCAAGACCAGGAATAGGTCTAAAACTGTTATTCGTAATCCAAAAAGAAATGCTCATCTTAATAAATTAAATAGCCTTGATGCTAAGGGTATGTGGAAAATTTCAAGATCCAATGGGGGTGTGGCAATTATAGAATCTTCAAATGATTTAGATGCAGGCGACTTAAAAATAGGGAATTTTCCCGTATGTTCAGCATCAGTATTTACATTTAATTAATAATCTTCTCACTTGCTCTGTATTTCCTTCCGATTGGAAAGTTGCAAAGGTGAGGAGTATTTATATGAGCATTTATATACGTTTGTATCTATCCATTTTTATTTTTTTACTTTTAAATACAAATATTTTATTTAATGTTTCTGAAAATTGTTTAGTTTTTGTTAAGATTTGATTTATTGTTAAATATTTGTATGGTAGGTAGTATTTTTTAGTGCGTTGTATATAAGCCATATTTGGCCCCAAGGGCTTGGTTTAAAATTGTATAATAAAATAAAAAAAAAAAAACTAAAAATAAAATACATTGACAGAAAAGTAAAAATTTCTTAGTAATAAGTAAAGAATTCCAAATTTTAGCTATCCTGTATAGAAAAGATCGTTGAAGAATTTATGTATTATGAAGATGATACACCGATTTAGGGTTTCTTAAAGATCTTAAAATATAAAATATAAATATTCCAGACATTTAGCCCTAAAATATTTTTATTTTATTTTCCTCCATTGAGCACAAAAAACTATAGAATATTAAAAATTATCCATAAAAATAATTTAGACTTACTATAGAATCTAATTTATCTTTTTATATAAAATAGTTCACCAGAATTGAATAACAAAATATTCGAAATAAACACTTGTACCATATATTTATTTCCATACCTGTACATTAGAGCGGCTTTTTTTCAACTTTCAATTTTTATCAATTATTGTTGCGAATATTATAAAACTACCCAGCCAGAAAAATATGAACGGCAAAGCATTGGCCCAGTGCTTTCAACGGTGGTATGAGCGTTGGCAGTGCGTTGGATATCTGAAGATTTAAGTGCTTTGCCAACCCCAAAATGATAACACCGGGCAGGGCTTGGCCGTTCCTTTTTTAAAACGTTGGCAAAGCACTGGCAATGAGCGCTTTGCCAGTACCAAAACCATAATTTTAAAACGTTGGCAAAGCATTGGTAGAACAACCAATAAAGTTCTTTTTTAATAATATAATTAGTGCTTTGCCGGGCAGCGCTTGGCCGTTTCCTTTTTAAAACGTTGGCAAAGCACTGGCAATAAGTGCTTTGCCAGTACAAAAACCAAAAACAACCAATAAAGTCCTACTTAGTAATTCACTTCTGTAAGGAGTTGTATTATTTCTTATTGAATGATTTCGGTAGTTTGAACAGAAATAACAATAGGTTTGCTTCAGCTAAGTTAATTACAAAATAACTGAATATTTTTTTTATCAAATTATTTTGTGATAAGTTGGCACGATTTTTTTACTGCAATTTTACGAAAGAAAGAAATTTGAAAATAAATTTCTTACGTAAAATTTTAGTACAAAAACTATACTTTGTGCTGACTATAATAGGGGACCTTAATATTCTTAACTTCAAATCATAAATTGCAATTTAGTTTTGAATTTTTCCACTCTTGTTGTGAACAAGGGATGTGCCACTGTTATTTATTAATTTAACGGTTGAAAATTTTGTAAATAAGTACTAACAATGCACTTTTTGCCAATGTTCGGAAAGCGTTCTAAGTCAGTACTGTGCCAGTGCTTTTTTATTTTTACGACTGTAAATTTTGTAAATCAAGTACTGGCAAAGCACTTTTTACGAACGTTTCCAGAGCGTTTTAAGCCAGAGCTGTGCCAGTGCTTTTATTATTTTTACTGTTGTAAATTTTGTTAATTAAGCACTGGCAAAGCACTTTTTACTAACGTTGGCAGAGCGTTGTAAATCAGAGCTTTGCCAGCACTTTATTTGTTGGATCATTGGCATGCCAGTGCTTGATTTTTCAGGCCATTGCCAATTTCTGGCTGGGTAGGTCTAAAAGTGAGGTGGTGCGAATTTGAGAAAAATCGTATAGCATTAACACCTGGCGCCCCGAGAACAAAGTTTTCGATTTTTGAAAATTTTTCTTTAAACTTTCTTTGTACAAGCAAAGTAGATAAAACTAATTTTTATTTGAGCATAATTACGTTAATTAAGGTTGAAGGATAACTTTTAAATTAACCTACAAATATCTCGCAAAAACAGAAAATTTACATAGTAAAATAGTTATGCTTTTCAATTTTATACTCATGATTATTGATTTGATTGTTTTGCTTTGATTGTTGTAGCACTAGATCCAATAGTTTTGTGGTTCGAAATTTAAGAAAAATTTGATATATAAAAAAATTAATTTTAAAAAATATATCTTGTGATACATCATCTCTAATTTCAGACATTATTATGATCAAATAAAAACAGTTTTGTGTAATATTTAAGTGCAAAAACAAAAAATTCTATTTTTAGTCAAAATCAAATCGCCATATCTCGAAAATCGTTAGTCCGATTTGAAAATTAATGCAAAAATTTCAAAATTAATGCAAAATGATCTTTAGTTCCCTACCACCGATTGAAGTTACCGGTTGTATAGCATTTTGACCAACAAAAGTTTCGAATTTTTTGCGAAATAGAGCTCAAAAATTTCGTAATTTTTAGCTTATTACTGGAGAAATATTTTTAAATTTTCTGTAGAGTAATTTTGGTACACCAGATGATTTTTTAGTTTTGAGCAAGTTCAATTGATTTATGTAAAAATTAAAAAAAATATTAGGTATAGAAATTGTACTTGGTCTACATTAAAAAATCCTTTGGTGGACCAAAATTACAAAACTTTTGAGCCCTATTTCAAAAAAAAAATTTTAAACTTTTTTTGATCAAAATGCGCACCAACCGGTAAAAAAAATTTTTTAATTATTTTTCTCATAGTGTTCACATCGGCGCACCAACGATATTTATATACGATTTAACTCCTATTGGAGCATAGGACAGTTTAAGTTAAAACTTCACTTATTCTTCCATTATGTAAATATTATAAAATCGTTTAAACTCATTTGAACAGTTTTAGCACGTGATGTTAGTTTACTCATATCGCTTTCATATTAATATTTTAAAAAAATTCAATCTTAAGTTGAAACATTTGACTTTTTTTAGATTAATTTTGTATGTATTTGCTACCCGAGTAAAAAAAATTATATATATATATAATCATATATATCACCATATATAATTAGGTACAATTATATATGCGGTTGATTATTCAAAACTTTGTTTATATGGTGCTATATAAAATTATATAGAATTATATATATGGTACAAAAAATAATTATATCTGCCTTATATAATTATATCTAATTTTATATAAATATATCTAATTTTATATAAATATATCTAATTTTATATAATTATATCTAATTTTATATAATTATATCTAAATTTATATAATTATATAAAATTATATATTCTCAATTTTCGGATATAATTATATATAATTATTTAAAATCTGTCTAATCCCTTATATAATTATATATAATTTGATATACGCAATACTAAACTGTCATGTATACTACAGGAACACATTCAAATTCTGGATCTTCTTTTCGTTAGAGATTTTTTATTAACGAAATCGTGAAAAAGTTTAAGTTTCTAGTTCATGCTTAGGGAATTTTAAACGTGTAATACATTAAATTAAAGAACATAGTTTATACCATTTGAATATAATTAACAAATGCGTTATTATCAATTTTGTATATTTATGATATGCGTCTCAAAGTCTATCAGAAAGCCTATCTAAAGTCTATCTGAATCCATATATTATAGGTATAAAAATAAGTCAACATTTTTTAGTTGAAGCCATTTTTCCTAAAACTATTAAAGAAAGTACGCAAGTTTTTTTCATAAATGAAATAAACTGTCATGTTCACTACAGGAACAAATTAAAATTTTGGATCTTCTTTTCGTTATAGATTTCAATAAAAATGTTGTATATTTATGATCTGCGTCCCAAAGTCTATCTGACAGAATAGGTCGCACCCCCGGTGCATCAATATTTTTATTATGTTGAACTGTGTTATTTTTTTTTATGGTTATATTGATGAGCTTCATTGGACATTTGTTGTTAATTATTATTCTCATCGTGTAGTTTTTTTTGTATGACTCTTAAAGTAGTACTTATCGTATTACCTGCCGCCGCCTGGTTATATTTGATTTTTTTTATAATTTTTTTTCTGTATTATATTGCATTTTTTATGTTTAATATTTTTAGTTTAGTTATTTTTATAATACAATTGCTTTGCTTTCATATTTTAAAGATTACTCATAGCAATCAATTTGCTTGATATTGAAAATTTTTAAAGTTATCAAATAGTTTTTATTTAGTTTAGGTTTTAAGCCACAAATATCGTAGTTCCAAAAATATCGTAGATGTTTATAAAATAATATGTGTATGTATATCATTCATTCCTTGAAAAAACATTAAAAAATTGGAATTTTTTTTAATGTCTTCCGATTTATTTTATATTGTGAACAGAAAGATTCTTTGGAGCCATCCATATCCGTTTTTATATAATAGAAATTTAAAAAACTCGATTTTATTCACTTTTTCATTTTTCAAAAAATACTAAAAGTTGTTTTTATTTATTTATTCATTCAAGTTTTGTAATATAAAGCCATTCAGGAAAAAAATATACAATAACCTAAGATCTAATATAAAAATAAATAAGCATACAAATTTAAGCATGCCAAATCCAACCGCTTTAATCATTTATCGTAAAAATTATGGCGGTTAAAAGTTTAAAGCAACGTAAAAATATTAAAATTACAGTTTTTGCTTAGATTAAATAAAATCGACATCAATTATAACATTTCAAAATATAAACTACACCACCAAAAAATATAAAAATAGCGACAAACAAAATTGTTGTCATATATTAGAATTTCGAAAGAAAACCACTATTATTTTGGGAAACACGCATTTTTGGCCGGTTTAATAATATTTTGTTGGGTTAAGGGTAACTTACTTGCCGGTAAAATTTTCAAAATAAGACCGGTTATGCTTTTTTAAAATTTTCATTTCTAACTGTGGTAGCCAACTAACGTTATTATGAAAAGGTTTTGAATGCCAACCCTGTTATCAACCTAACCCTTTTCATCGTTTCTCTCAATTCATAAAACCTTGAGAAATAAGAGGCCTATAAAGTCAGTTTCAACAGGTGTCGAAAATTTTTGAAGTAGGCCATATACATTTACATCCACAAAACTTTGAAAAGGCATAGATTGTTAAGTAGATGAAATATTTTTTTTGTCTACTATTACGTATTGTAATCCATAAATAACCTCTTTTTTTTTAAATGAATTTTTACTGCAAATGAAGCTTTTGAATTCAACTTGCACTTTGTTACGCCCCTTCGATTATATAAATGTTAAAATTTTTGCAAAATACAGAATTTTTTAATATAAAATTCAACTTAGATTTTTTAAAATTTAAGTTTTTTAAAACTTAATTTTTTTGTAACACTTTTTGGTGAACAGCAATAATTTCAAAAGCGATTGAAATGTATTATTGTTTTCTTAAACATGTATTAACTTATTGATAGTTATTCAAATGCAATTACTTGTAAAGCAAGTTCAATTTTTAAATGCATTTTTAAGTATATTCGCCACTTCGATTTGTAACCTGTTTTTATTTTTTTGCAAAATATTGCATTTTTGATAATTATTTTTATATTGGGCTTTTGGGATACACAGGTTTGATTTTGATAAATAAATCTTTTGTGAAATATGAGCTTTAAAAAAACCTTTTAAAATTAGTTAACTTGTGCTTCCCCAATACAAGAGAGAAACCCTCAGATAGTCGAACCACTTATAAACTAACAATCTTTGAACGATCTTTACTTATTAGAACTGCTAGAAGCTGGAATTTTTTGCCTTTGAATTTACGTACTTTTACATTATCGTATAATGTTTTTAGGAACAAACTTTTGTCACATTTCCGGGACACTGTATGAATGAGTGTTTTTAAATTGTTTTAGGTCAGGCTTTCTCCAGTATGGACTTTTTACATTTTCCTAGTTATGTTGAAACAGCTGAACCATATCCAAAAATAAAGTGTACAATTTTATAGCATAGCTATTGCTATCCTGTTCTAAGGATATTTTCGTATTTTTTTGTTATATATATATATACTGTTTATTGAATTTAATCTAAGCTATTTGTAAATATATTCTTGAATTTATGTAGCACACTAGCAATACGTCTATGCCCTTTAAGGCTTATTGTATTGCAAATGAATGAAATAAATAAATATGTAATTGTGTCTCAATAAGCTTTTTCTGAAGTTTTTGTACAATTGGCGCTCCTTCTAGAGGTCGTATTCACAATTTAAATTCAAACTTTGATGCTTTGTATGTACTTAAAGGGTTAAGATTTTTTTTTTTTAATTATAATTTCTATTTGTTGTTAAAGCAAATTCCTAGCAACCCCTAATACACGATTTGATCTATCGAATTTTCACTATTTTTGAGAGCTTTTTAAAAATATTAGTGTTTTTGGACAATTTTTCAAAATTTTAATATGACAGCACTGACGCATTAATTTTTAATATTTTCTTATTTGTTAGAAGAAAATGATTAATTTTTCAGACTTAAAAGAAAATGAAGTAATTGTGTGAATATTAAAGTTTTTACAAGTTCGAAAATTTCGTGATTACATAAAAAGTATATACTAAACCTCTGCATGAATACATTCCTTTGTTAGTACACACCAACTGCAGGAAATCATTGTGGTATCAACTACTGTTAATTTTTCAACGAATCAATTCATATCTGCTGCACGAAATAACCAAATCAAAATGTACAATAGTTTGTTTTTAAAATATAAAATCATCACATAAGCTGTGCCCGTTCATTTAAAATTTAAGTTTGTTGTCTTCTTAAAAAACTCAGCAAACCAACAGTCTACAACACTTCAAAGCAGTAGAACACACTCGTACATCTTAACGACATCAACATATTCAAATACGCTGCAAATCAGTAAAAGGCAATCGTACATATTAACGAACATCAAAATTTTTAAATACGTAGTTGTGTGATATTTTTCATTAGCGAGGGAATGTTAACGCGTAACAATTGTAAGTAGAAAAAAGTGTTTTATTTAAAAAGTCATATAAACATAATAGTTTGTAGTTTGAATTAACTAAATATGTTATTTAAAATAAATGAAATTTCACTTAAATTATTAATAATTAAAATTATTATTAAAATATTAATAATTTAAATAACAAAAAATAAATAATTTTTCATTTATTTTATTTGCTTTGAATTTGATATTTAGTGATATTAACAGAATGGACTGTGGAGAATTGTAGACCGTTTAGATTATTAGAAGATTCTGGCTTCAAAAAAATTGTAGAATTTTTGTATCAGTTGTGGCGAGTTTCGGGCCGATTCTGCTAAATTTAGCAGTTTTTTTTGGGACGTCATTTTGAACTAATTTTTAGTAACTTTTTCTGCTATTTTTACAGTCTTATTTCTATGAGTTGAAGATAAACCGCTGCACTCTACTTTTGTAGTATCATCTTTAAGTTTTAAATAACCACCGAAATATTAAAAAAAAATATTTAGTTACAATATTTAAGTGTACACTCATAGAAAAAGTGAGTAGAAAAATTAGTAAAACTGTTAGTACTTCAACTTAACAAAAATTTAACTAATTTTTAGTAAATATTTTGCGAACGGACAGCAAAATTTATATTTTTTCTTTAGATTTTTAGATGAAAATGTTAGTCGAAAAGTAAAGCAAATACTAAATGACTTCGATTTAGATCTTGACGAAAAAGCTATTATTGTAACTGATCGGGGCTTAAATATGGTCGCTGCCTTGCGCAACAACAATCATATATATTGTATTGACCATTTACTGCATAATAATATTCAAAAATCAATACAAGAAATATCTCCTGTTTCAGAATTATGTCGTTTATGTACAAAACTCGTGAAGTATTTTAAAGCCTCTGTTCTTAATGTAAATCTGCAGACAACATTAAAAAGTTTTTCACCCACTCGCTGGAACACTATGTTTCAGTTGAAAAAAATTGGGCAGAAATAGTTCAAATTTTGCAGCATATACTATATACTGCACAGCAAATATTTCTCATTCAAATTTTTTTTCCATATGTCCTGAACCAAATCAACATATGACTTTTATAACACCGGTCATCTTTCTATAAATTAAAATTTTTACAAAAAAGTTCTACAAAAAGTGTAAAAAATAGTATTTTGTATTTAATTATATGGCAATGACAAAGCAATTTGTTAATTTTTTTAAAATTCGTTGTCGTTCGTGTTTTATCGCTGTTTAAAGTTGTTATTTTTTGAAAGTTTATAAAAGTACATACTGTTTTAATGGTCCTAATTATTGAATGAGCTGTCCGATTTTAAAAATTAATATGATTTCAAAGCCTCTAAATCATATAAATAATTTAGAATGGAGTTTTAATATGTTTTTTAGAAAAAACTATTTTTTTTCGATATTTCTACTATTTTATAGAACAAAAAATAAAAATATTACATAATTTTTTTATTGAGTTCATAAATCACTGTATTTTTAAATTAGTTTTATGATTATTTTTTGTTCCAATATATTTTTTAAAATTTTTGGAAATTTGTGTTGTTTTATATTAAATATAATCGTAGTAATATCGGAAAAAATCGTTTTTCTAAAAAATCATATTAAAACAAATATTGATCAAACTGTAAACAAAAATTTAAAAAGTAAAACTTTTCCATAGGAATTGCCGTATTTTGTAAAAGTAACAATGTGAAATTAAAAATTAACCCCTTAAACCCCACCCACAAATATGATTGATGCATTAATCTGCTATAGAATCTTCCAAAGAAGAGACTAATACCATAATCTTGGATAAGCTCCTTCTACTTCCTGAGATATGTCCATCCCACACATTGTTACTTTTACAAAATACGGCAATTCCTATGGAAAAGTTTTACTTTTTAAATACTTAAAAAAAAGCTATATCATGAAAACTAGAGCTGATAGAGACAATTCAGCGCACCCAAATTAACTAGAACCAGTTGATAAATATGCATATAGGGAAAATTACAACACTTCGTCTATGCTTTTGGGTATTACCGAGACTGTTAGAAAACATTTAAATGAAAATAGGGATTGCATATTGGTATCTCTGGATCTTGCAAAGGCTTTTGACCGCCTTAATCATAACATTCTTATTGGTAAACTGAAACAGCAATTTGGCTTTTCAGTTATGGCTTGTAGGTTAATATACTCTTATTTGCAAGGAAGGTCACAATTTGTCAGTGTGCGTGGTATTAATTCTAGTATCGCCTCTGTCTTTTCTGGTGTCCCGCAAGGGTCCGTTATTGGGCCAATTTTGTTTTTGCTGTATTTAAATGATTGTGCTGATTCTTTGGATTTGCACTTGGTAAAACCGTTTATTTTTGCTGATGACATTCAGCTTTTATTTGGCAATTGCAGGGATTTCCCTGCTGTTTTGGAGACGGTTGTGAATTTTACACTGGATAGATTGCATGATTGGATAATATTAAACGATTTTTCGATAAATGCTACTAAGACAAAGGCAATAATGTTTCGAACGGGTTATCGCAGAATTGATTACCCTCGGATAGGAATTTGTGGAACCGATATAGAATATGTTGAATCGCTTAAATGTTTGGGTGTTGTAATTGACCAATATCTAAATTTTAGTGAACAAATCGATGTTGTTTCATCTAGGGCAACTTTGGGACTCAGAAAACTTTACAATTGTGGCTTGTATTTGCCTGTAAGGGTGAAATATATTCTTGCTCACACCTTGTTGATGTCGCATGTTAATTACTGCCTTGAGGTTGATTCTGATACTTTTGGGTATAATATAGTGCGGCTTGAGCTAATTGTGAAAAGAATTGTGCGGTTTGTATATGGAATTAGATTTCGTGATCACGTATCTAGTGCAGTTATTAACTTTCTCGGTTGCCCCCTAACACAGTATATAGAACTTCGCAATTTATTGTTCTTTTATAAGGTCATTAGTTCTGGTGTACCCAATTAATTACGTTCTGAATTTATATTTTCTAGGTCTGAGAGAAACCCTCAGATAGTTGAACCTCTTATAAACTATACAATCTTTGAACGATCTTTACTTATTAGAACTGCTAGAAGCTGGAATTTTTTGCCTTTGAATTTACGTACTTTTACATTATCGTATAATGTTTTTAGGAACAAACTTTTGTCACATTTCCGGGACACTGTATGAATGAGTGTTTTTAAATTGTTTTAGGTCAGGCTTTCTCCAGTATGGACTTTTTACATTTTCCTAGTTATGTTGAAACAGCTGAACCATATCCAAAAATAAAGTGTACAATTTTATAGCATAGCTATTGCTATCCTGTTCTAAGGATATTTTCGTATTTTTTTTTGTTATATATATATATACTGTTTATTGAATTTAATCTAAGCTATTTGTAAATATATTCTTGAATTTATGTAGCACACTAGCAATACGTCTTTGGCCTTTAAGGCTTATTGTATTGCAAATGAATGAAATAAATAAAATAAATAAATAAATTCAAAGAAGCAAAAATCTTTTTTAATTTTGTCGGGCTGTGTTATCTTCAACTAAGATTAACGAAGTTTTCAAATGGAATACTGCTCTTCTGAAATGTGGCTTATTTTGTTTTATTATGAGAAACACCAAAATTAAAAAAAAAATTAAGTGATTCTGACAAATTTTTGTTAATAAACTTGGAAGTGGCAGACAAAATTCGTTACCGGTTTAACGAAATCAACTTTAACTGATATTCCAAAAACTCGGCTTTAGTGTAGAAACTGGCTGATTTGGTAAACCTAATCAAAAAATCAAACTAATTTGAAAAGCAAAAATTAGCGATTTATAAACAAATAAAACGAACAAGAATAATTTTTGATCAAAAACCCTCAAAAAATTTAATTTTATCGGTCTCAAAAATTACTTCAAACACACTCAAGGAACTAAAAAAGACTATTTTATTAGGGGAATTTTTATTGACACACTCATTTTCCTGAGTCATTTTTGAGTTTTGAAGAAGACGGCTCTTTTGTATGAACCACTTTCATACAAAATTTTGAATTTTTAGTAATATTTTTGTAACCTCACTTTTTATAAATTTTGATTCATTTTAAAAATAAAAATACAAAATTTTACCTTTTTTGCTTTTGCAGTTACTTTTTCCACAACAACCTGAACAATTATTAAATATCCCAACTATGTGCTCTCAATATATAGTTTTGGGTATTTGTGAAGATTGGAAGAAATCTCAATTAGACGAAATTTTACGCATGATAGCTCATCATTCATTGGAGATTTCCATTATAAAAGAAGTAAGTATTTAAAACACATAACAAACGAAAAACAATTGAATTTTTCTATTTTTTTTTCGGACGCTCACAGTTTAATCAATTTAAATTTATAACAATGAAATGGAAAGAATTTAATATTGCTGAATTTCTGATACATCAAAAGAAAATGGGTGCACCCATAGCAAATGATTTGTTGTATGATAATTTTTCAAAGATACTCAAACAACTACAACAGCAGCAACTACAACAACAAGTTGCTTTAAATAACAATAATAATATGCCTACTCCCAATATGAACAATATGAATACAACAAACAACAATAACAATAATTACTATAATAAAAATCATAATCAACAAACATCATCATCAGCATTGACCAATTCCAATAATAATGTTGTTGCTGTAGCACAAAGTGCCGCTAATGCTGTTTCAGCCGTCTCGCAACAACAACAAGCAACAGGTGCTACTACTCAACAACAACTTGAACAAATTGCTGCTAGAAGTTCTCTATCAGCTCGTTTACAACAATTACAACGTCCACAATTTAATCATCAAATGCACATGCCACCCACTGCAGGGCATATGGCTTCAACTGGTCAAAGTGGTTATATGACAATTGTAAGTAGCATTTACAGATTTTATTTTTAGTTTTTATTTTGTACTTGAATGATTGAAAGAAGACATAGGCATAATAAGTGAGTAGTAGGGTTATAATTTGTTTGCATAATGTTTACCTATCACCACGTGATGGGCAATACTGCAATAATAAAAAAAATCGTTTTTTCGGGGCATTTTGAAACAAAAACCTTCCGCATAATTGCATTTAATTTAATTTATTTATTCATTTCAATAACCTAGCCTGAAGGCCATAATCGGTTAAAATGTATTTTTTTGCACTTTTTTACCATTAAAGTTGCATTGGTGGACTATAATTACTGCAGAACATATTTTAAATTATTTTTACGTAATGTGCTCGTTGTTGTTATGCCCATATCGCGAACCAATGCTTTAATATTTTTTATATCAAAATCCACCAAACCCGTCAAATTTGCAAAAGTTTGTGTCCTTTAAGATTGATATAATTACTTTAAAATTGTAAATATTAATTTTTAGTTTAAGCAAAAAAAATTGTGTCGAACTTCAAAAAGTCTTATGCGGGGACTTTTTTTAAAAACCGTCGACAAATGAAATTGTGTTTCTTTATATTTTTCATAGACTATACAGCTAGGATAGATTAAATTTGATAATTGCAAAAAATTTCAAAAGTTATAACCCTAGTGAGTAGACAATAAGACCAATTGTTAAAATAAAACAAATTATTATTTCTCTTCCTATATATCGTCAGCTAAATTGGATTTGTTTTACAGCAGAAGCAGGGATGATAAAGTTGGTACTATAGTACTTTTTTTGGTACTATTTGATCGTCAAAAGTACTATGGTACTCCTATGACTCTTTAAGTACGATTTAAAAATTTTCCTATATTTTAATTTTTTGGTCTCTTTAAAGAATATTTATACAAAAGTTTAGAAATAATTTTATCCTTAATTCGATTTTCAATCCTAAATGTACATTTAATGAATAATTCATTTGAAACCAATCGCTGTGAATTCAATCAGTGTAATTGATTACAGATGATTCAGTTTAAGTTATATTAGTCGATTTTCAATAAAATTTATTGCCTTGGTCGATTTTAAATTTAGTGAATGTCAATCTTCTTCTTCCGTCATCCTTCTCTCCCATTGGAGCATAGGGCCTCAATGTCAATCGATTTTAATTTATTTCATTCCTAAAAATTTATTTCATTCGTAAATAATAAAAATATTGTAAAAAATTGAACGAGCCTTGGAATAAATTTGTTTGTGACCAATCAAAATGATTGAATTCATAAATATTGTGAGAAACGTAATTCTATAGATCAAGTTATTAATATATTCAAAAAAGTATTCAACATTATATTATTTAAGAAACAATTTATAAACTTTTATCATTTTTTATATACGTTTTCGTTTGTTAATTTATAATTAAAACTATTTTTGGTACTATGGAGGTCGAAAAAGTACTATTTTTTATGCTGGTTAATACTGTTTTGAAAATCCAATTTATCATCCCTGAGCAGAAGTATAAAAAGCAGATATACATTAACCAAATTTGTTAATAAAACGTTAACAATCGAAGTAGTGTTTCATTATTTTTCAACCCCATTTTAAATTTTTGGGCTAAAAATAAAAATTATGTCAGATTCTAATTTTGACTATAAAACCTCTTATCAGTGTATAATGATCAGTACTGGACGATGTCAATTACATTTTGCAATTATTCACTTATGAAATTTTTCTATATCATTTAAAATTTTAGACCTATGCTTAAACGCTTTCTTGGAAAATTTGCCATTTCCGTAATACCAGACATGGGACATAACAATATTTGAAGAGCGGACGCGAATAAGGTTACATATACAGACCATAAAGTAAATTGTTCATGAGGCGATTCTGGAAATCCTGGGATTTTCGGGATTTAGTAAATCCCGAATCCAGGGATTTTGTTTTTGAAATCCCGGATTTTTTTTGGAAATTTCCGGGATTTTTTTTTTTTTTTTTTTTAATTAAAGATAAACTACGTTTGCACTTAAATTTTTGAATATTTTTTTTGATGTTTACGATCTTGAACAACACCCATATATTTTTCGAGTACACTCGTAATAATCCCAACGTGTTCCTTGTAAAATTGTTAAAAGTTTGGGGTTTTTTATATAACATTTTGAATAAATACACGATGTGGTGACATATTTAGTGGTTCGTGATTTTAACGTATTTTTTAAATTTAACATCCGATAAGGACTAAAAAAACTAACGTTTTCATATAAAAAGTAATTTCCGTTCGAGATTAGTTCCTTATACCGGCGAGGTAAAACTATGTTACGCCAGCTGCTTTTTGGTCGCACTCGACGTATTGCTGAATAAAAAAAAAATCTTAAGTAAATTAGGTGAGTAGAACAATTGTATAAGAAGTTCAAAACTCGTTTTTCAAAAATCGATAAACACAAATTTTAGATTGTGAAAGGCGTGGTAGAGAAGAATGGGCGTATTTTCTAGAAATCATAACTACATTACAAATTTTAAATTTTCTGAATCAGACTGCGCAGTTTCTGGTATTGAACCTTCGTCAGTGACCCTGTTTTTTTTGAATAATGTAATATTTGTAATGTTTTTATTTGTTCGATTGCGTCAGTATGAAATTTTCTGTGCAATCACTGACCGTGGTATAGATAATCTGATTTCTAATGCCACATGCACTCGCACTACATGTTAGACAGAGCGCTTTAGCCCACTTATCTATTTTAGATGTTAGATTACAGAACTAACCAGTATTGTTTTCAGAACATTTTTTACAATGAAAATTACAGAAATTCCTCCGCGAAAGGTACACAGAGCAAATATATTCGTGCTGACAATCGAATTTGGTGCCAATTGAATGGTTTTGTTGTGATTGCCAAATGTTTTTGTTAGCATAAACAAATAATAGAATCCCGAAAAAACGCGGAATTTCAAACAATCCCGAAATACCGATTGGCATCCCTAAAACAGATCAATTTATTTTTGAAAGTATGTTGGAAAAATTATGATTTTGTACGGTATTTATTATTTATTGATTTATTGATGTTGGCGAAAATTGGACCGTATTACCAGAACAACATTTTTTACAAGTAAGAAAAGTATTAAGGACATTTTTTAAGAAATGGAAGGATAACATGTAAATGTATCAGTATTTAGTAGATTTTATTAGTTAGTAATGTAATTTTAACAAATAAACTAAATGCGATGAAATAACAAAATAGCGTTATCCAATACCGATAGCCGAATAAAACGGTTACCAACCCTGCTTTTAACCCTTTGACGATCACATTCAAGTATAGAGACCAAAATGAACTAGTCCCAAGTATGATTGTACTCTATTTTCAAATTGTACTAAAAAGAAAAAGTTTTGTGCAATTAACTTTTAAAAATATTGAGCAATTAAAAATACTAGAGAAAATTGTACTTTTAAAATAATTTTTTTAGATAAAAACGCAGAAAAATAGCAAACTTTTGACCCAAGTATGTGTAAATGTACTTGTTCTATGATATTGTGTAAATTTGCCGGAAATTTAAAAACTCTTATAAGATGATATCCGTACTTAAAAGTCCAACTTTTTTTTTTTACTTTTCGCATTTACTAGAGCATTGTCTACCCGTTTTAAAAATTTTTACAAATTAAAAAGTACTTTTTAATACTTTATTTTCGATGTGAAAATCCTGTTCGAACCGAATTATATAATAACCACCAGATGTTTTTACTAATCCCCATGTCTGGTATTAAACATTTTTAAAGGAATCGTTTAAGTCCTCAAGTGTGAGCGTTGGTGCGAAAGGATTAACGATACAGTAAAATAACACAAGTGAATAATTGCACAATGTAATTGACAACTCCCAGGTCTGTTCCTTTTTTGCTTTTTTCTATCCATTTGTGCTTTTTTGGCTTCATTTTTATTATCCTATATCGAGCTTCAAAAACTTTTTCTTCAGATTTTTGTTTTTTTTTTTAAATATTTTATCCATTTGTGCTTTTTTGGCTTCATTTGGATTATCCGATATCGAGCTTCAAAAAGTTTTTCTACAGATTTTTTTTTAAATATTTTCTGACTTAAAATGCTTTTTAATTATCCTGGTTGAAAACGATCATATATGATCATATATTGACATATATTGTTACATATATGAGCATATATGAATCATATATGAACATATCTGACATATACGGAATCATATTTGCGCTAATACATTAAAAGTTAGGGGTCATATATGGAAATGTATGACACCATATAAGATAATATATTGCATATATCGTTCCATATATGGCATATATATTCATATATGGCATATATATTCATATATGAGTGCATATATTATTCCATATATGAATTGAGTTTTCTTATTTCAATGTCATATCTGGAGACACATATATGGAGACCCATATATGAAGACCCAAATATGGAGACCCATATATGGAGACCCTTATATGGAGACCTAAATTTTTTTAAATTTTACAATTATTAATCCAAATTAAAATCACATATGAACGAATTTTACAACGCACATTAGTATGAACATAGACTTTTAACGAAACATTCTTAATAACTTTGGATTAAAAAATTCTTGTCTTTAAATAAATATTTTATTTTCTTGTCAAAATTGATTAAAAACTGCATTCATTTAAATCTAAAGCTTTTAAGATTTAATGTAAGCTTCCCGGCTAAAAATGTTCATATATGAAACCATATATACAGTTAGGGCATACAAATAGGGTCACTTTTTGGTAACACAATTTAACGTAAAAAGAAAACAAATTTTATGCGTAAATTTGCAATATTATTTTAACACTACAGTACAACAACTCTTTATTTTATGAATCCTTGGTTCCAAAGTTGGTACATTAAAGATACCGAAATTAATCTGTCTATTAGATACAATCACCATTGCGTTATTTTAAATAATAATGCAAGGATTATGGAATATTTCGTGCAATTTGCTGCTGACCCTTCGTCAATCGTCAAATGGAAATCTGAACAATTATTTGGTGTAAAAAAGACAGGAAAAGAAAGTTCGGTTCTTGAAAAAAAAAACATAAAATGTGACTAAAATTTATATGACAACATAGCGAAAAAGGCGAAAGTTAGTTTAACGAAAGTTAGTTTAACAATACTTTCACTACTGTGAATGCCTAGAAAATATTTAAAATTTTATTTCAAAATTTTCACATATTTGTATGAATTAAAAAAAAATTAAATTTTAAATATTTTGTAGACATTTACTGTAATGAAAGTTTTTGTTAAACTATAGTTTGTTAAACTAACTTTCGCAAATATAAACTTTTTTGGCTGACTTTTTGTACACGTAATTTTTTAAGCTATTACAGACTACTAAAAAATTAACTCATATATCACAATTTTTCGCTGTGTTTTCACATACATTTTAGGGACATTTCGCGTTTTTCCCATGAACCGCACTTCGGTTTAATCCGAATGACGAACATTTTCCGAATAGTTCTTTTATTTATTTCCATAGAAATTTCATATAAAACACAATGTATTTTAGACATTCACGAAATTAAACTTTACCATAATACTTGAGGCCCTATGCTCCACAGGGAGTTAAGCGGAAATGAAGAAGAATAATACTTTTTTAGGTTGAAAAATCATATAAAATCGATATCAGTAGCCGTGTTGATATTTCAACCGTTTCATTATTTACAGTTTCATTATTTAATACACTTAAATTCTACCATGCTTTTATTTATTTCAATATTATTTTCAATCACATTTTTAACTGTGAATATTCCAGTTTCTTTTGATGATACTGGATAATTAAACGAATCGCTGACTTCATTAAAAATATTGCCTTTTAACTAAATGAATATCATAAACTTTGTATTTGGAACGTTTTGTGCAACAAATTTCGTTTACTATCATAATGTTGTCATTGTCGAGTAAACAAACATTGTCAGGATGAATGGCTGTAATCTGGAAACCAGAAATGTTAACATACGAAAAAACTACCCTCGATTCCAAGGTTTCTTAAACATTTCCCAAAGAATAGTTCATAATTCTGTTTATGGGATATACCAATGGAATATTCCTATTATTATTGGTATGAAAAATATGCAATTATCTCTACATTTGAGCAAATGGATTTGTAGGACAATTTATTATAGATTTTATAAAACCAAGGCTGTTTTCAAAGTCAAAGGCGTAATATTAAGAAATTGGTGCCCCTATGATAATAATAATAAACCCAAAATTTTATAAAAAAAATTATAATAAGTACACTGGTTTTTTTTATTAATTTGTTATTTACTTTATTAGTTGTTTTACTAATGCTTTGCCAACGTTTTAAAATTATGATTGCGGTACTGGCAAAGCGCTCATTGCCAATGCTTTGGCACCGTTTTAAAAAAGGAATGGCCAAGCCCTGCCCGGTATTATCGTTTTATGGTTGGCAAAGGACTTAAATCTTCAGAAATCCAACGCTCTGCCAACGCTAATGCCACCGTTGAAAGCACTGGGCCAATGCTTTGCCGCTCGTATTTCTCTTTCTGGGTAGTTATGTTTGGCAATTTAATATTTAAAATTCGTGTTCATCGATTTTTTGTGTTTAAAGTACACATTTTTGAACTCTTGATACAATTTTTCCCTAGCCACTTAATTTACTTCATTTTTTTTTTTTTAAATTCAAGAAAACGTCGAGTGCCACCGAAAATCCGCTGGCGTGACATAGTTTTGCCTGTCCCGGTCTTATCTTGAACGGAAATTATGATAGTTTCTTGTCCTTTCCCAACGATATCGCTTTTTCATAATATTATGATTCCGTTTAAGATATCGAATTTTTTACAAGGAACACATTGGGGTTATTACGAGTATACTCGTAATATAAGGTTACTTAAAGTAAAACTACTTCAATATTTTTTGCGTTACTATATCGGTGTACTCGGTCCATTTGAGTTACATTTAAAAAATCAAATATAGATTTTTTTATTTTACTTTTATTTATTGAGAACTTAAGGCCAAAATTGCTAGTGATATATTTGTTTTTTTTTTTTGTTACTTCCAGACCGTTCCAGTTCAACCTCGTATGCCACAATCGGTTGGTAATTTAAGATCAATGATGCAAGGTTAATATTTTTACATTTACGCTTTTAAAAATAATTCTAAATAAATTCATGTTTTCTATTTCCTTCCTAATTCATCTATTGAAGGCATACATTTGCATAATAATCGAACACCCTATACTGGTCTACATTATCAACAACCACCACCACCATTAACCACTGCCGCCGGTCTTCCTACATCACTAGGTTCTTACAATGGTCTACCCGGTGTTATGTCGCCAACAACGGTGTCACAATTTAACATATACAATGCTCGCTATCAAAGACCACCGCCACCCAATTTAAGTGCCATAAATAATATGCCAACAACACTACAGACACCCCTCTCACCACCCAGACGTACTACACCAGCTACATTTAAATCGAACAATCTACCAATGGGCCCGGCATATGATGTCAGTGTTAGTTTTGTAGAAAATGGTCCATTTTTATTTTCCGTCCAATTGGTAGTACAACAAGATGACTTAACCGATATGATGAATCAAATTGAAAAGGTCAATTTAAAACAATTTAGCGAAAAACCCATGTTGGGTACAGCATGTATAGCACGCTATAGTGAAGATGGTCAATTGTATAGAGCTTTAATAACCGGTGTACAACCAACAGCCTGTAAAGTAGCCTATATCGATTATGGTAATGCAGAATTGGTACATTTCCGTGACTTGTATGAAATACCCGAAGAATTTTTAAAATTTAAAGCATTTGCAATGCGTTTTACACTATCCGGCCATAAAGAATTAGAACCAATCGATGATAGTTTGAAAAAAGCTTTCAAAGATTTGGTACTATATAAAAATTGTAAATTGAATGTAATGCCGTTGGAAGGACCACCCTTGGTACAATATTGTGAACTATATTTGCAAGAAAAAAATATTTTACATGTATTGAAGCAAATACAAAAAACACGCTTGGTGTATGCCAAAACAGAACCTTTAGCAAATAATGATATAGTAGAGATAAGATATATAGATTCACCGAAAAATTTCTATGTCCAAAAGGTGGAAAATATACCAGCATTTGAAAAATTAATGGATGATATGTTTTTATATTATAATAAAAATCAAAATGTACCAAATCATTTAGCATTGGGAGCACCCTGTATAGTCAAATATGAAAATGAATGGTATAGAGCTGAAGTAATGAGAGCAGACTCTACGGCCATTATTGTAAGACATGTTGACTTTGGTTATGAACAAAATGTTACAAAAAATCTGCTAAGTACTATAGCCGAAAAACATTTAAAATTACCCAGACAGGCGGTACAATGCTGTTTGAAAGGTTTTGAAAATAATGAATTGAGTAAAGATTTAGCTACAACACAATTTGAAATGTTGGCCGAAGAATCTAATCGTCAAAGAAGATCATTTACGGTTAAAGTATTTCGAATACAACCGGATGGTGTTAATTTAGTAAATCTCTGTACAAAAGATTTAAATGTTATGAAAAAATTATATAAACTATCAATGCCCTTTGAACAATATTTGACATTAGAAAAGGAAGATTTTAATCTACATGCTGGTTATCACAAGTATGGTCATCACAAGTCACAAACCGAAAATGGGCATAAAACACCATCAATAGCCTCATCGACAGAGATAACTTCAGTGCATTCAAGTAAAAAGGGACATATATTAAATTCAACAACACTACAAAGTGATGAACAACGTATACAACAACGGCAACAACAACAGCAGCAGCAACAACAACAGCAGCAGCAGCAACAACAACAACAGCAGCGGCAATATCAACCCAATTTACGCAATAACAATATACATAATCAAAATTATCAAGGTTCTCAAGTTTCGACCATAGAATGGGATAAACAAAGTTCGAATAGTTCTATGACAGAGACAAGAGATTCACGTTCTAGTTCATCAGAATTTAAACACAATCAACAAACAACAGCAGCAGCTGGGGCTCAACAAAGAAAACAAAATTATTATAAAAATCATCCCTCAAATAGACAGCAACAACAACATGCCACAAGTTCTAATAATTCTATAGCCAGTGATAAAAGAAGTACTAGCAGTAGTTATAATAATCATCAAAGACAATCAGGTGGTAGTAATAGTAATCCAAATACACCACCCAGATTTCAAAATAAACAACAAAAACAAAATTATCAAAATTCACCAAATTCACAAAATTCTCAACAGCAACACCACCCACAAAAACAACATCAACAACAAAGACCACAAAATGCTCCCCAAGGATTTTCGCAACAACAAAAAAATAAAGATCCCCAGCAACAACAGTTTGATAAGTCTTCCTCTACAGAAACTTCGAAAAAATCTCAAGAACCTATCAATAATACTAAAAATAATAACGATAATTCATTGACTACTTCATCGCCACCTAAAGAAAAATCAATTCATACATTTATACCTCTCCACAAGGCATTCCCTGTTAAAACCATTGAAACACCATGTCGTGAAGAAGTCATTATATCCTGGTGGATATCACCGCATCAATTTTATACTCAACTTAAATCACGTTCTATAGAATTTGAACGTTTTATGAAAGATATACAACAATTTTATCATAAATTACCTTTACAACAGCTACAACTTAAAGTGGGTTCATTTGTTATGGCCCGCCAGCGTAAAGATAATATTATTTATCGTGCTCGTGTCTTGGCCTGTAATCATATGTTACGTAAATATAAAGTTCACTTTATAGATTATGGTAATCAATATACGGTTACTTCTGAGGATATATGGCAGGTGGAAAAACGTTTTGCCGAATTTCCTATAATGGCATATTTGTGTGGTTTTGATGGCATTGTCTCGAATTATGATCATCTTTATATAATTGATCGTATGGATAAATATTTACCACAAGGTGTTACTCTGCAATGTGAATATATAGAAAAGAATAATCAGGATTTATATTATGTCAATGTACTGGTTGAAAAAGTTTCCTTAAAGGAGACGTTGAAAAAAGAAGGTTTCATTACAGAAATATGTCCAGGTAAGTGGTTGAGAGATTTTTTTTTAAATTTAATTAGTTTAAAAGGGGTAACTTAACCCTTAAATACCCCTTGTATCTAAAATTCCCACATCTTTATTTTAAACTTAAATGAAAACCACACGAACGCGTTAAGAAAAACAAATTTTTCAAATTGCGCCTTTAATTAATAACGAAAGTTGAAACACATAAACTTTATAAAAAAACCGTAATTCTAAAAGATAACATCTTAAATCAAAAGGTCCGTCTGTTCAAAAAATGCCCAAACATAATTTAAATCATTGGCTAAATGTTGGTAAAACCATAAAATATATGGTCTAAACAAAAATTTCATTATAATTTGCTTGGTCCTGCCGGGAGCTCTACTGAGGTAACAATACATATAATAATTGATAGCTTAAAACGTATCCAGTCAGAAAAAGGCAAAACGGACCACTCAATTACGAAATGATAACATCATTAGACAATATTTTAGTGTTTAAAAGTGTCATACAACCACTGAGGAAACAAAGTTTTCTTTTTTTTCTTTCAGCCATATCTGGAAAGAAAAACAGAAAAAATCGAGCGATTTTTCTTTTTCAAGATATGGCTAATTTTCGGCGGGCCAGCTACGCTCGCGTGATTGAAGTGAAGTTATCCTTAAAAACTGTTACAAAAAAACTTCTCAGCGAAGCCGGGCTTTGGACATACTGGAAGACATCACCCTTAAGCCCTAAAGAAGGCCGGTTACTCAGAAAACCTTTGCTTATCAAAGCCAATAACTTATTTATAGATGATTAGATTTGTTCCGTCGCGTTTTGGGAAACACTAAATGCCTTCTATAAAAACATATAAATAAATTTTTTATATGATATTTGAGAAAAAGAATTTTTATTTTGTACAATTTTAAAGATAGCTTACATTTTAAATGCAATGTTAGTGTAAGTTCAATGCATATAACGTGATCCTAAAATAAATTTAAGCTAGCCTGGATGAAAAAAAATTAAATATTTAGTAATTTTTTTGATAGACCATTTTTCAAATGCATTTTTTCCTATAATACACAAATTTTAAAAGCTTGTTAACTCTTTATAGATAAAAAAGTTAAGTATATCTACTATCGTAATAAAAATGCTTAAACTCATCGGATGTGGTGTGTACACGTTTATGTTTAATTACGGGTTTCTCAAAATTGTGGCGTGTTGGGAAAATTAGGAAAACGAATTTGGGATCAGCGAGACAAAATATATTAAAAATATGAATCGCAGTTAAAACCAAATCGACTTTTCCTCATTTTCTGTAGTGTTGTGCAATCTAGTTCGTTTGAGTGTGCGCTATGTCTAGTTCGATTGATGTGAAAAAACTAGGTTGCTATTCCAGTTCAATCGATCTTTCGTTCGTTATATCGTTTGTTTGATAATTTTTTAGCGAATTATTCATATTAGACATCTCTTTTTAACACTAAAAAAAAATTGAGCTGGCAACATTGAAAAAAAAAGAAAACTTCAACTCAAAAGCAACATAAAGAAAAGAAATATTACTCAAATACCAAAAAAGAATGAAAAGAGCGAAAGACCTAAAGAGCTGAAGATTGCGAATTAGCTCACTAGTTCAAGGTAAAGACTAGTTTAATTGAACTAAGTCGTTCACGAACTACACAACTCGAATTTTGTGACAATGTGTATGTAGTCTGACCGGTCGGACTATGAAATTGTCAAATACACAGTTAAAAAATTCCAAAATGTATTCCGTTTTCACTCAAAACATAAATAATGGATGATTTTTAATTTTGGTTGCTAATATTTTCACTAGTGGGCATTTCAAGGCAAAACAAAAAGTTACAAACTTTCTTAATGAAGCATGGTTTTATATATCTGCTAAGTTTGGTTGATAATATCTAGCGGATCTATGACGTACCATTCATTAACTTATTAACTTGATGACAGTTTTGACAAATCCATGCAACAAACACGAAACAAAACGAAAGGTTCACTTTACAGAACAGGCCACATTAGTTAACATTCCTTTACATTTTTATTAAAAAGTAACTTCCTTTATTAACCCACATATTCCGAAAGACGACACAAAGTAGAATTTTCGTCTTGTGTTCTACTTTGAACCGTCTTTCTGAATTAGGGGATTAAAAACTGTCCTGTATTAAAAAAAATCCCTTTTGATTTATTATTATTTTGTTAATACATTTTGTAGCAAAGAAAATTATGTTAAATTAAAAAAATATTATAAACAATTTGATTAGATACTTCCATTTTTCTATTATTCTGATTTAAATTTCTTTCAGAACTCCGTTTGGATTTACTTGCTGGTCAACAAATACGTGCTAAAATTTCTTCTATCAATAATATGCTTAATTTTAAAATTCAATTACCTTTTTATGGCTGTGATAATATTGAACATATTGAGTTATTATGTTCTTATGATGATGTACGTTTTGTTAAATCCAATCAGGATGTTGCTAAGAAATTCAAACATTTCTATGATGGTAAATCTTGTGTGTTAAATATTAAGGATGTTAATGATAATAAAGTGTAAGTATGATAATATAAAATTTCAAAACTGAAAGTATTTAAAGTTTTAAGATCTCAAAAAATCTTGTCTAAATATGAGAACTTTTTTATTTTAAAAAATTCTTGAAGTTTTTAAAAGGGTTTTTTACAAATAACCAGAACCTGAATTTGTTTTACTATTTAAATTTCAAAATATCTTAGAAAATACTTTCTGCTTCCTCTTTTCCTGTTTAAAAACTTTGAGATTTTAAGAAAATTTTAAAAATTGGACATTTATTATTTATAAGTTTTAATTATTTTTTGTATTATATATTTAATTTTAGCATACTTTTGCGTCCATTAATGCCTTTATTAAAAGAAGACATTCCTTGTTATATCTGTACACCACCAGTACTTCTGGAAAGCTTTACAGTACGCATTGTTTATGTACCAACACCATATCGTTTGTATGGACAAATTGTAGCCACTGAAATGGAAATGGCACAATTATTAGATGATATGTTCAATTTCTATGAAAAAGGAGGTAAGAATTTTATAATATCAAACACAAAACTAATTCTTGATAAAATGGAAAGGATTAAAGCATACAAACTGAAATTGCATTACTTTTCTAGTTCGCAGTATTTAAAAATTATCAAATATTTTATATGTACACTAGGCCGGGTCGATTTGTATGGAGGCAAAAAAATCGCTCAACGTTCAAGGAAAATCGTATTCTAGGGATCAAAATAAGAAACTTTGCCGAACGGACCATACCTCTAAAACGAATTCTGATGTCCCGACTTTTGAAAATGCCCACTGTGATATTTCAGAAAGTAGGAGGAATCTCTCCAAGATTATGGGAGATACTTCTTCTCCGGGAGACGCGCTAGCAGATTAATGCATAAATCATCATTCTAGGGGTTAAAATTTAAGTTAAAAGAGGGCCTTTTTAGCCGTGTTTTTTTTAGCAAAATGTACAAATCTCGGGATAAAGATATTTCAGAAAGTAGGAGTCTTTCCAAGATTAGGGTCTTTATTTCTTCTCCGGAAGAAATATAGTATAAATATATTCGATTGGGTTGGATTCGATTGGGGCACTCTAAATGGGTCAAATTGGGATTTTTCAAAATTTTACCCTACGGGTCAAAAGTCGGGACATCAGAATTCGTTTTAGAGGTATGGTTCCTTCGGCAAAGTTTCTTATTTTGATTTTCCTTGAACGTTGAGCGATTTTTAAATCGACCCGCCCTAATGTACACTGTTCTGACATAAGATCGATATGAAAATTAAAAACATTTTATATGATGAGTGGTATAATTGTCAGCCGTGAATTTTAAGCAGTGATGATAGGCAATACCGCTAAAATACTGTTATCGACTCAAAGCCCCTTCAACTGGCTATCGTTAGCTCTAAATTGAAATACCGTTATCCGTAAAATACCATTATCGATATAATCAATATATCAATATCCTTAAAATACCGATACCGAAATAACTCAAATGCCGTTATCGCTAAAATACGATTACCGAAATGATTGAAATAGCTATATTCATAAAATACCGTTACCGAAATAATCTGACAAGATCTGAAAAGGAAAATTGCTGTAAATAGATATATTTTCCCAAATTTTGATCATAAACTAGCCAGTCATTGGAATTCGGGGATAATGGGGCTGAAAATATCGGTGTGAATTAACATTACCTGAATAACAAAAATAGCGTTACCCTTAAAAAACCGTTACCAAAATAATCTGACGAGATCTGAAAAGACAAATTGCTGTAAATAGATATATTTTCCTGAAGTTTGATCATAAACTAGCCAGTCATTGGAATTCGGGCACAATGGGGCTAAAAATATGGGTGTGCATTGACATTACCTGAATAACTAAAATAACGTTACCCTTAAAATACCGTTACCGAAATAACTGAAAACCCAATATCCTCAAAATAACGTTACCAAAATAAATAAAATACCGTTACCGCTAAAATACCGTTACCGAAATAAGTAAAATACCGTTAACTCTAAAATACCGTTGCCGAAATAACTGAAATATCGTTACCCATAAAACACCATTATCGAAATAAAAGAAATCAGCGTTACCCTTACCGATACCCGCATTTGAATCGGTTACCATTCATGATTTAAAGTCTTCGTAGATCGAAATTATTAAAGCATACAATTCTAAAATTGATCGAAATTATAAAAATTTACTCAAATATCGTTTAAAAACGGGTAATTTATATTTTGTGGTACCTCCTTTCGCCATAACTATTAAAATTACCGGTCATAGCCTTTTCCTTCTCAATACAATACATAATAATTCTTGAGAATTCCGAGTGTTCAAACAGGATATGACTTTTATAAAGCTTTAAAAAATGGATGTCTACTAGAGTTGTCAGTCGATTAAGAATAATTCGATTAATCGATCAAACAAAACCAAACTCTTGTTCGAATAATTTAAAAATGACGATTTTCGAATAACGAATAAATCGATTAATTAACGCCAATTAATCGAACATTTTTTTATTATTACAAAATAAATTTAATGAGAGCTTTTAATTTGATTTATTCTCATAAATTTTTAAAGAAGGATGACGAAAGCGATGATGATGATGAACTTAGTAATGAATATGACGTTGATAATGGATTTCAATTAAAAGTTAATATAAAAAATGTTATAAGTAAACTACGGAAATACGTCGAAAAGATAGCACATCCATAATAGAATTAGAGGGAGTAATCAAGTTTTTAATAAATAGTTTGGAAAAAATTAATAATTATTTTGCAACAGACTTACTAACACGTATTAAAATAAGAATAAATGAGAGACGTATAAAAGTTTTAAATACGTTAATAATATTTCTGAATTCTGAAAATTTTCCGAGCAATGAAAGTTTCCTAAAATATTCCTAAAAAAGTGAAACTAAAGAATATGCTAATGAATTGTACTCCAGATTATTTTATGTTGAAAGTAATCACAATAATTCAGATAAAAGCATTGAAATAGAAGAAGTTATTAGTAATGAAAATAATACTCTTTTATGCGAATTAAATAATTCAATTCAGAGTATTAAAAATACAGAAAATAAAAATATTTCAGCGATATATCAGACGATATGGTATATTTGGAAAAATCTAAAAAAAGAACAGAAAAATTAGATTAACTATTTAATTCTCTTCTTACTATATCACCTACCTCAACAATTAGCGAAAGAGTGTTTTCAAAATCTAATTTAATGAAAACCAAAACCAAAAATCGTTTAAAAGCAAAAAAATTGAGTCAACTTTTGTTTTTAAAAGATTATTTCTTAAGAACAACCTAGCTATTGTAGTTTTTTTTTTGTTAGTTATGAATTTCTTGTTAATTAAAATATTAACTTTTTTATTTTTAAGTTTTTTGTATGAATTGTTTATTATTTTGTTAATAAAAATACTATTTAAAAATAATTTTTTTTATTCGTTATTCTCATCGATTAATCGAATAATTTTTGAAATTTAATCGTTTGATCGAACGAGCGAAAACAATTATTTGAATTATTCGAACAAAGCTGAAAGGCGAATAATTGACAACTCTAATGTCTACCCTATTTTCCAACGGTGTTTTATCTAAAAAAATTTCCAACAATCTTCAAAATAAATAGTTTTCACAATCAGATATTTTTTCCAACTAAAGTTTAGAAATAAATAAATAGTTTTATGATGCATTTTATAATATTATTTTCAAAGTTAATAAGTTTAAACAGTTTTATTAGTTTTTTTGTTGTTATATACAATTTTTATGTTATTTTTAATTTATAACGAGTTTTCAGCCTCCGTTTATTTACAAAAATAAAGCAAATCAGACATATTAGCTAGGTTGATACTAGTATTTCGATCTGTCTAAAAATCTCATCAGAACCCGAAGTTTTAGAAAAGCTAGAGCCTCCAGAATAGGAAGAGCTTTAACAAAAAATCTATTAATTATCAATTTTGCTCCATCCTTGTTTTAAATTTTTTTTGTTTAAATTTAAAGTAAAAAGGGTAATGTAAATGAAAGGTAAATTCAAAATACGTCCTGTTCTCAACAGCTTTATTTTGGAAAACACGCATTTTTTTTGACAGGTTTAATGATATTTAGTTGGGCTTAGGGTTATTTATTTGCAGGAAACCATATTACTTACATATTAATTCGCAAAATTAAAAAGTTTATATAAGGATACTTTTTGGTGTTATAAACATTTTTTTTTACTCCCTAAAACTAAAAGTCCTTAACATTTTATGATACCTTTTCGATTTTAGTATTAAACTCATTAAAATATTTTATTTCGTGTACGTTTTGGCGGAATTGATACAGCGCTTTAGAGGTCACAAGGCGGAATGCGTTTGGAAAAATCTGCCGTTGTACCCGCTAGGAATGAACAAAATTATACTATTTTGCACTTTATCAATTTAGTCCGTCGTGAAGATTCACTCTTTTTTTTTTATTAATAACATATATTTATTTTTTTGATAGTGATATATAATTTAAAATTTTGATTCTAATACCTACACTGATAGGAATTTGTGCGTAGTATTAATGAATTCCTTCATTAATCCAATGAATTTTTTCATAAAAAAGTCCCCAAAGAAACGTTTCATTGAGTCAATGAAAGGTGTTTCATTAAATCATTTTTAATGAATGGTTTCATTGACCCAATGAAAATTTCATAAAGTATATGAAATTTTTTTCATTAGTCCTAGCCTAATCGTTATGAAAGTTTCATGTGTTTAATGAATAAAATTCATAGTTTGTATGAAATATTTTCGCTGATATTTAATAATTTGCACTTTTTATGATTATTTTATCATAGCATTAATTTGGTGGTTATTGAGAAATTATCATTCGTTGAAATTATTTATAAGGTCTGGTCTTTATAAGATCTATAAAATATTTTTGTAAAAAAAGTTCGAAAGTAAACATCATAGGCTGTTCTGCAAAAGCCATAGCAGAGTTTTATTAAACTCAGCCTCATTCAGCAAATTTTCGTTACTAGGAATATTATGACATGTAAGAAAGAAATTTAACAAGAAAGGTTTTCCCGGGGCCACCCACCAATTGTAGCACAGTGTAGCTAAAGCTCATAATTTTTGACGAATTCGAAAAAGATAAAATTTTAAAAGTAGCTGATTAGATTTTAGATCGAAAATTACAAATTTTGAGAATAAAATTTTTTTGTCCATAAAAAATAAATATTTTAGTTATTGTACTTTTTTAAATTATGTATATTAAGAACTTTAATGGTTGAAAAAATCGTTTAAATACAACTAAGAGGCATTCAAATATTAAAAGCTGAACTAAAAAAAAAACCAATTTTAATTACATTTTACATTAATTACAATTACATTTACATTCATTACATTCAATCTTTCTTTACATTTTTTATAATTTGCACAAAATATTTAATTTTTTATCGATCTGGCTTGGAATTCTGTAGAACGATCGACGATTATAGTCCACTTTTTGTAGTTAAATTACGACCATATTAGATACTAATGTTAAATATTGTTAACAATGTTGTTAAAAAACAAAAGTTTATTATCGTTAAGCAAAACGTTTTTGTGTATCATCGTCCAAACGATAACAATTTAGGTCTCGTTTTGAACAAAACTATATAATTTTTCTTAGACAATCTGTTCCCTGGAATTTACTGACCAACTATTCAAATTCGTCAAAAACTGTTAGCTCTAGGCAAACTTAATAAAAAAAACTTATTTATATCAAAGTTTTAGTTAATTCTGTTTATAAGAAATTTTTCAGTTTTTTTTTATTTCAAAATGATAGTACAAAAAAAAATTTTTTTTTTCTTATTACAAGTCAAAATTTTTATTGAAAAAAATTTGAAAATTTTTCATTGATTTTATGATTTTTTTTTATGAAATTATGAACAAATCATAAAAAATGTTAATGAAAAAAATACCAATATTAATGAATTTTCATTCAGTTAATGAGATTTTTTTAAACCAATAAATCGATTTTAATGAAATTGTTTCATTGTTACTATGAAGGAAAATTCTATCAGTGTATGAAGCCACTTGTATTGTCTGTAGGAAATAAGGATAAATTTACTAATTTTTACATATATTAATTAATTTGAAACTAATTTGCGAGTTTATAAAAAAATTCTTCAATGAGTTTTTTTTTCTCTTAAATTTATTAGTTGTACTAATTATATTCACTGGAAGTTGATTCATTATTGTTGGCAAAGCAACTTGTAGTGCGCTTTTCCATAGTTGTTCCGGTATTTCATAACTTTGAACTGTCCTTCAGATCTACGTCTAGTATTATGCTTATGGTCAATAACTTGTAAGAATCTAGAGTTGTGTGATATTTCACTTATTAGCGTAGAGCAGTTCAGGCTATTCACTTCTAGTATGCGCTAGCCTGTTGCCGTGTTGTTTGCTGTATTGTTGTTAATGATGCGGTTATTGTTGATGTTGATGTTGCGGTTGGTATTGTTGTTTGTGAAGTTCAATTGATTTCTGTTGGATTGGATATTCGGATTGTTTCCTACGTGCATATTATAGTTGTGATTATGATTGGTGTAATTGTTTGTGTCACGATTAGTAGCGGGGATGGTGTTGCTAATTAATTCAATATTTCTTGACGTAATAGGATTGTTTCTGGTGTTGTTGCCGTTGTTGAAAAACGTTGATTTTTTCTAAAATTCTTAAGAGTCGATTTTGTGTAAGCTGTAGCGTTCTACAATAAATTGCGCTTCCCCATGCCGTAATTCTATGTCTAAGATATGACTCAGCTAAGGAAAAATATGCTTGTCTCAGAACACTAATGGTGGAACAGTTGCTCAAATGATAAAGCATAAAAGCAGATTTTCTTAATTTATTTTGGAGATTTTCAATATGTGCTTTCCATTTAATGTTCTGGTCGACATAACAACATGATTAAATTTTCGATAAAAGTGGTACATGCGTCGTTTTCATCAATTACGTTGCTAATTGATTTATGTAGACATTTTATGTCGTGGAATTTTAAAGATATGAATAATATGCATTAATTTCGTCTTTGTGGCATTTATTACTAAGCTATTATCGTGGCATCATTTTGCAACAACATTGAGTTGGTTTTGCATCAAATTAGTTGCGGTATTAATATTTTTATCTGCGACAGTGATCGCGCTGTCGTCTGCGTATGTAAATGTGAAACTATTGTTGAGCATATTAATCATATCATTTGCATATATTAAATACAATATTGGTCTAATCTTTGGTACCCCTTGATTTGATATTTCTTAACTTCAATTGTTTTTAGTTTTTACTCTGTACGATCTACAATTAAGATAGTTCTTAAACCATTACAATCATGCTCCTCTTATTCCATTTCTCTCCAGTGTTTCTATTAATTTATCGTGCTGCAAGTTATCGAAGGCTTTGCTGAAATCAATAAACAAAGTTAGATATAGTTTCTTTTCACTTAGGCATTTTTTTATGAAATTCGAAAAATTTCCTAATAGTTTGTTTATATTTTAGATACCTCACTATTTTCTCAAGCCATGTTTTTTTAAATAAAAAAATGCAACTGACACTAATAGAAAACATATGATTTTCTATTGTTGATTTACTTGAATAAACGTCACTACATTGCTAGGTCTGTCAAAAAAAAAACAGAGTAGTATTTGGAAGATGACAAAGCCAATTGTGACAATATGTTGTTTTTGTTTTTTCTTTGATATTTTAAATTTTGAATCTCGCTCCTAGACGAGGACAAGAAATTCTCATTGAGACGCAAAAACATACATTTTCGAAAAATATACCCCAATTCCTTATTGGTGAGCTGACTGACAACAACTTGGTACTCGTATACCTCAAACTGAATAAAATTACACCAACTGGAAAAAATCCATGCAACATTTGACGAAAAAAAATTTCGTATTTTTTTTTCGTAATATTAACGAATATATCGTATATTATACGAAATTAAGTTTAGGCAAGAATTTACTAATTTCACGAAAATAACGATAATATTTCGTATATAAACGGTAATTTGTCATTTTCTTCATTGAACAATATTTATTTTTTACTTCTCAGATCCAATACTTATCGAATGAACATATTCTAAATTAGTTTAAAAACTTCTGTTTTCTGTTCAAAATTTCTAAAGAATTTGCTAAGTAGATAAAACAAATTCTCAGAAACTTTTGCTGGTTAGTGTAAATGTAGTATTATAGCTTGCAGATCTTGTATAAATGTTATAGTAGGCAAGACAGTAATTCCCAGTACTACTTTTTTTATACCGTTGGCAATTTCTACCTGTTGGCAATAGGGAAACGCAGTAATAGTTATTAAGAATAAGAATTAAAAAAGATTTTTTTCTGTCATTTTAGGCATTTTATTTTATTATAAATTCTTCTTCTTAAAATCTTAGCATTTATGCCACCCTTGCATACATGCTATCAAGAGCGAATACCGCTATTATTAAAAGTTGAAATTCTTGTATGAAAGTTCTTCATCCAATAGAACCTTCATTTTGATTAAAAAATTACTCAAAAAAGATATTAAAAAAAATTTTATATACTCAAAAATTAATATTTTTTTGGAGTCTTTTTTTTAATTGCTTACATAATATTCAATTCAGTTACATTTCTGGGTCAATTCTGAATCATTTTTTGAAATTAATAAGTTTCTTTAATTTTTGTGTCTTTTGTGACTCTTTTTCGAAGGCTTATATTTTTGTCCGAAAATTGAGTAATTTTTGAGAAAAAAAATTTTAAATTTTAAAAATATTTATTTTTGATTGATTTTTAACACGTTAAATATTATTGATCAATTTTAGATTGTTTACGAAAATATTTTACGTGTTAGTCAATTAAATTGAAAAATTCAAATTGATTTGGATTTTTGTTTTTCAATTCCATATTATTGAAAAATTTGTGGGCAATATTGATAAAGTAGTTTTTTGAAATTTGTTTTGTTTTCTTGTTGGAAAACTAATAAATTAAATTAATATGTTTATAAATTATTGAAAAATAAAAAAAATAGTCTCTGCAAACGTGGTTTCATTTTGAAATGTGTTAAATTTCGCGAAGTTTTTAATAAATTCCGAATATTGATCCATTTAAATATAATTAATAATATTCCATTATTATTATATTGGCCGTTTGTGCTCGGCATAAGAATCATCATCAATTTAGCTTGTTCACGTTCCATTCAACCAGAAATGAGCTTCGTCCCTGAGCACAATTTTCCGCTAAAAAGGAGGATCTTCATCCAACTTCGCTAGCGCCATTCACCAAAAGTTAGACGTTGTGGTAGGTCGTGTGGCATCAATTCTTGCACTAGCTGTATTTTAAAATGTTTTACACCCAAATCCTTACGCAGAATTTTCCACGTAGTGTAGTAACAGAGACCCAATTGCTGCGAACGGGGCCGAATCGATAATTCACGGTCATCAACCAAACTGGCGGATATAGCTGCGATATTTTCCTCTGTCCGCACTCTGCGTGTTGGTGGTTTTATCTCCAATAATGTAAATTTGGTGTGAAATTTAGTCACACGATTCCGAATAGCCGGCTCAGAAGGTCGCCCAATTTGACCATAAATTGGAAGAAGTGCACGATGCTCTTTCTTAACCGAGCATGAATTTTGATAATAAAATTCAATAATCTTGCAAGCGTTGTTCGTTTGTAAGTCGATTAATGGTTAAATTATAGACCAAACAGAACATGTTTAACAGTAACATGTTACACGAAAACAGCTGATCTGCCAAAAACAGTGTTTCCAAAAAGAAAGTTGATAAAAAATCACCCTTTAGAAACACATACAAATTGATACGTAAAATGGGTCATCTGCACATATCTAATTATATCAAATAAGATACAATTTGATACAATTTTATCCTAGATTGGTCCATATCCGGGAAATTGAATTATATCTAATTAGATATAAATATATCAGATTTTATAAAATTTTGGCCGATATGTATACTTTCTTAAACGTAAAATTCAAAATTAAAATTTCTAGAAATCAAAAATTTTAAAGACCCAAATTTTTTTAAATGAAACGACATTTTTAAAAATTATGCAGGTGTGGTGTAATGGTTAGCGCGTTGGACTATTACACAGATGGTTCCGGGTGCGATTCCCAGTGACGACAACATCAATTTAGAAAAATAATATGTATGAGTTTTCTATCACTTATATGTATCGCTGCGCCCATAGCACTTAACCCCACCGAAGTAAAATAATGAATCAGGGCTATGAAACAAAAAGCTTCAATAAATTTGCCAACTCTACACCAGGTGGCGAGCAACAACTATTCTAAGACTTATCATCTCGCGCAATTACAGTGTTGCCATGTTTGAAGCCCTTCATCTTTCACCACCTTTCATCTCTCCACTATCCCCTTTCCAAAGAAAGCAACACATTAATTAATAGGAAGAATTTCCTGAGTGTTGCTTCTCTTTAAAAAAAAAAAAAAAAAAAAAAATATAGTTTAATAAGAATTGGCATGGGATTGTATATAATCATATCGATCACTACATATATGACGCATTCTTTTTGAACTCTCCACCCTCAGAAAAAATGTTGTCGGATCTAGTTGAAACTTACAGAAAGTATTGTCCTATTAAAGATAAGAAATTCATGGAACAACTTTTTTAATTTATCAAAAAAATGGGCGAAGTGGGCGGGGTCAAACTTTCAAAAATGGGCATATTTTTGAAAAAGGTACTAATATATTGGAAATTTTTCAGCTGAACTGGATAATTTTAAAAATTTTAAATAAATAGTTATCGATAGACATTTTTATGGGCTACCGACTGGTGAAATTTTTTTTTGAAAAATTTCAGAACTTAGTCTGAATTTATCCATTTGAAACCAAAAAATCGTTATATCTCAAAACACCCCCCGATTTTTTTTTTTTTTTTATTTTTAAATTAAAGAACATGTTATTATCAATAGATGTGCAAATTTTCAGAGAGGTATATTTTTTTGTTAAAGAGATATTAAATTTTGAACTTAAGTTGCCGAATTTCCCTTTTTTATTACAAATGTTTTAACACACCTTACACACAAACATACTGCTTGTTGTTGTTAATTCAGCTTTCACGCACTGGCAGTTGTATACGCTTGTTGTTGTTAGATGAACTTTCATGTAAACATAACAGTATTTTATTCTAACTAGATGTAAATTGATCTCGTATTCTTATCTTTATAGACGTTTTTATTTACTGATTAAATAACACAGACTTTTCGCTTGAATTTTTTTCTTTTTGAGGATTTTTTTTTTTTATAGCATTATTGTTAAAAATAATAATATTGTAAGATGAAACGTGTTAAACTCTCTTTTTATTGTGCTAATCCACTTAAAAAGACAAATCACAAGGTATCAAAAGATTTAGTACCGATTTCTAACTATTTAAAGGATAATTTTCCAGAATTAAAAAATGAATCTAAGATATGCCAGTCATGCAAACTTAATTTATATAATTCTATTTCAAAGAACAATGATTCTGATAAAGAAACAGATTCAGATTTTGAAAGTAAAATTAAAAAAAAAACACAAAGATGGAGAAATGTAACGATGAAGATCACAAGGCAGGCGTCGTTGTATTGAACCAAATAAAGGACAAATTCAAAAGTTCAGATAGCAAAGCTGAAAAAATGATGCTTCTAAGTTTAGTTCCAAAAGAATGGGGTCGTAAGAAAATAGTTAAAGAGTTTGGTTCGTCAGAATGGCAAGCTAGAAAAACCATCGAAAACGTAAAAAAATTTGGTATACTAACAGCACCAACACCAAAAAAAGGCAATTCATTACCACCAAATGTCATTAGTCTTGTAAAAGATTTTTTTGTCTAGATGACATTAGTAGAATCATGCCAGGAATGTCTGTCTGTGTCTGAGTCTGTGTCTGTCTGTCTGTTTTTTTTTTTTTTTAATTGGACGTAGTGATAGCGCGCTATCATCTAGTGGCCCCACGAACTCCACTATTCCCTAGGAACCACCTGCCGCATTTCATCAGGGTGGATGGTCTATAATGTCCAAATGGACTGCTCCTCTGTCTGTTAGTCTGTCTCTAATGCTGTTTTTTTTTTTTTTTTTTTAAATTTGGTGTAAAATCGTAAAGTCTATGAAACCTCAATAAAAACTTTAAATATTTCTTAGATTCTCTATTAAAAGGTTTAATATTTAAAACTAAAAAAAAATCCTCAAAAAGAAAAAAAATCGAGCGAAAAGTCTGTGTTATTTAATCAGTAAATAAAAACGTTTATAAAGATAAGAATACGAGATCAATTTACATCTAGTTAGAATAAAATACTGTTATGTTTACATGAAAGTTCATCTAACAACAACAAGCGTATACAACTGCCAGTGCGTGAAAGCTGAATTAACAACAACAAGCAGTATGTTTGTGTGTAAGGTGTGTTAAAACATTTGTAATAAAAAAGGGAAATTCGGCAACTTAAGTTCAAAATTTAATATCTCTTTAACAAAAAAATATACCTCTCTGAAAATTTGCACATCTATTGGATAAATTCAGACTAAGTTCTGAAATTTTTCAAAAAAAAATTTCACCAGTCGGTAGCCCATAAAAATGTCTATCGATAACTATTTATTTAAAATTTTTAAAATTATCCAGTTCAGCTGAAAAATTTCCAATATATTAGTACCTTTTTCAAAAATATGCCCATTTTTGAAAGTTTGACCCCGCCCACTTCGCCCATTTTTTTGATAAATTAAAAAAGTTGTTCCATGAATTTCTTATCTTTAATAGGACAATACTTTCTGTAAGTTTCAACTAGATCCGACAACATTTTTTCTGAGGGTGGAGAGTTCAAAAAGAATGCGTCATATTTAGATTGTTATTATATGGCTTATGTAGTTATATATGGAGTAAGATTTGAAGACACACAATAATATCAATTACCATATAAAAAATCTCTCAATAAAAATGATCAGATGTATTTGTATATAATTTTATAAACCGTAATGTGACTCCATTCAAAGTTAGATATGACTTAATCATATTATATGACTAGATATAACTATTTGTAATCGGGTAGTCTACCTACTAATTCCGTCCATCGTTTATCTCAATTCATAACATCTTGAGAAATAAGAGGCATCTAAAGTCAGTTTTAACTGGTGTCGAAAATTTTTGAAGTAGTTCATAGTTATATATATTTTGTCAAATGTTTATATATATTTAACAATAACTTGTTTCTTCTTTAGGTACTCTACTTGAATCATTTGAATTGGAAAAAGTTTGTGCCGCACAAGGTAGTGATGGTAATTGGTATCGTGCTCGCATACAAAATAATAAAAATTTGGAGGGACCTTTGGAAGTATATTACATCGATTATGGTAATACGGAAACAGTAGAAAGAAGTTTATTAAAAAAGTTGGATGAAAAATTCTATATAAATAAAAGTGCTTATGCAATAGAGATAAATCTTCCCTTAAAGACTATAGCAGCAGATTTGCAACAAAAGCAAAAGACAAAGAAAACGGGAAATAATGATACGTTAAATAATTCGACTACCAATGAGACCGATATAGCGGTTATAAATCAATTATCCAACATGACATTAGAACAAGAAATTACCGTTAAAGCTATAGAAGTTAAAAATAATCATTTAATAGCTGAACTACAAATGTCCGATGGTAAAAATATGATAGATATGTTAAAAGAACAAAAACTTATAAAATCTCGAGACTTGGAATATATGCGTAAGTTGTTGGAAAAAGAGAAACCAAATATATTGGAATATATAGAATGTGTTGATTTAACACTGGAAGATGAAGAAGAAATTGAAGAAACACGTAAAACGGGACAAAGAAGTAAACCAACAACACCCAAGAAAAAGAAAGTAACAACAACAACGGCAGCTAATAAAGAAACAGAAAAAGAAATAAAGAAGTTACAACAACAGCCAGAAGAGAAGAAGCTAATAGAAATTCAAACTGTTAAAGAAGTACCTAAAGAAGTGGCTGAGATCGTAAAGATTACAGAAGTTGTAATAGAAACACCCAAGGAAGCACCCAAAGTTATTGAAGATCCCAAAACTGTTGCTGCTGTACATGAGGAGTTAGTATTAGAAACACAAGAACCTGAAATTGAAACTGAACCAGAACCTGAAACTGTCATAAATCCTTATGCTGTTATGGAACATGCTATCTTAGCTCATTGTGATAATCCAGCTCAATTCTTTATACATCCCATGGATAAAGTTAAAGATTTACAACGTTTACAGGAAAATCTACAGATTGTAGCCAGCTCTTTGCCACCCCTTATGGGCATAAATAATGGTGCTTATTGCATTTCCATGTATTCTGTCGACAAACAATGGTATCGTGCTAAAATATTGGATGCCGAATTAATGGTCTTACAATTTATAGATTTTGGCAATACCGATTGTGTTACCGATACTACAGATTTAAAAGAAATGATAGTATTTCCTGATATAGAACCATTATGTATACCTTGTGCTTTACCCATACGACCTAATGGTACAGTAGATTGGCAAGATGCGGCCAATGCTACCTTTAATGATTCCTATACCAAAGTCTTGGATTATGAGTATATAACCCAAAGTGGAGAATTTCAAAAGAAAAGCTATCTTAAACTTTATATCGAAGGAGTCGATGTAATGGAGAAATTAATAAATGATGGCTATGCTAAACCTTTAGAATTGGTAGATTCGGGTGAACATTGTTATATATCTCATGTTAATGGTATATCAGATTTCTATATACAATATGAAAAAGATTCCAAGGGTTTAGAATTAATTGAAATCTATTTGGCTGATTTTAAAAATTTAAAAAAATTGGAGAAATTTGAAAAATTTAAAATTGTGGCAGCTTTATTCCCCGAAGATGAAAAATGGTATAGAGCTAAATTATTAAAACAGGAGGGAGCAGAAGGATATGAAGTATTATTTATAGACTATGGCAATACCAGCATTAGTCCGGAATGTAGAGAAATATCACAAGATATAGCCGAATTACCGTCTCTATCTAAAAAATGTGCTTTAGAAGTGCCAGCTTCATGTATTAACTGGTCCGAAGCCGCTGAACAGAAATTTATGGAAATTGCTGCTACCGGAGAAACTATATTTAGTGTGGAATTAAGAGAACCTTCGCAACATTATGCATTGGTACATCTACTCATAGATGGTCATAACATAAATGATGATTTGGAAGAATTATGTGAAAAGAAACCTTTAGCAGAATCCATGAATACAGAAATGAATACCAGTTTAAATATTTCTGTTTTACAAAATTCGGTATGTGAGTCTGGTACCTTATATGACGCTGTTATATCACATGTTAATTCTCCCGGTGATTTTTATATACAATTTACCAAAGATGCCATACGTTTAGAAGATATGACACAATCATTAAATTCTTTAGCCATGGAAATTTTAGACAAACCCTCATTGAAGCAATTATGTGCAGCGGTCTTTCCAGAAGATTCGAATCTATATAGAGCACGTATTTTAGAAATTCTACCTAATTCGGAATACAAAGTTTTATTTATTGATTATGGTAATGAAGCTATAACTACCGAATTAAAACAACTACCCCAAGATTTACTAGAACTAAAAGAATTCTCAAAACAATGTCAATTGGAAAATTTTTTGAAATTCTTACAATTTGGTTCTATAGCCACAGAATCTTTTAATACTTTAATAAATCAATGTGATGGTCTGGTCAAGGTAGAACTATTAAATGAAGGTACAGAAAAACAGCCAACAACGGTTAAAGTGTTTACCTTAAATACTGAAGAGAATCTATGTGAAAGTCTTAATAAATTACTGGGTTTAGATGATAAAACACAAACTGTATCAATACCCCCGGTTAATAGTATACTAAATGAGGAAGATTTACTAAAGGCAGCCAAAACTTGTGTTATTTCACATGCTATATCTCCTTCCCATTTTTATATACAATTAAAATCAAATTCTGCAAAAATGGAAATGGTTAAGAATTCCTTATTGAGCGCCTAAAGTAAAAGAATATCTTGTGGAACTTCAACAAGCTGAGATTGAAAGAGTTTGTACGGCTTATTCTTCGGAAGACGATTGTTATTATAGAGGTCGTGTTGAACGTGTTTTGGCCAATGGTAAAGGTTATGAAATCTTTTTATTAGATTATGGTAATACCATAGTAACACAAGAAATACGTGAATTGCCCGATGAATTAAGATCAATACCAGCTATAGCCTTAAAATGTCAATTAAATTCCATACCTTTATTAGCAAATAATACAATTTTGGAAGAACGTTTTTCGGCTTTATTGGAAACACATTTCGGTGAAATTTATGAAATCGAACAAGATGAAGTAGATGAAAATACTCGAGTGCATACGGTAAAATTACAAGTTAATTATAAAGATTTGGCGGAAGAACTAGAAAAAGCATTAGAATCGAATACTAGCGAAGAAGAAGTATTTTCACCTTTGCCCACTCTCCACGATTGCAGTATCATTCATGTTAATACTCCCAATTCTTTTTATGTACAATTAACCAAAGATGTTTCTCAACTAGAACTTATAACCGATAAGTTATTAGATGCTGAAACAGAATTTCCAGAATTTAATGATTTGCAAGTGGGTGCCATTTGTTCGGCTCAATTTCCCGAAGATTTGGCTTATTATAGAGCGGAAATTGTAGCTTTATTAGAAGATAATAAATGTGAAGTCCACTATATAGATTTTGGTAATAATTCTATAACAGATAAATTCCGTAAATTACCAGAAGATTTATTAAAATTGGAAAGATATAGTAAACATTGTTCATTGGATTCTTCATGCCCGCAAACGCCTGAGATGGTGCAACAATTTTCACAATTTATTGATAGTCATTTTTCGGAAACATTCCAATTAGAATTTTTAAAATCCTCCGATACTTTAAATATAGTAAGAGTATTCTATCAGGAAAAGAATGTTATACAAGAAATTTTACAAATTATTAAAAATGGTGGAGTGGTAGAAAGTGTTGAAATTGTTAATGGTGATAGCAGTGGTATATGTAGTATGAATGGGGAGCAGTAAAGAAATATAATAAAAATATATATAAAAAAAAATATAACTTGTATGACAAAAACATCTTCTAAAAAATTTAAAACTTATAGAAGATCCTCAACTTTTAAACCCTCCTGAAGTAAGGGTAAGCAAATGCTAAATAAATGTGTAAGAAAATGAAGATGTTAAATTCAAAAATGAGATTTATAAAAATGAATAATGTATGAATATATAAAAACAAAATCTCTTACAAAATGAAGAAAAGTAACAGAAATTACATTGAAGCCTTAAATTATGCTTCAATTGCAAAAAACTAAATCTTTTTTTAAAAGAATGAATGAATGATTTACTTAAAACGTAAAATCCAAAAATGAATTAAAGAAAATTGTATAAAAATGTATACAAAATGCAGCAAATTAAAATGAATTTTATGAAAACTCATTAAGACATTTATGCAACTATGTAGCCAAAAAGTATGCTACATTAAAATGTTTAAGAGAAATTTGCTTAAAACAAACAGAAAAATATATCATAAAAACATGACCGCTAGACTTGATCAATACTGTTGGCTTTACATCCTGATGTCGACTTGAAAATGGATTAGAAATATTAAAAATCTATTAACAACCCTAGCCGATGTCTTGAACCATAATTTGTTCATTTAACACAAAAGGTATGTAAACATTTGTTACTATTTTTATTATATTATATCATATTATTTTTTTTAATTAACACGTGCTAGTAATAAAAATTCCATTTGCTAAAATATAATGAGATCAAAATTCGGACATTTTTCCAAATTTTTGATTTTCATTCATTTATCCTTTTTATTCTTTTTTTAAACTCATATATCTGTTGGAGATTTTCAACCAATTAAAAAGTTATTGCTTTTTTTTTTTGTTGCCTTAAATCGTCCCCTAATGAAAATATTAGCAACCATATAGATAAATTTTAATTTAAAAACCTAAGGGAACATTCCTAATCTGGCCCTACACCTTGTATTTGGGCTAGATAATTAAAAACCTAACAAGGAAACTACACAGTGATGAACCCGCCGATTTTAACGGAACTTGTTTATGTTGTTGAGGACAAAAATTGCAATATTTTTGTATGAAAACATCTTTAAAATTGAAGAAATTCAGATTCTTTTGTAAGCAGTATTAAAGTACTCGTGAAAACAAACATTTTAATACCCACATTGCCTATGCTGTGTGTTCAGGGCTGCCACTTATTTTAAATATTTAAAATATGGGCTATAAAAGCTCTTCGGGAAAAGTGGTATTAAAGCCGAACGATAACGAAAATTGAAAAAACCCAGACACATCCTCGATATAATTAAATAATGCATGTTTGTTAGAGTTGTCACGAATATTCTGTTATTATTCGGTATTCGCCATATTTGTTCGGCAAAGTTATTCGGTTAAAATAAAATGGCTTAAAAGCGTTATTTGACATAATATCGGAAACGACACACCAGTCAATTGCCTCATAATACCTATATTCTATGACCCTTTTTTCTACCACCGTAGGTATATCCAAACACATATATATGAAAGCATGGTCTGAAAGCATTTGCGGATCCAGGGGGAGGGTATAAAATCCCTGGATCCGTGCCTGTCTGAAGCATATAACCTCAGCTATAATTATTACTAACAAAAAAATTATCGATTAATGATGTTGAATTATAATGACTTAAAATGAGTAGGCATTTGATTATACCCATATGATAAATCAGTAATGCGAAATTATATAAAAGAAATCACTTGAAAATGATTTAGTTACAAAATTAATAGGAAATAAAGTCTTAACTTGCAGATAACTCAAGTTGATATTGAACTTTACGAAAATATTTATGGAATTATATAAAAACTACATATATAAAATTATAAGGAACAATTTTCAGTATGACGTCACATATACTTCAATAAAACTAAGTAATAATATTACTATTATACAAATATATATAATAATTGAACTAATTGTTAAAATTGACAAAATTATCTATCGGACCATATACAGGGTGATTCAGTCACGACACGTAGAATTTCACCAGCGTATTCCTTGGCTCATTTCATGAAAATATGTCCACTACGACCATCCCCGAAAACCCAAGTGTGCGAAATGACAGTGGTTTGAATATTTTGGGATTGGTAGTATGGTAAAATTGCATTTTTTTTTTTTGTTGTTGGAAGCGAAATTACAAAATTACAAAAACAAATGAATGCGTGCTGTTATTTCGCTTACAAAAACAAAAAAAAAATGTTTGCATTTCAGTCAAATGGTCATAATTTTGGAACGGTAAGACCTCTGGGCTTCGTTTAGGGCATTTTGGAAAGGTAAGAGGTAGGGCTAAGATAAAAAACATAAGTTACCTGCCATCTGGCTGAGCGAATTGAGGTTATGTGCACGTTCTTATGTCTTTTTTTTCCAATTTTTTTAAAAGCTCTGTATCTTGGCGATTGTAATATTATTAGTTTTATACAATGGGTACAAAGCTTTAAAAGGGAAAGGTATAACTCTGGAACAGTAAGAGCATGTTCAACATTTACAAAATTATTTAGAATTTATTAATCTTTTAAACGGAGTCATTAGTTTTTTAAATCTTTGTAGAAATTTTAAAAGCTGTGAAGCGTCATTTTCAAAATTTATGCAAAAATTACAAAAAAGCAATAAGCGGTACGTAAATATGCAAAAGCATAGCCGAAACGTATGGTTTATGCACATAAAAATAAAGTTTGGACATTTTTCTTTAAAGGTCAACTTTAGGGAACAGGCCACAATTGCGTACATTCCCTTACAATATTTCCCAAAAGGTGGTGCCTTGGGGGCTTGCCCCCAAAAAAAAGTTATACACATTATGTGCATGTATTAAATAAGACCCGATAAATTTTAACTAACAGTAAATTAAAATTTTTTATTTATGACAACAACAGGAGATTAAGGAATTGAGTCTAAATTTCGTAAAATAAACAAAAGTTTTGTATATTCTACGAAAAAAAAAGTAACATACGAACATCATATTTTTCAAAGTGCTTGGTAATATTTCAGTGCACAATGAAAATAAATCCATCCTATAGCAATTATTTTTTCACAATTGGTTAAATACGTTTTGGAATTTCAGCACATTTCATTACTTCAAAATCACATTGATTCTTATTCACATTTTTATTTCCAAAAAAGTTAACACATCCTACAACAATTTTTTTCTCTCACAATTTGTTAAATACGTTTTGGGATTTTAGCACATTTCATTATTTCAAAATCTTATTGATCCACATTTTTTCTTTTGTTTTTATTTTATATTCTTCTATTCACATTTTTATTTCCAGAAAAATTTAAAATTATTTTTTTTTTTATTTTTCCAAAAGGATATATTTCAAGCCAACAATAATCATCCAACATGAAAAAAGACATATTGGGAACTACAAAAAATAATTATGATGATACGGTAAAGATACGAACGTATATAATGAAGTCCATAGAAGGTATGACTTTGATAAAACAATATACCAATTAAAAGAGAGAATATTTTTCTCTCATCATATATGGGAGTTAGAGCATATTATAATAAACGCCTAAAAATAGGCAATAGAAATATTAAATATTTAAAATTAAAAAAATAATTAATATTTTTGAATGTGATAAAATTAAAATTGAAAGATAACTGAAATTTTTTGTGTGTTTTTTTTAGAAAAAATACATTTTTTTTAAAACGATATTTAAAAAAGCCTGTTTAAAGCTTTTCTAAAAAAAAAACTCATAACAATTAAATATAAAATTTTTTAAATAAATAAAAAAGCAGCTAAATTTGAAAAAGGATTTTTAAATAGTAGTAAAACTATTGCTTTATTTAAAAAATAAAATAAAAAACGAACATTGAGATTGAATACTAAAAAATTGCAATCTATACTAATTATAAATTTCTTAAAGAAATGGAGTATTAATTAAAAAAAAAAAAATTATTTGGAATAACTTGTTTTTAACAAGACTAATTTTTTTTGTTATTTTTTTTTTAATGTTAATCCCTATTTTTTTTTTTTTTTAAATATCACATAAACGAACGATTAATTTTATAAAAAAAAAACGAAATGTAAAAAAAAAAATAAAAATTGTGCTCATTTATTTTTAATAACAAAAAAAAAAAAAAAAAGTTAAAAACTTTATAAAAAAAATGGAACTATAAAACTATTTTGCTCATACATAGAGTGTGAAGAAGTGAAGAACTTCTTCTTATAAATACTAATTATACTTTGCAATATTTCAAAGGTTGAATTCTTTAATTTTAAATTATTTTATTTTTATGTTTTATAATTTATTATTTTTTTTTCCATTAACAAACTGAAGTTTATTATAATTATTAATTTTGTTTTTTATTATGTTTTTACTTTTTTTTTTTAACAAATAAATGTGAATTATTTATTACTTTTAGTTATAAATTTTTTTTTTATTTAAAAAAAAAAAAACACTTTTTTATATATTACTGTTAAAAACAAACAGAATTAAAAAAAACTAACTATTTAAAACAAATATTCATATGTATAATAAATAAACCAACATTAAAAATTATAAATGTGTAACTAATGTCTTCTATAACTTTTTTTGCATTAAAAACATACAAAATACAAAAAAATAAAATTATTTAACAAAAAAAAAAGTTATTCATTAAACGCCAAAAACAACAATAAAAAATATACTACAAACAAAAAAAAAAGAATAAAATGTAGAAAAAATTCAGAAAAAAAACAAAATATAAAAGCAATACCGTAATAAAATAAAAATATTAAAAGCAATCAATAAAAATATTTGTTTTCTTTATTAATCCCAACTTGGAAATGGTTGAGTTAAAAGACACGTCATAGAACCGCTGGACATTATTCAACCAAACTTTGCAGATATATACAGTTACGGAGAAAAAAAATAGGGTCTCTTTATCGTAACGCAATTTAAAGTTAAAAAAGGTGATTTTTGCGATATTACTTTTAGATTATACAGTGGAAGTCGGTTATAACGAACGAACACAGGTTAAAACGAACTTTTTTTATATAACGAACGATTCTTCTGGTTCCCAAGCATTTACTAACATATTTCATACAAAATAAAACTGTTATAACGAACATCGTTTAAAACGAACTAATTTTTTTGGACTCTCTTTAAGAATTTTCATATATATTTTTACGCTTTTAACTAACACATAAAAAAATCGAGATTCTAAAATGAAAATTCTGCTGCATATCTTAAAAACTTTAATTAATTTTAACCTGCCGCAGGTGAAAAAGTTCATATATGATATATATGGTTTCATATATGAGGATATATGGTTCCATGTATGGGCATATATGAACACATATGTAATGTATTTAAGCATATCGCACCTGTACCTCTAAACAGAGTCAACTCAAAATATTTAAATTTTCACTTTTTGCAAGAAAACGATGCACAGTGATCATATCTACCTACTGTAAAAATCTTACACCTTTTTTTCTACTCTTTCTCAAAAAAAAAAATTCAGTTGTATCCCTATTTGTGTTATAAGAGTAGCTTCTTTAAAATCAACTAAAGAGACATATTTTGAGTTGTCTCCAAATGTAAACCCAATTCATATCAGTGTTTTTTCAACTAAAGAGAAATATTTTAAGTTCTGCCTGTGTTTATGTCATAACGGATTATTTTATTGATGTTCTATTTTGTTTTGTCCCTCTTTCGCTGTTATGGGTAAGTTTATTGTACTGTTTTATTTCGGTTAAACTGGCACAACTCAAAATGACAACACTAAATAAATTTAAAAATTTCAGATAAAGAGGAACAACTCAAAAAACTTGTTATTTTTTGATAATCACTGAAAAAATTGCAAAAACAACTACCGTTCTGTACTCCTTATACGTATTTCTTTACAATGGCATAATTGTTTTTATTTTTTTTTAGTAAATAATAAACAAAAACAGTTTTTTGCCTCTACTGAAAATTTGTAAATTTTGAGTTGACCCCCTTTAGAGGTACAGGTGCGATATATTAATAAATACATTCAAAAGATAAGTTCAGATATGGATATGTATGACACCATATATGATAATATATTGCATATATTGGTTCATATATGCCATATATCTCCATATATGAATTCATATATTATTCCATATATGAGGACGAAATTGTTTATATTTTTAGCCCCTTCTCTCTGCTGTACGAATTCTTGACAAAAATATATAAAAGACAATAGATTTTTAAGTTTGTATAATTTATAAAGACGATAGTAGCAAATGATTTATGAGATATCTCACCTTAATCTGAAGAAATATCAGTCGCATTTTATGTGCTTCATTCTGAATCGGTAGTACCTAACCTGACCAACCATCCCGCTTTAGGCATGATTATCCAGCTTTTCAATATATTTTTTTTAATATTTAAAAAAAAAAAAAAATGATTTAAAAACGTTCAACATAGTATAAATTTTAAAGCGTTTTTAAAGCAATCAAGTTGCAGCGCCAGTGATAGGATTTCAAAATTAGAATCGAAGTCTAAAATGTATTTGTATTTGTTGTGACAAAACTGATTTTTTTTTAATAATTCAAAGAAACTATAAATTTTTAAAGTAAAATTTGAGCGATTCAAACTAAGAAATTACGAATTTTTTAAAATCCGTATTTTAAGTCAATAAATCCCGCTTTTTGCATCAAAATCCGTTTTGTGAACACATTTTGGTAGTTGAAGTGCTCCTAATTACTTGGCAACGATATTTTTAGTTAAAGTTTCTTTTATAAAATTCATAAGTATTCGTACCAAAGGACTTCGTTTGTAGGTTGGCTGGCTTGATTACTATTGTTATCGCCGACATCATCAGTTTCTAAATCATCGAATTTTATTTTTTGTGGAACAAGTTGGTTTTCTATTATCCATACTCTTATTAATGTTCATTAAATTCTTTCCCAAATAATATTTTCTTAAACTATTTATATTTATTAATGCATTTTGAATATGAAATGTATGAATTTATCAGTAACATGTTCTTAGAAGTATGTATAATAGAAACCTTTTATTTTAATAAAAAGACAATATTTTTGATAAAAACTTAAAAAATTGCCTTTTTATACGCAGAAATTTTTCCATGGAAAAATGCTCGCGAGCATGTAGGAAAAGTAATAATATATGAAAATTCATATATGACATTATATATGTCCATATACCCTTAAATTTCGTATCCGACATATATGGATTTATTTATGAACTCATATGTGGCCATATATGACAATTTGTGATCATTATTACCTGGGTGGAAAAAATTCCTAAAATGGGATTTTAAAATTTATTGCTGTCTTGTCCACATTTGAAGTGATGTAAAAAAGGATAATGCTATCATATTTGGACTAAACTGGACGACCTTCCCCTGTTTTTCATTTTTCAATTTCGGTGGTGCACTCAGAGAAAAAGTTGGGTAAAGTTTAAATTTGAATAAAAATATGGTCGATTCGGAGGGGACTGGGGGGAAAACAACAACCAACTGGGGAATATAATTTAAATAAGACCCAACAATAAGTTTGTTATAATTTTTATTAAAAATAAAAACTGTTTTTTTCGACCTTTAATTGTGCATTGAAAATGAAAATTATTCAAGTTTGAGGCCATATTCGATATTTCTTCACTAGGATATTGTCCTAACAAATAATCTATAGAGTTTTTTGTTTTCAAATTTATTATTTGACCCTTTCAGGAATGTGTTGATAGATCTATTTCGGGAATTTTCTAGGTTCCCATCATCAGAACACGTTTTGAAAGCGGTAACAATCCCATGCCAAACATCAAACATACATATGAACTAGTTTACTCACTACATGAGAACTAATATACATATGAGTTTGAAGTTAAAGATTATAACCATTGATCAAAAAATAAATTGAAAACTTGTTTGATGTGCAAGATCCACCTCTGGTGGATATTCAATACACGTTTTTTTTTGTTTCTCTCTCCTTTTTATATTTTGTTTAGTTTGTAAGCAAAACAGGGGAAGTAAACTTGGCGGTACTCTGCCTTTTATACAAGTTTGTTATAATTTTTATTAAAAATTAAAACTATGTTTTTTTCGACCTTTAATTGTGCAATGAAAATGAACCCAACTATATTTAGTAGTCTTTTAGAGAAATATAAATACCTGAAGAAACTTTTAATTTGGAGGCAAACAAGTCGGTACCGTGCAATAACTCCCAAATGCAATAAGTAAACAAAAATAAATGAAATAACTCCCAAAACTTTTTCATAGAAATTGGGACTTATTTTATTATGAAATAAATCCCAGTTCGTTTGGACTCCCAAATTTTTTTGTGAGTTATTTCATTTTTGTTGAGACATATTTCATTTTATATAAAATTTAAGTTTTGCTGTGAGTTATTTGCGGAACAATTTAATTAAAAAAATGCAAATGTTTTAATTATTTTTAAACGTCTGTATGGTATTCTAAATAACTGCTCTCAGTATGACAATAGATATCATTTAAATCGTTCGCCAATATTAGAACGCAGAAAAAATGTGGTTTAGAGAATCATTGTATAATCCGAATTATCTTACCAGTCCATATCATGATCAAAGATGATAATTTATGATCATATTATGATCATTTCGTATTAAAATTTATCCAGTATATACAGTTATTGATAAAGGATATTTTTGTTTTTTATCTATTAAATCATTTGTGAATAGGACCGACTGCCAGGATGTATTTATATATTTTACATTTTCTATTTATGAAATTAAGATAGTTGCGCCGCAGGTGAAAAATTTATTTTTAAACGAAAATTGTGCTCGCCATTTTGGTTTAAACATAAATTTTTTACCTGCGGCGCAACTACCTTATTTTCATAAAGAAAATAAAACATCTTATTGAAATATGTCTTCTTAATAATTAAAACTCAAAAGTTGTTTGACACCAATCTTAATTTCACAAAGGAAATCTAACAACTTATTAAAATAATTAATATGTCTATATTCACAATAGGTTTTCCGTAAAACTACTGAATATACATATTAAAAAAAGGACTATTTACTTTTCGTTTAAAGCAATTGTATTTTCTAGTTTATTTTCAACTGTTAAAAAAATAATTGACAAAATCGGTAAAAACAATAGATTTTTTCGTTTATTTCAATACTCAATATAATATAACAACTTTTTGTTTTAAATAGAAAATTTTAACTGAATATTTAACAGAAAAGTTAAAAAAATATATTTCTTTGGTAATTTTATTACATATTTAATTGAAACAACTTTACTGATTAATTTTTTAAATAACTGTTAAACTTTTATGGAAAAGTTCTTGTGAGAGAGAGTATTTTAAACTTTGATATTTTGCATACAGACGTAAACAATAGAGATGTTAAAAATTACATGTTGTGAGTTCGAAATAACGAATGGCAAAATAAAAAACCGTAGAGGAACATCGGCGGGAAAAGAGAGGCGGTGCGATTCGCATCCAGCGTCCGCGCCCGCGTCGCTCTTCCCTTCTCTCTATAATGACGAGATTATAAACTAATTTAAATTTCTAATACATTTTTCTAATTCTTTTTTAGTTTTGGTCACATTTTACCATTGTGCAATGCCAAAAACGTTATCGTTTGGAATTTTGACTTTGCCTTTTAAATATTATGTAGGAAATACATTTTTTTTTTTAAATGGAAAGAAATTTTTTTTTTATTAAAAAATATTTTTAAAATATCGAAAAAATAACTTTTGAAAACCAATAATTTTCAAAAAATTTTACTATTGTATCAATATTGCTCATTTGCTGCAATAACGTCATAACTCGAAAGTTTTGATTTTGTAGAAAACGAGTTTAAAGTTTTCAATTTAGTCCCACCTTGAAGAAAGAATAACGACGACATAATTTTTCTTTTTTTCTCAAGAGGTGAGTATTCGAGATATAAATACGATTATTTTACACAAAATAAAGCATCGTATGACGAATGATTCTGCGTCATTATCTCAAAAATTATGTTTTTTGAGTTATGACGTTCTTGCAGCAAATGAGCGATATGTTTGTAGTAAAAATTATGTTATTTTTACGGCATTGTTAGTTGTTTTTTTTATTACATTTGGAAGTTGTTTTTCAACAGTTAAAAACAACAACATTTTCAGTTGTTTTAACTGTAATTACCATTGTCGCCTTTGTTGCAGAATTTACAGTTGTTTTAACTGTCATTTTTTGAGTGTACTCCTCTGTAATTCCTTAATGCATGGAACAAAGCTAATGTTCGTTAAACTGCGCTGTCTCAAATATTTAAATATTTAAATCTTCTAATTTCTAAAGGTCATTAAACACATTTCGATGGTATAAGATTGTAATATTTTTGAACAAATGTATGCATTTTTCTACCTGCATCATTGTTTTTCCCACTCTCTCTCTGCATCATTGTATTTCCCATTCTCTTTTTCAATTGTTGTCGATGTAAGAAAAATCTTTGCACGATAAAACAACAAAAATTAAAGTACCCTGCTACCTGCTGTTTGATTTGAGTCATTTTCACATAAGATCTAGAGATTCGAAACCAAAATGACTAGTATTTTTAACATACAAAACTAATGCTGTTGTTAATTATCTTCTTTAAATGAGTTTTAAAAAAATATTTCTTAAGCGGCCCAAAAACAAGAAAAACATGTTTTTCTTTTGACTTTAAAAAGGTTTCTTCTACAAACTCCTAAATGAAAATATTCAATCTTCTCATTCGACAGTTTTCAATGATTGAACTCTTATACCACCAGTGGGTTTCTTTCCACCTCAGTCTTTCTCATTTTGACCTCTTTTTTTTATTTGTTCGTAAACGCGCACTAAGCAAATGAAAACATGTTGCAGAAATTTAAAAGTTTAAATTAATTTGTATCATGTTTTTGAACAATAATTTAATAAAATGTTTATTTATTTTAAATTTTAACGCTAAAAAAAGCAAAATAAAATTAAAATACATTAAATTTTAATAGAAAATAACAAACTATAAGCAACAATAAAAGTGAGTATTTTAAGCAACAATTTTTTTTTCAATATGTTGCAATTGTTTTTTATTGTAAACAAATGTTTTCACTTGCTTGCCCGAGTTCGGTATTTTGTTGATGAGAAGCGTGGGAAGCGTAGTCTCTCTATTAGTATATACTCTTTGATTCTACTTTATAACATACTTATTCTGAAAATTATTGGTATGTATTCACAAAAACGTATTACAGTAGAATTAACTGAAAATGACAGTTAAAACAACTGTAGGTTCAGTTAAAAAGGCGACAAAAGTATTGTAATTACAGTTAAAATAACTAAAAATGCAATTATTTTCAAATGTCAAAAAACAACTGACAAATGCAGTAAAAAACTAACAATATCCAGAAAATATCTTTAAATTTTTTATTGCAGAGTTTTGAAACAATTGTAGAAATTGGTAAAAACCTACTGTTTTTTAACAATTATTTGTTTCGGCATTTTTAAAATACTTTTTAATAAAACAAATATTTTTTCTTTTAATTACAATAACAAATTTTATTTCGTACATCCTACTTAAAATCCAAAGTTAATATTCAGTTCTGACCTTATGACGGTTATGACGTTTTTATGCATTGGATATGATGTAATGACATTTTCTAACTATTATTTGCAAACTAAAGCCTGAATCGAAAAGAAAATGCACAATTTTATGTCGCTGGTTCTACCATTTCTGAAATATTTTTTTTTTTAAATATTAATAATCAAAGCAAAAATATAAAAAATTAAAAATCAGTTGTTAATATGCCGCGTATTAATGAAAATATATGAAAATAAATTGTGCACAATTTTTATTGGTGTACGGTCTTTGTGTCAATTCCATAATGGTACAACGTGCGCAGAAAATGGTACAACGTGCACAGAAAAAACTAAAATCGAGCTTCGATTAAAATATTTGTTGATTCAATTAAAGGTTTAATTGATTTCGGTCCTATTAAAGAAATTGTAATATCAATTAAAATAAATTGTTTAATTAATTGATTTTATTTTCTATTAAGATTTTAATCATATCTATTAAAAATTTTATTGACTATTATTTTTAATTTCAAATAAAGTTTTAGTAGATACTATTCAAATTTTAATTAAATTTTGCAAAAAATCGCCAAATATTGGGAAAAATCGCTATAATTGAAAAAATCGTTAAAATTGGAAAAAATTGCAAAATTTACAAAATTTTAAGAAATCACCAAAATTTAAAAAAAAAAATTTAATAATATGATAATGAAATAAAACTTTATATTTTTGTTTAAATATGTTAATTACGATATTGGTCATTAAAGAAAAAAATCATTATATGCAATATGTGTTCTTCAGGGTAATATAGTCCCGATATTTGCTAACAAAGTCACATTTTTTTGGTCAGCCTTTATCTCCGAAGAAAGTGGTGTTTGGTGTATCTCGTAAACAAATAAAGCTAGAATATTCACAAAATTACAGACATTTAGTTAATAGAAACTAAGATAATTTTTATGATGTTATATGTATTTCAATATTCTAGTTAAGATTTCATTTTTATATTATTATAGTTATTTTTGTTTTCTGTGATATTTTTATTTAATTTTGATTTCTGGGATATTTTTATAATTTTTCATATTGACAGAAAATATTTGTTTTTTTGATTTCTTTAAAAAATTTATTATAAGTATATAAGTTTTTAATTATTAAAACTAGTTTTTTTTTTTTTTTTTTTTTTTTTTTTTTTTTATTTAATTCATTTTATTGTAATTTTAAAGCCCATTGGGCCAATTAAGCAAAATTACAAAGACAACTTACTAGCTAATGTGCATAATAATAATAATAATAAAATATTAAAAATACATAAAAATATAAGAAACCCACTCAGCGATAGTTATTTTATCAATGAATAAAAGTATTTACTTCATATTATAAACTCTGTTAATATCTGAAGTATAGGATCCTCGTGCTCTATTTAAATAGACAATTATAACAAGTCGATGTTTTAATCAAAAAAAGTATTGAAAATTATGAATCAGTAATATCCCAATGCGCACAAAAACGGATGCGGATCCGTTACGGACCCGTTCCGGATCCGTAATAGAGTTAAAAAACGGAATCAGTGTAATCGCGATTTGACAGTGTAATCGCTAATTGAGTTTTTTTTAAGAAAAGGTCATTGTGTGGACCCAGCAAAATCAGTTTTTAATAATTGAGTTTTTTTTTATGAAAAGGTCCTTGTGTGGACCCAGCAAAATGAATTTGTAATAACTTTTTTTTTTCTAAGTTATCTAACACAACTCCATTGAAATGATTTTTTTTTTTTTAATAGGAGAAAAGCATTAAAAGCCAAATGTTTTTTATGTTTTTAATGTATTTTACTTTTATATGTTAATTTTAAATGAACTGACTGAATTGTTTTTACTTTACTATCAAATGACTGTGAATTTAATAATAATAATAAAAAAAAATTAAAACAAAAAATTCATCACAATATTAAATCTTTTTTATTAAAACCACGCAGTGGATTCCGTTTTATTAAAATACACGGGTCCGCAACGGATCCTAATATGATGTCCGTAACGAGTCCGTAACGGATCCAAAAAACGGACATAAAATCCGTTTTTGGATCCGTTTTTTCGAGAGGAATTTCTCCCGCTTGCGGATCCAAAACTGATCCGTAACGGATTCCGCTACGGATCCGTTTTATGAAAACAAACGGGTCCGTAACGGATCCTAATATGATGTCCGTAACGAGTCCGTAACGGATCCAAAAAACGGACATAAAATCCGTTTTTGAATCCGTTTTTTCGAGAGGAATTTCTCCCGCTTGCGGATCCGTAACGGATCAGTAACGGATTCCGTTACGGATAGAAAATACGAAGATGCGGATCCGTTACGGATCCGAAACGGATCCGTTTGGCACACTGGGATGTGCTTGTTCATAAGCAATAAGACGACGCCTCTGTAAAGCATATGAATTAGAAAATGGCAGAGCGTTATATAATTTAGCCACTCTTACAAAATATACACGATCTAATATCGTAGTTAGCTTTGGTAACAAAATCTGTTTATTCCTATTAGATCTACTAAATCTAAATCGATCTATAAAGCCAGAAGGATAACCGTTCTTAAATATTCTGTAAAAGAGAAGAAGATTACAAATCTTGATAAAACTATTACAAATATTACAATGTGAAAAACTAGTTTTTTAAATTGTAACATTTTTTCCCAGAAGAAGTCATCCAATGTGGAGACGAAATATTGGAAATAAATAATTAATAAATAAATGATCTTAAGCTCGTTTAAACTAAAAAGAATAAAATAAAAGAAGATCGAAGAAAACTTAACATTTTTAATTTATTTTTGGTTATTTCAATGTTTTATTGGTCAAAATGGCCTGATAAGTTCCAAAAAATCGAGTTTCGGACCCATTTGTTGGTGGTTAGGCAGCAGAGGGGCAAATGTGTAAACCCTTTTCTTTCTAATTTAAGGGGAAAAACAAGAAGTCGGCAGTAAAAGGGATTAAACTTTTAATTGAAAGTGAGTTGGAAATCAAACAAAAGTTTAATTGAGATTTTTTTGACAGTATTTTTTGCTGTGTATCAAAAAGAGAAATAATTTTAAGACTTATAAGAAGCAGAAAATTTCAAAAAAAGTCCAAAAGAAAAACTGGTGAGAAAAAGCACGGGTTTAAAAACTACAGTTTTTGACCACAATTTTTTACAATGCGTAAAGCCGACACTGTTGATGAGTCCGTAAGCAAAATCGGAATTGAAAAAGCGATTTGTTCCTGTGGGCTAAAAACATCATAATTTTTCAAAAAAGGTATGATGAATGCCGATGTCTGCCGGAACGAGTGTTTAAATAAACGCCCAATTTCCTTCTATTAGAAGCATGAAGTGCCCACTATATTCTGGCCACTATCTTCGCCACTTCTCACTACTCTAAAAGTACAATAAATATTCTCAATAAGAAAAAGATATATTTTGTTCAAAAATATGAAAATCCTTCGAATGCTCCGGAGCATTCAGCTACCAGAAAAATAAAAAAGAAAACTGTGCAAATTCTTATAAAGAATGTGAAACAAAAACTACCCCGAAAGTTTGGAGGCTAATTTTTTTTTTTAAATATTTAGATCTGTTGATTATTCATAATATTCAATAAAATTTCATTTATTTTTTGTAACAGTTTTCGACTTTTTATTAAAAAAGAATGCGCATTTTCTTTTTGACACAGTCTTTATGAGCATGTCAATAATATAAACTTAATAATCGCCTATGTCCCTACTTTAGAACGTTTTGCAATTGCAACGAATTTCTGAAATCACACGAAATTGAAATTTGGTGTTCTCAAATCCTAAAAGCTTTTGAAAACGCGAATTTTTTTCGAAATTATTATCGAAGTGCCAAAATCATATGGTTTTATGGAAAATAAAAAATATATGGAAAGTAAAATGCTTTTAAGAAATGCTTCTAACATATTTGTCAAGTTGTTCGAGTGTTTTCTAGAATATCAAAACAAAAAAATTGTTTTTTTAAAACAGTTTTTTAGAGTATAAACAATACAACCAAAAATACAATAAAATCAGAAATAAGTAAAAAAAAAGTTTTAAATTTTTAATATTAAGCACAATTTTTGACCCTAAATTGTAATTTATTAGAAAAAAGGGCATTCGTTTTACTTTCGACCAGGCTTTTTTACACGAATTAAAACGAATAAAAAATAGGGAAAAACGTTCTGATTTAATCGCAAGAACACCGAAAAAATCTAAAATTTTCACTTTCGCTTTTATTTAAAAGCTGTAACAGGGGTGAATATAAACCTAATGAGCATTTTTAAAAACTCGACATAATCTTCTATTTTTAAATAACTAACAAAAATGAACCGGTTACTGCAAAATTACTGTTTTGGTAGTTGTTCATTAAAATATTTTTTTAAACTGTCATAATAGTTGTTTTGCATTATTTCATAAAAAAAACTGTAATTTCAGTAAAAAATAACAACTACTGAATACTACCCAACAAACCAAACGATATCATTTCGATATAATAACGATATCATTTCGATGATAAGTTAGCCCGAGAATGATATCATTATAGATTCATAAGCAATAGCCCAACAAACCAAACGATATCATTTCGATGATAAGTTTGCCCGAGAAAGATATCATTATAGATTTATAAGCAATAGGTACTGTGGAGAAAAATACACATTCGATAAAGATATCGTTATTCCATGAAATAACGATATCGCTATGATATCGAAAATTTAAGGCAGCGCGATAAAAATTTCGATATATTCCAGAATATTTGTCGTTATTTTATCGTTAAATTTATCATATACAATATCTTTAACGATAGAAGTCGCAGAAACGAGTCGCGACAGAAGTCGCAGGGCTCGTTTATGCCAACACCCGTAGTTCACAAGTAATTTGAAATTGAATTAATGTTATTGAAATTGAATTAAAAATTACTAAAGAAAATTGATTGAATATTAGTTGTCATTATTATTGTACCTTGTCGAAAATTATCAAGCAACCCTCGTTACCCACAGAGAGTATATAAAGGCCGACGAAACAGAAATCATGATCAGCTGTCTGCAGCCGTCATCGTGAACACAAGGTAGCGTAAACTAACCCTTCTTCTTCTTCTAGCTCCCAAGGACTTAGCCTACAAAGGAAGCGTGCCGTCCTAGGTCACTTCCATCCTTGAACATCCTTCGAGTATCCTGCGAAGGTCCTTGAACATCCTTCGAGTGCCCGTCTCGCAGCCAACAGAGGAAGCGTGCCGTCCCCGGTCACTGTCCTCACTTGCCGCAGGTCAACACATTAAGTCAACGTTGCACGTGCTGTTGGGCGGTCATCTCCCCGCTACTGGGGAGATGACCGTCTCTCCTTCTCTCTCTTAGATTTAGTTTAATTTTATATAAATAAAGTAAGATTTATAACGTTTAAACCTTGCCTTTTACTCTCGGTCACTGACACAAATAAATTTCTGTGACGATCCCTACCCCCGCGAGCTTACCCCAGCTAACGGAGGAAAACTCGTCGTTACAATATCTTTAATGATATTTTAAATAATATAAATTATGATATTTCTTATAATAATAACCATTTGTTTATTAAATATTTTATTATGCGTTTTATTTTTTTCAAAACTATGAAATAACTAAAACTATGTTATAAAAATACGCTTAAATTAAGTAATAAAAACGGATAAATGAGTATTTTAAGCACGGAACAAGTAGTCAAACCCTTTCTTATCATTACCAGCAGTGGCACATCTGTAACGATCTTCACCAGTCTCGCTGGCATCGCCTGAGCGAGGGAGCAGCAGCATCTGGGGGTCAAGCTGTTTTAGGAAACAGGAGCTGGGTGAAAATGCAAATAACTGCGCAAGAATTCAATACCTTCATTGGTCAAGTACCAGCAGTAATGTGTCCAGGCTTATTGTTCCTTAACCAAGCATGGGAGAAATGGGACTGCAATGAGGATGTTCTTAAGCTCAGGGTATATTTTTTGGCTCCCTTTAAAGATGTATTCGTAGATAGCTACACGATGATCCATTGGCATAAACATCTTTAACGACTTGATAGGAGCAGTCAGCGGAAACATATGGAAACAACCGATATTCTTTACCTGAAAAGAAATATTTACTGTTAGCTGTATCTTTGATTAAATGTGGACCTTTACTTACCAAAATTGTTCCCAAAGATATTGTATTTCTCTTATTTAACAATTTAGTTAAATATTTTTCAGAATTAATGAAAATTTTTGAAGTTTGATTTAATTATTTTGAAAAAACTTTGAAGTTTTTTTCCAAAAACAAATTTTTTTTTGTAATATCGAAAAAACTTTCACATATTTTTTTAAAAACGATATCATAAATGATACAGTATCATTTCTTGGTTTGTTGGGTACACAATAGGGTATTCAATCGGTTAACCGTTACTCGATTAATCGATGAAATTATGTCGAACAATTGTTCGAGTAATTCGAAGTGGCCAATTTCGAGTAAAGAATAACTCGAACAATTTTGGTCGATTAATCGAGTAACTCGAGTAATTTAAAAAAATTAACTATTTTATATTTTTTTAATATTTTGTATAAAATAATGTGACTGTTATAGTGAATATTTAAATGTTAAGTGTATTTTTATATTAAGTGAGCACTGTTAAAGAAATTATATTACGAAAAACGAAGAACTTAATGCGAAAAACTCCGATATCGAAGAAACTTGGATATTTTTTAAAGAAACAAGTTCTAAGACGGGGGTGTTTAAGATTATTGATGCGGATTTGAGGGTTAAAAGTGGGATCAAACATTATTTTTTTTTTTTTAATTTAGTTGCCATTTGACCTAAAGAAACTCCATATAAATACTATATTTTCAAAAAGGAATTTTTAAATGTCATTTACTAAAAACTTTTTGCTGTTCCCTTTTATGTCGTTGTAACAAGCCAATTTTAGAAGCCCTATATGGAAATTCATAGCGGTCCTACGCAAAATTTCCACATATTAAAATTTACATATAGAAGTAATGAAGTTTTCATTAATATGATGAAAATCTTCTTAAATATTCATGAAAGTTGTTTCCAAACTTCTTTATAATTTTTTTAGAAAAATTACATATCTCAAAATCCCAAAATGATAGGACAAAATGGACTATTTTTTCGTTTAGTGCTAACACACTAATATAACAAAAATGTGTCAAGTCTGAGTGAAGTTACAAAACGGATCCCCTTACAAATATTTTTATAAAACAGTTTAATACATATTTATGAACCAGTTATATTGAAAGAAAATCAATGAAGATTTCAACATATTTATGAAGAATTTCATTGATATAATAACGCTTTTGCTTTGAGTGTACTAAGACAAAACTGTCGCAATAATAAACGATCTTAGCAAATGTTTTTCTCTTTTAGATATACTTTTTACTAAAATTTTTAATTAATTTGTTAATTTTTATATATATGTTATATTAGTACTAATCTTCTTAATATATAAAAACGTTGGTGCGTATGTTGGTACTCTAATAACTGTTGAACCAGTAATGCTAGCGACTTCGTATTCATACCATATGTTCCTTTGGTTCTCCGATTTGCATAACTTTTTTTGTACCCGATAGGTGGCGCTGGGGTCGAGATTTTCCCAAAAAATTTATTTACGGTCCAATTTAGCTCAAATTCGCAACATATATTATGTACATAAAACTAAAGTTGCTGACAAAGTTTTTCACCTGTAGGTGGCGCTGGTGTTAAAATATTCACGAAAACGTATATTTTTTTTCAGTCATATTCATAATATTATTAAATGCAATGTATTTAGGCACAGAACTAATTTTTAAACACAAATTTAGGCGTTTTATTTGCACATAAATATTACCCATACATGGGAGTTATTATTTTTCGTCAATTTCCGTTTTATTTCCACATAAATATTAACCATTCATAGAAGTTATTATTTTTCGTATGATTTTATTATTATAATATAAGTAACACAAATACTATTGCCAAAAAATTTGAATTCAATTAAGTTTTAATAACATTTTGATAACGATGAAAAGTTCCCAAGTACGACATAAACGTTTTTCAGTTTTCATTATTTACTTTTCTGTTTACTTCAAATAATGTCATATAATATAATTTTGAATTATTTTATTATTTAATATGTGCTAAAAGAATTATTTTTATAAAACAGAAGCTTTAAAACGCCTTTAAGACGTCGTGGTAATATTGGCCGCGCTACTAGAAATGCTTCAGGTACCCAAAGAATACGAAATCAATTAACACCAGAACAACAATCCCAACGTCGAGAAAACGAACGTGAATCAAGTGCTGTACGTCGCCAAGCTGAAACAAATGAACACCGTATTTTCAATAATAGTAGTTAAAGTTTTTTTTTAACATTAATACCAAAACACTTAATAATTGTGATAATTATTACTTAACAAATAAACAAATGGTAATCAAAATTACAATTTTTCATTTCAAACAATAATACTATCTTTTGAAATTTTTGATTAATTTATTTTAAAAGTTTCGGGTACAGTCGTCTTAAGCTTGAGATCTCTTAATCCAAGAAAACTTTTTAAACAGAGTTATAAAAGACCACAACAGACTTTGTAAGGTCCAACAACGTGGACCGGGTCAGCTAGTAAAATATAAAAACTTACAAAAATGTGAGTTTTTGGAAAATAAAATTAAAGTATTAAAATTGTTCGAGTTACTCGAGTTATTCGATCAATTTTAAAATCTTACTCGCCTACTCGAGTAAATTAAAAACCTCAAAATCGAGTTACTCGATTACTCGAACAAAAGCAAACCCGAGTAAATTGAATACCGTAGTACACAAACAACTGTCATGTAGTAACTGTAAAACGTTTTTGAGTGTAATTTAACAGAAATCTTTTTTAAATATCGGATTAACACACTTTTTGAAAAAGACATATTGTTTTTTAAGTGTAATTATTTTCATTCAATGTGTAAATTGATTACTAATTTTTTTTTATTAAATTAATTTTGCAAAAGATGCCGTTTTAATAAAATTAAGATTTTTATGTCACTTCTAATCAGTTGCTCTTTGAATAAAGAAAACTAATTTGTGTTTATTATTTTTTTTATTATAAAAACAACATTGAAAACACGTTTTAATGTTACAAATAAAATTAATTGAAAAACAAATCGTACATTTTGATAAGAATTTTTTGCTTTAAAGATTACTATAAGTTACTCATAAGCTGGATTGTTTGCAAAAACAACTGACGCAAATTACTGCATTAATGTAACAGTTATTTAAAGTAGCAATTTTTTTTTGTTTAATAACTGACATTAATTTTTGGCAGTTAAATGTTAAATTTAGTTTTTCTTTTTTTTTTTTAAAGAGAAGCAACACTCAGGCAACACTGTAATAGCGCGAGATGATAAGCCTTACAACAGTTGTTGCTCGCTACCTGTTGAAGAGTTGGCGAGCATGAAGCTTTTTTGGTTCATTGCTCTGATTCATGATTTTACTTCGGTGGGATTAAGTGCTATGGGAACACAGAAGCGATAGCAAGGGTAAAAATTTTAATATGGAGTCTAATATAAATATATCTTATTTTCAATTTATAACGAGCTTTCAACCTCCGTATATTTACAAAAATAAAGCAAATCAAACATATTAGCTAGGTTGATACTAGTATTTCGATCTGGCTAAAGATCTCATCAGAACCCGAAGTTTTAGAAAAGCTAGAGCCTATATATATCTCATTTGATAAGTTAGCGATGCAAGGGTAAAAATTTTAATATGGAGTCTAATATAAATATATCTCATTTGATAAGTTACCATATATAACCACATACAAATTTATCCGAAAACAACAAACCACTGAGGATATATAATTATTAATGTGTTGCTTTCTTTGGAAAGAGGATAGTGGAGAGTTGAAAGGTGAGGGAAAATGAAGGTCTTCAAACATGGCTACACTTTAATTGCGCGAGATGATGTATTACAAACAATTGTTGCTCGCCACCTGAAGGAGAATTGGCGAACTAATTGAAGCTTTTTTGGTTCATAGTGTGGGGTTAAGTGCTATGTGAACACCGAAGGCTATACAAATGATGGATAGAAAAGTTTCACATATTATTTTTCTAAATTGATGACCGGGTACACATTTTAATATGGATTCTAATATATTTATATCTTTAATTTATAACGAGGTTCCAAACTCCATATATTTACAAAAATAAAGCACCCAGCAAAACCACACATTACCAAATCATGGGTAAAGTAATGTATCGCCATAGGGCTTCATACATTACTTTACACGTTACTTCACTGATGAATTATACAGACGATGAGCCTCAAAGTAACTCATTACCTTGTAGGGGGTAAAGTAGCTGGTTACTTATATGGTTACATGGTGGGAAAAAGTAATGTGTCTATAAATAGATTTTCATAAAAAAAATGCATAAAAATTTTTTTTACAGATATTTTTTTTTAATTAAATAAATAAATTTTTTTTTATTAAATAAATAACATGGTCATGCTGGGATTCGAACCTGGGGTCTCTGGTATTTAACAATTAGTTAGGCGAGAACTCTACAAACTGAGCTATCGATACATACAATATTTTATGGCTTAAAATGTAGATGCGTTGTTGTGCTTCGTGTTTTCGTTCGTAATATCAAAAATATAAATATAACCTTACCATTATGCTTACAAAAAATCACAAAGTAATGTGTCTATAAATAGATTTTCAAAAATATATATTAATAATTAATTTACGTTTATAATTCATGCATTATGTAATTGATGATCGGTAAGACATTATTTTATGTCTTGAAGTAATGAGGTCTCATTACAAGGTAATCCATGAGTGTTCAATTATCGGTTACTCATTACTTCTTGTTGGAAAATAATGATACAGGTAAGGAGTACACATTACAAGGTAATGCATTTTTGCTGGTCAACTTAGCTAGATTGATACTAGTATTTCAATCTACTACTATGATAGAATTTTCCTTCATAGTATCAATGAAACGATTTCATTAAAATCGATTCATTGGTTTAATGAAAAATTTCATTAACTGTATGAAAATTCATTAATATTGGTATTTTTTTCATTAAAATTTTTTATGATTTTTTCATAATTTCATAAAAAAATTCATTAAAGTAATGAAACATTTTCAAATTTTTTTCAATAAAATTTTTGAATTATAATAAGAAAAAAAAAATTTTTTTTGTACTATCATTTTGAAATAAAAAAAAAAATAAATAAATTTTTTTTATTAAGTTTGTCTAGAGCTAACAGTTTTTGACGAATTTGAATAGGGAACAGATTCTCTAAGAAAAACGATATAGTTTTGTTCAAAACGAGACCTAAATTGTTATCGTGTTGGCGATGTTACACAAAAACGTTATGCTATTTTTGTTTTTTAACAACATTATTAACAATATTTAACATTTTTATCAAATATGGTCGTAATTTAAGTACAAAAAGTTGACTATAATCGTCGATCGTTCTACAGAGTTCCAAGCCAGATCGATAAAAAAATACATATTTTTTACCGACATATAAGAAAATATATCATCTTTTAACACAAATTATCTTACATGTCATCATATTCCAAGTAACGAAAATTTGCTGAATCAGGCTGAGTTTAATAAAAATCTGCCATCGCTTTTGCAGAACAGCCTGTGATGTTTACTTTCGAACTTTTCGAACTTTTTTTATAAAAATATTTTATAGATCCTATAAAGACCAAAAAAGGCCTATTTTGATATTAAAAATTAACCCCTTAAACGCGAGCTACAATTATGTTTTATGCATTAATCTGATAGAGAATCTTCCAAAGAAGAGATTGATACCATAATCTTGGATAAGCTCCTCCTACGTCCTGAGATATGTCCATCCCGGACAGGGTTACTTTCACAAAGTACTAGACTCCTTTTTAGCCGTATTAGACCTTGTAAATTATATCAACGAATGATAATTTCTCAATAAACACCAAATTCATGATATGCTAAAATAATCATAAAAAGTGCAAATTATTAAATATCAACGAAAATATTTCATACAAACTATGAATTTTATTCATTAACCACATGAAACTTTCATAACGATTAGGCTAGGATAAATGAAAAAAATTTCATATACTTTATGAAATTTTTATTGGGTCAATGAAACCATTCATGAAAATTGATTTAATGAAACACCTTTTATTGACTCAATGAAACGTTTCTTTGGGAACTTTTTTATGAAAAAAATCATTGGATTAATGAAGGAATTCATTAATACTATGCACAAATTTCTATTAGTGTAGTATTTCGTAATACTAGTATCAACCTAGCTAATATCTTTGATTTGCTTTATTTTTGTAAATATACGGAGGTTTGAAATATACGAACAAAAAACTAATAAAACTGTAAAAAATAATTATATCTCATTTGATAAGTTAACATATATAACCACATACAAATTTAACCGAAAAATTGTTCATCTACATGTATCTAATTATATCAATTTAGATATAATTTAATCCAATTATCCATTATTTCATTAAATTATATCTAATTGGATATAAATATATCTGATTTAATATAATTTTAGCCAATAGTAGTGTTTTGTGACTTGAAGTAATGCCTTAAAGTATTTACGTGGAAAATTTAAATTTCTAGAAATCAATAATTTTAAAGTCTCAAATATTTTTAAATGAAACATTTTAAAACTGATTAATAAAAAAATTTAATGTTTCCAAAATATATAAGTGGGTTTGTCTATAAAATGCACCCATTTTTTATTGAAAATTATTTTAAAAAAAGCACTTGAAAATGATATCGAAAATTATTAATTTGTAATATATAATAAAGTCTTAACTTGCAGATAACTTAGTTTGATATTGAGTTTTACCAAAATATGTATGGAATTATATATATATATATATATATAGCAATATAAAATTAAAAGAAAAATATTTTCTGTATGACGTCACTTATAGTTTAATAAGACTTAGCATGGGACCATATATAATCATATCGATCACTACATATATTTGGATTATTATCATATTTCTTATGTAGTTATATATGGAGTAAGTTTTGAAGATATTTAATAATATCAAGTACCATATTAAAAATTCTCTTAATAAAAATTATTAGCTGTATTTGTATAAGCCGTAATGTGACTCCATTCAAAGTCAGATATGACTTAATCATATTATATATGACTAGATATAACTATTTTTACCCGGGTGTTGTCGTTACCGTTAATCGAACCCGGAACCACCTGTGTAACAGTCCAACGAGCTAACCATTACACCACAACGCCCACAAATTCGGTAGTAAAATGAAGAAGACTTGTTCCTTAATAAGAATTTTTAAAAGTTTTTGTACTCTTATCTTTGGATGTATGTAAGTACTAAAAAAATAGGATTTTTTCAAAACAGCACCCACAAATTTTTAATGCAATTTAATACTAAGCTGTTCAAGTAACAGCTTTCCGCTTTTATTAAAGCGGAAATTTCCAAAAAAAAAAAATGTACAAAATTTCCTAAAATGCGATTTTTTACATTTATTGCTGTCCACATTGCAAGCGATGTTAAAAAAATAAATTGGAGGACCTGCCCCCGTTTTCCCTTTTAATTTCGGAGGTGCACTCAGAGAACAAATTGGTTAAAGTTGAAATTGGGAGAAGACCAATTACCAAATGGGAAATATAATATTCATAAAACGCAACTAGTTATATGTAGTAGTCTTTCAGAAAAATATAAACACTAAAGGGTCCGCCAAAAAACTTTTTTTTTTTGAACTCCTGAACCAATTGGACTTTGTATGGCGTCATACCAAGGTCTTTATGCAAAATTCGTCTCAATGATGTCTCCGAAATGTTCAATTGTTGAGAACGACGGTGAATTGATGTTGATGGCGCTTCACGCACACTTTCTGCCACAGCAGCAATATTCTCGGGTGTACGCACTGTTTTTGGCTTTTCACGCTTTGGTTTATCGATGAGGATGCCAGTTTCTTTCACTTTTTTCACAAGATAACGAACATACGGACCATATTCGTTCAGCGGAAGGATAAAACTAATTATCTGTCAAATCAGACATGAGCTAAGTGTTACCATTCACGAAATAAGCACTAGTTGAAAAAAAACGTTAGATGGCGGACCCTATATATGTGTTCCAGAAGAAACTTTTAATCTAAATGCAAAAGAGTCTTGCTAACTTTTTGACCAAAAAAATTACTAAAATCTCATTTTTTTTATAATTTACAAATTAAAAAACCATTTTATTTTAACCCATTTTTACCACTCATAGATCCCGAGGGAATTATTTGACGAAATTTGGTAGAAAGATGTAATTGTGTCTCAATAAGCTTTTTCTGAAGTTTTTGTACACTTGTTGCACCCTTTAGCGGTGGTATTGACAATTTAAGTTCAAACTTTAACGGGCTCAGGTTTTTTTTAAATTATAATTTTGATTACTTGTTAAAGCAAATACACAATACATAAACCCTAATACACAATTTGATATACATATCGGATTTTTTTAGACAATTTTTTTTTGTTTGTTAGAAGAAAATAGCTAATTTTTCACATTATAAAAGAAAATGATGTATTTTTCGGAATATTCGGAATTTTCGTGATCAGATGTTTTCATTTTACATAAAAAGTAAATATGTACTGCATTGCACATTATTCTCATTCAGAAAAATGTTCCATACGTTCTTAGCCAAATCAGCATATAACAATTATAACATCGGTCTTCTTTCTATAAATTAATAAAAACAAGCTCTAGTGTTCCCTGGTTATAACTGAATATTTTTAAATCAAAACAAATTAAAAAAAAAAAAACAAAAATTGGCATACATAAGGCAAAAAACGTATAATTTTATAATATTTTAAACTTTTTTCTGTTTGAGTCATAATCAGGGCAACCAAAAATATGCTGTATTATGTTTTTTCCTGTGCGTCGTATTGAAAAATTAATGAGATATTTATCCTTTTCAAAACAGTTGACGAAGTCTGGCATCAATTTGTTAGAGCATATTTTTGAATATTTTGATCTTAAGGCATATTTTTGTTAAACATAATTTTTTATAACGTATTTTTGTACTTTTTAGAACAAAAACATATTTTTATATTTTTTTTTTTATTTTTCGCTATAGAGAAAAAATTTTTTAATAAAAAGATGTCAACTAATTTATTCTTAATATTTTCTGGGGTTTGCATTACCGATTTCGGAAGTTGAAGCCCTGTTTCCAGTTTTGAGTTTCCTGTTTTAAGACTGTACCGATTTAGGTATAATTAAACTTTTATCTCCTTTTTTCAGCAATTGAAATAAATTTCACTAAAGATAATCCAACTGTACTGAAAAATAAATTTTAAAATACGAATTTTTAATAAAAAAATCTGTTTTTAGGAGCATATTTTTTTTAATTTTAAGAGCATATTTTTTCTTTTTTTTGAACATTTTTTTATGGGCATAAAATCGATTGTTATAGTAATTTCAGGTTGCCCTGGTCATAATACTTGCCAAAATATGCTCATCATCAAAATAACCTCATGTACATAATCTGTTTTAGATTTTTTTTGATGGCACTTTTTCCGGTTTCGATTAACAGAGGTTAACATTTTTTAATGCTTCTTATTTTTTGCTTTGAAAATTTTACTAAATTAAGATCTAAACTGTGGGTCATCTCTAAAAATGTAAAAGTTTTTCGTATTTGAAAATCAAAATTTTGCATTTTTCCAATAACCTGGCCCGTTTTGGAGGCAAAAGAGTCTTGCTAACTTTTTGACCAAAAAATTACTAAAATAACATTTTTTTATAATTTACAACTTTAGAGTCATTTTCTTTTAAGCGTGAACAACATATTGCAAAAATACAAAATTTTGATTTTCAAATGCGGATAACTTTTGCACTTTTAAGAGATACCCGCATGAGTAAACGCATTTATTGTCGGAAATTACAAGCATATTATAAAAATGTTTCATTTTTGAAAATCCGGTAATAAATATAAAATTGGCAAACTCTAAAAATTTTTGAATACACGAGGTGTCCTACTTTGAGGTCTAATTCATTAGCGAAGTTTCAAGGCAATCCGATCAGCCAGTACGAAAAGGCTGAATTATTTCCAAAATATTTGTGATACACTCCACTGTGTGATGTGTTTAAAGAAAAGCGACCAAAATTATTTTAATATTTTCAATCTTTAAAATTCATTTTTTGTAATGCAAAACTCGGACATTGTCGGCATATTGTGGTTAAGGCTTAACAATCTTTTTATTAATTTTTTATTTTATTAATTAATAATTAATAATTTTATTAATTACAAATTATATACTATTACCCTAACCGAGCACTAGCTACTATGTCTTTCGGCGCGTTGTAGCGAAAACAGACCAGTGCCTCTAGTGGGAATCGAACCCACGACCCCCGCACTGATAAGCCAGCACGCTACCAACTAGCCTACCGAGGCTCACGAACAATCTTATAAAAATTAAATATTTGTTTCCTTTGCTCTTTTTTGAAAATCGGAAAAATTTCAAGAACTGGTAGCAACCCCTAATTTAAGTAAATCAGTTATCTTTTTCCAGTAAAAAAATATATACACACAGAGAAAAATTAAGTTATTTGCCAACTAAAATTCGGTTACTTCGACTCAAATTCGGTTATAACGAATTTGAGACGGTTGGCACAACTTAACATTAGTTTCCACAACAAAGTGCGGTTAATTCAATTGAATTTTAGTTGCAACAACCAAAATATTCAGAAATCTAATATAAATATCGTTGTACTAACTAAATTTATAAGTTGGCACCATTACACTTTTCAATTCGGTTGGCAATTTATTTCTCTGTGTGTACGATATAATTTTTATAAAGTTAGTAGTATTTTAATAAAAACCATCCATTATTTATGTTTTTAGTGAAAACGGAATACATAATGGAAAATTTTAGACTTTGTGTATTTGAAAAGTGTGTCGTTCGATCTGTCAGATTTTGAAAAGCTTTCGATTTTCAAAACAATCGATGAACTAATTTCTATTAGAGAAATACATTTTCATATTTTTTCATCAACATAAAAATCAAAAATATAAAAGAATAGGCTTTTTTTTCAAATATTTATTTGGCTTTGGCAACTCTAATAACAATTTTTGTATTCGCGGTTTTAGAAGATGTTGAATAATTTCAAGATTTTTAAATATTTTCAACCGTCTAGGATTCATATGATGTCAATGTTTCAAATTTGGTTGTCAACATTTCCGCTACACTGAAAGAATTATCCTTCATAATATTAATGAAACAATTTCAAAGAATTTTTTTCGTATGTTCAATGAAGAATTTCATTGTATTCAAGAAATTTTATTAATATTAAAAAAACTTTTCATGTTAGAAAGTGTTTTGCAACCGTCAGATAATGACAATCGTAATTAATTTTTTTTATATATTAATTACTGTAGAATATTTCTTTAGTTAGTCTCTTTACAGGAAGAAGAAGAAGAAAACATTTTTATTGAAAAATTTTACGGACACAAGGGATACACCAGACTGCCGCAGTTTCGTCCCCCTCCTGGGACTGGTCAGTGGTTAATTTATGTGTCAATTGAACAAAGTATTTTATATTGTTAATTTTGCTCTATATGAAAAACTTTTTATTTTTTGGTGTCGTACTGTGATTTGAACTCACGGTCTTAGCAACAAGCTATGCATCGTAATCTCACCTCTTAACGAGTTGAGCCACGGTCGACACAGCGTTGACTGCGACTAAATTGGAGTTTGGTCACACTACATACACACAAGTATTGTTTCGATCAGAAGAGACAGAATTAGCTAATACCAATGCACAATTCATTTCTCAACTAGAATGCTTTTTCTTCTTAATCCTATCTCTTTTTCACAAGTAATTATCACGTTTTATGATGCGCTTTATTCACATACAATAGTTGGATACCAAGTGTAGGTTAGAGATTGAGTCGCCGTTAAGCAAGTTTATTCAAATTTTTATGTTAGAAAGTGTTTTGCAACCGTCAGATAATGACAATCGTAATTAATTTTTTTTTTATATATTAATTACTGTAGAATATTTCTTTAGTTAGTCTCTTTACAGGAAACATTTTTTCATAAAATTTCATAGTTTCATAAAAAAAAATTCATTCGATTTCATAAATTATCTCTTCATAAATTTAATGAAACTTTTCTTTAGAGCTATGAAATACTTTCAAAGACTCAACTTTTTTATTTTTCCATAAAATTGTATAATTTCATTCATTTTCATACATTTCAAACTTAAGTTTTAAGATTTATTTCTCAAGAAGTCAACATATTTTATAAAGTGCTTTATTTTTTCAATGTAGCTTTTTATTAATGTTGGTCTTCAATGAAATTGTTTAAAAAATCATGTGACCACTTCAATACATTTTTCAAGACGGTCATGAAGAGCTGTATTAATTCAAAGAAACTCCTTAATATTAAATTTTTTGAAAATGAAAATTATTCAAGTTCGAGGCCATACTCTATATTTCTTCATTAGGATATTGTCCTAACAAATAATCTATAGAGTTTTTTGTTTTCAAATTTATTATTTGACCCTTTCAGGAATGTGTTGATAGATCTATTTCGGGAATTTTCTAGGTTCCCATCATCAGAACACGTTTTGAAAGCGGTAACAATCCCATGCCAAACATCAAACATTCATATGAACTAGTTTACTCACTACATGAGAACTAATATACATATGAGTTTGAAGTTAAAGATTATAACCATTGATCAAAAAATAAATCTATAGATTATTTGTTAGGACAATATCCTAATGAAGAAATATAGAGTATGGCCTCGAACTTGAATAATTTTCATTTTCATTGCACAATTAAAGGTCGAAAAAACATAATTTTTATTTTTAATAAAAATTACAATAAACTTGTAAATTTTTTCATGAAACTGTTTCATAAATTCTATAATTATTCATTGTCGGAATGATTTAGTAGTTTTATGAAGATTTTCATTAATTATACAAATATATCATAAACATTAACTTTAATGAAACCTGTTTCTATGAAAAGTTCCAATGGACGAGTTACAGTGATAATTTTCATTAAAGCTATGAAGAAATTCATTACTTAAGTAAAGATAATTCTGTCAGCGTAAAGGGCGCTTTAAGAAAGAAAAAAAAAAAATACAAAAATTTCTTAATGAAGAATGGTTCTGTAGATCTGGAAAGTTTAGTTGAAAAATGTCCAGTTGATGTATGACGTGCCATTAAAGAGCATCCTACACTGAGAGAATTATGGTGCATTATATCAATGAATTTTTGTATTAGATGTATAAAGTGACACTAGAATTCTTTAATTGAAACTTTTCATTAAATTAATCTAGTTTTTCATAGAAGTTTATGAAAATTTTCATACGCCTAATGAAAAAGTTTTATTAAAAATAGTGTCATAAATATTATGAAATATTATACAAAATTCTCATTATAAAGCATTTTCATAAAATTTATGAAATTTTTCATTTACTTTGTGAAGAAAACTTTATTAGTGTAGTGAATTATTTTATTAAAACTCATCCAAGAAAATTTTCTCTGTGTAGTGTACACTAAAATTCACAAAAATTCAATTGCGTGTCATAAATCGAAATTTGATTACAATTTCTACTTAAATCTTCTCTTATCACATTGAATACGTCTCTGTGTCAAGTGATAATAACACAGCTCACAAAATTATAACAGCGTGCATTGCCTATTAGCACGGTTTATGAGGGGAATCTTACACAAGTCAAGTCTCAAAGAAATATAAAAAAAGTACACAAAAACACCTTCTATTATCATCATCATCATCATCATCATAAGCTTTAAAGATATGAACAAAAATGAAATTACTGACAAAATATTCTTATTGACACAAAATATGAGTCAAATACTTGAAATTTTGAATGAAAAAAATTAAGAAATATGATTAACAATAATTTGTTAATGGAAAATAATTAAAAAAAAAAAAAAAATATATAAAAACAACTTCGAATCACAAATACAAAAAACAAACATGCATGAATTTATCGGAATTTTCAATTAAAACAAACATTGAATAAGATTGAAATAAGAGCAGAAGTGTAGCATGTCATGGAAGTATGTGTGAGCTAGTATCGTTGCACAGTGGGGTAAATTAAAAAAAATATGGTGGCAATATAATAACACTTTTACATTAAAGAAGTTAGAAATTATGGTATTTAGAAACATCCTGTTTTCATACAGGGTGATCTACAGGAGAAAAAACTTTTAGACCTTATCACAAATGTTTAAATTTATCGAAGCGGTTTATATTTGTATAAGTTAAAAAGTTTTATAGATATTTTACAACCAATGGGATACACTCACTTTGTTTTCACACAGTCTGTCTTGAAACTCAATATTTTTAAATCTCAACTCCATCTCAACGATCCTGAATTTATTTCATACCGATCAGTGGTTTTATGCAACAAAAAAGGAAAAGGCGCTTGTTAAATGCAGCTAAAAATGAAAAATACACAGTAAAAAGTATCAACCTAAAATATCTAATTAAAGATTTGATTTGAATTAAATTTGTTTCTAAACAAATATTTAATTGAATCAATTAATATTTTAATTGACTTTTAAATATATAAATACATATTTTATTTTAGACGTAATTCTCATATTATTTTTTCATACACTGTATGCTTAAATAGAAAATTTTCAGTATAAAATACCAAATACATTTGAAGTTTACAAACAAAACAAGTACACACACAAACATACAAACAGACTCAGCATTGCCAAAAACACACATACCAACGTATCGTTCACACATTTTTTTCGTGAGTATCATATTTTTTTTTTGTAGAAGTTATAGGTTAGGTTAGGAAGGGTTATGTGCCCAAGGGCACATCTCCACTCGAAGACCAATAAGGTCCATTGTGAATCCCTTCAGTGAAAAACAATAAGAAAGAATATAAATAGACAGCAAGATAGATTGAAAGATAGATATAAAGAAAGATAGAAAGGATACTCCCCAGAACCAGCTCGTATCGTCCCCTTGCTAGAAACAGCCGTCCTATCTCCCTGACAAATCTCAGCAAATCTACTGGATTGCATCCAGCGACACACCCAAGTTCGTCGTGAAATCTATCTCCTAGCCATTTCTGTCTGAGACCCTGCACCCTAGGACAGTGGCACATTATATGCTCAACTGTCTCCAGTTCCTCAACTTCCTCGCACAACCTGCAAAAATCCGGTATGTCCCTGTCCCATCTGCTTCTGAAAGCCCTGACAGAACAATGACCGGTCAGGAACCCCGTAAGGGTCCTGAGACCCTCCCTGTCCAGTCCCAAAAGAACCTTGGTTGCCCCTGCGTCCAATGCGGGCCATAACGCACTAGACACCCTGCAATCCATTCTGTCCCTCCATGATTGGTTAACGGTATCCCTTCCGTATAACCTCAAAGTAGTAACATAGTGGGGGCTTTACCCCCCGTACCTTACTACCAAGTCCAGATTCGAGCCCTCCCTGGCAAGTTCGTCCGCCAACTCATTGCCATCCACCTTGCAGTGTCCAGGTACCCAACACAGCCTCACTGTGAATGCCTCCATGAGCTCCCTCAGAGCACACCTACATCATGCGACCAGACGCGAGCGCACCGTGTAGTTTGTCAGTGCTCTGAGCGCTGCCTGACTATCGACATAGATTGTCACCCTAGATCCCCCAACGATGTGTCCCAGTATCACTTTCGTCGCCCTCCAGATCGCTAGGATCTCAGCTTGGAAGACACTGCACTCATCTGGGAGTCTGTATGACCTTTTCACGTCAGTGTCAGCAATATAAACACCGGCACCCGTGCCCGTGTCCATTTTGGACCCGTCCGTGAATACTGCCCACCCCTCGAACAGCACCTTGGATCCACGCCAGACTTCCCTGATCGGGAAGTCCACCGGAGGTGTTCCACAGAAGTCTAAGGTCAAGATCATATGATCCGATATTCCCTCGAGAATACTACCCTGATCAAGCAGTCCTACTTCGTACAGTATTTTTGTTTGATCATCCCTCCTAGGTCTTACCATCGCAGACTCGTAGAGCCTAAATAAGTTCCTAGTAGCCACACTCCTCACATAATGTTCAATTCGGGACAGATGCAGTATGATATCCAACGTAGAAGTTATAACTTTTTTCCTTTTTAATTTTCAATAAAAGTTTTAATTTATAGTATCATTGCCGTGATAGGTGCAAAATCAATTAAAATATTAATTGATTCAATAAATTTTTTTAATTGAAACTCGTTTTTAGTTTTTTCTCTGTATACACCAAAAACATGAAAAATATGCACTCAAAAGAACCCTTTTTGCAAAAATCAAAACTTAAAAAAAATATTTAATTTCACATCTGACTGAAAACATATGAAACCAACCACTCGATTTCCTCCACCCCTTCTGATTTCAACCAAACTTGGTATAGAAGATGAATGTACATCATATAAAACTAGAACCTGGCCCAAAATGTAGGACAGCTAATCATAACGGATCTTGATATATCGCGTTTCAAAATATGAAAAATATTCGAAAATTTTAAAAAAGTAGTCGAAAAAAATATTACGTAGCTTTTTAACAGCTTAAGCTACGCGAGTCATTGAGACCTCATTTTAAGGCTACTTAAATTGTGCTACTTACTAGTACACACAAACTGTTCACTTCTCCTAGGCAAAATGCATTGTTATCAAAAACCCCGGTTCAAAAAGCTGTATTTCAAAGAACTGGTATTATTATAAGAACTGGTATTATTATTATAAATTCCTTTCCTATGCCGTGTCCAAATCTCAATGTGGAGCCCTTACGGTATCTTGAGCTATTAATAAAAATGTGAACAAATTTAACTAAAAAGTCGATATCTTAGAAATATGTAGGAGTACCACATAGGTATTTGGTAACGGTCTAGAAGAATAATTTATAATTAACATATCTTTTTTTTTTAAATTTTAGAAAACCAGATTTTTAAGAAATAAATGCATTTTACCGTCAATAAGTGAAGTATTTTTGTAAACCAGTATAGCCTCGATTTAATTACCTTTAAAATGAGGTAGCAATGACTCATGTAGCGTAAACTGCTAAAAAGATATGGGCAATTATGTGCAACTAATTCTGCAAAACTTTTATTTTTATTTTTTTCAATAAATTATTTTATTTATGTAAATCTTTTTTTCTACTATATTATATTCTTTTCTAATATATAATATTTTTTTAGACGTTTATCCATAACTTCGAATCCCGAAAGAGCGTATAATAAATTATAATTAACATATATTTTTCGAAAATTAAAAAAAAAACTGTTTTTTGAAATACATCGGTTTAAACTGCGGAATTTGAAAAAAAAAATGCATTTTAACTTCAAAAAATATTATTTTTGCATATTTTATTTGAAGCACGACAACAGTGGCTTTAAAAAGAGATATCAGCTTTAACCTTTAGAGAGATATGGACGATTAAGTACTACTACTTTTGTTAAATTTTTGATTTTTTTCATATTTTAAAACGCGATATTTCCACAACCAAACTTCTACGATGAGATATTTATATAACACTTACCTGCCATACCAAGTTTGGTTAAAATTGAAAGGGATATATGTCGGAAACTGAATATTTTTGATATTTTTTTAGGGAATGAGGCAGACAACATATTTCTGAGAACTTATAAATCATGACGCATAAAATACTCTTAAATATGATAATTTTTAGAGATCCCAAATTTCAGAGTCATAAATAAAACATAATTGACTCATATTTATGAGCCAGTCTACAAAATTTTTGAAAAATTAATAAATGACAAAAAATTAACCATAAAAGACTCCTTAATGGCTCAGAAAATTGCGAAGTTTCCAATAATGCTCTTATTTAGGAGTCTATTATAATAGACTCCTAATTATAAGTCATACAGAAAGACTCAGAAAGAGGCTTTATTTGAAAAGTAAAACACCCTCATGTACACTTAGAGAAAAATGTTTCATCATATTGAAAATACTGTTTTATAAGTAGTTTATCATCAATTATTCATCATATTTATGAAATTTTCATAAATACGATGAAAAGTTTCCTAAAAATGTATGACAAATGTTTCATAGGTCTTCATCACTTCACAAAAAAGATTCATAAAGTTTGTGAAAAAAATGTTTGCTTTTTATGATACGAGTATTTTCATTTGCAATTAAAGGATGAACGAAAATTTAAAAATACATACAATTACAGTTGAACCTCGATTATCCGGGTTGCACGGGACCGGACTCAGCACGGATAATCGAAAACACGGTGAATAGAAGTTATTTATTTTTCCCGAATTTTAACTCTTTGTGTGAAAAGAAAAAACAAGCAAATAAATATGTGTGCTGCACGGATAATAGAGGTGAAGCACGGTTAATAGAGAAAAAAAAAATAATAGCACGGATAACAGAGGTAAACACGGTTAATAGAGGTATAAATCAAACCACCAGCATGCCGGTTAACAGATGTAACCGGTTAATAGAGGACCGGATAATCGAGGTTCAACTGTATTTAAAGTTACAAAAATTTTAATTCTCCTTTTATACCAACATCTGACTTAAGTCACTTAATCCAATTATATTTCAGCCTTTAGACTTTTTAAAACTCAAAAAACTATCAGAAATTTTTTGAAATACTGAAACATAAATTAAATATTATTTGATGTGCTACTAATTTCAAATAGAATTTTTTGAATATGAAATGAAACGTTTATGAAACAATTCATAATATTAATGAAAAATTTTATAAAAATTAATAAAACTTTCATTAAAGTTTTATCAAACTCCATCATAATATTTATGAATCATTTAACAAATATGAAGAAGCCTTTGATGACAGCTTCATTCTTTATGACAGCTTCATCCTTCATATTTATGAAGTTTTACATTAGATGGTAATCAATGAAGTTTTTCATCATATTTATGAAGTTTTTCATAAATATGTTGAATCTTTTTCTCTGAGTGTAGTTACTATTTCATCAGAAGATCTGATCTATTTCGGTTCAGCAATATTTTAAAATCTAAAATTAATTTTACTAAAATAAAAATATAAAAATATGTGTAGTAAAATGGACAAAATATGCACTAAAAAGAACACAATCTGCATTAAAAAGTCAAAATATGCACTTTTGCCAAAATATGCAAAATATGCAACTACAAATCGATGCCATTTTGTTCTATATTTGATAATTCGGATAAATATTTAATCTATATCAGTTTTAGATTATCGAGAAAAAAACATGCATTCGCATGAAATTCCTTATCCTAATAATAACATTTATTTCAACACGACCCCACTGTGCATCATATAACAAACTATATTGATTGTAGCTATTATCACCACTTAGCGTGCAATATTTTGTGTAAGCATTATATTATATGTAGTGTGGTCGTACTACTGTGTTATCATATTTTTTTAATTTTTTTTTTTTATTTTTGATAATAATAACAACTAAATGACACTTTAAAATACTACACTAAATAAACCGCCTCTCAAACGGATGGAAGTTTTCTCTTTAAATTAAAATAATGATAAACAATTTTGTTCCAAAACTCTTTAATTTTTCCTCCTTAAGTGATCGTTCCAATGCAATTCAAACTTTGCACTATGGGCTCAGTAATGTTATTCTCTATTTCTTAAATCACTTAGTTAAAGTGAACTTTCTATGAAAATTACACAGAAAAAATTATGGGCCAAAAATATCTAATTAATCGATTGTTTGAATATCAATGGTAATTTAAACAATTTTTTAATTGATTCAATTAAAAAATTTATTGAATTTTCTAATATATCCATACAGTGTTGACAACATGTAAACAAAATTTTTAAAAATTTGGCAAATTATTTTTTTTTTATTTTATTTAGATAAAATAATCAAACAAAGGTTTAATTATATGAATATATTATTTAATTTGTAAATAAAAAGAAAAAAAAATCGCAAATTCTTAACTTTTAATAAGTTGAATAGTTTACCGATTTCAAATACACGCAAAATCGTAGTTATTTTACTAGAGTTTGCAACACTCTTTTTGTTGAGATATTCGTGTACGCACGAAAACTTAATTTAGTTTCGCGTTTTATCCGTGGTAATAAAAGTGAACATGTGGATTTAAATAAACCTTATCGAAAAAGGACATATAAACTATTATTTTTGTAAATAATTAAATTTTCAGCAAGTATAAGTGTCATTAAACTATCATTTTAAAGTTGTGTGTGATTTTTTTAAGAAAGCAATTCAATTACAAGAAAAAGTTCAAGACAAGACAAGCAAAACAAAAATTTTGTCTTTACTTTTATTTGTTTTCTTATAATACATTTTTATATTAAAAAGCTTTAATTTTATTATAAATAAAATGTCAATTTAATTTACAAACCTACATTTCTTTTTTTATTTAATGGGGGGCATATAACAAAAATAAAAAAATACAAATTGTCAATTAAAACTACCATTGTTTTCTTCTCAAGTTTCAATTAAAGTTTTAATCAATTTAACTAAACTTTTTAATTGAGGTTGTAAAGAAAAACAATAACTCTTTTAATTGATATTAATATTATTTTAATTGAAAGAGTTTTAATAAACAGTCTGCAAATTTCTTTAGTTAATACTATCATTTCAGTCGTAGGTGTAAAATCAATTAAAATATTAATTGATTCAATAAAATTTTTAATTGAAACCCGTTTTTAGTTTTTTCTGTGTATGTTTGCAACAACAACAATTTTTTATGTGCAACAATTTCACAAAGTGTTTTAAAGTAATTCTCGCTAAAAGTTATGTTAACATTAAGTTAAAAGGTGTAAGCGAAACATTTTTACAAAGTTAAACGCGAATTGTGAACATTTTATAAGAGCTAGAAACAAAATTCTAATATGTTTAGATTCTTTAAACTATAGACTTTTTAAAAATTTACCACATTTTGTTAAAAAATGTAAAATTGCATTTTTTTTTTGTTTGCGAAAAATCTTTTTTAGACCAGCCTTTTCTTTTTTAATTTCATAGTGTTGCACATTTGATCAATTTGACACAAGAAAAATATTTTAAGATTTGGACTTGAAATTTGGTAGGTAGATAGAACAAAGTGGAGTTTACAAAAATGTGCGGGGTTGAACCACGGCCATACTCACTTTGTAAATAAACATTTTCTTAAAGTAAAAATCAGGTAAATTTAGAGTAGTATTGGCCTGAAGCTTCCTCCTCCTTTACAGGAGAAGGAAAAAAACTGAATAAACAATTCAGATGCAAAAAACTTTTTGATGCAAATCTTATTCAAAACACGTTACAAATTCAATGCTAATTTTTGTTTTTTACTTTTTAGGAATTTTTTTAGATAGGGCTTTCTGTTATTGATTTTTTTTTTGAAAATAAGTGGCTTTTTGCAGTAAGTTAAAACTAAGATAAACTAATATAAAGGGTGTCCCAAGAAGAGCGCCATTTTTAAATTTTAAATAAAACACAGATATTTAAAAAAAAATCGTGAAACTTTATTATATCGTAAAGTAGACAGAATGAGGTTATGTATGAAACAATATATCGTGCAGATGGCCGCCGCGGCTTTGCTGGCATGCACGCGATCTTTTAATGAAATTTTCAATGACCGTTTTGCATGAATGCTGCGGTATTTCATTAATGCAGCGTCCAATTTCCTCTTTTAAGGCTTGAGTCGTCGTCGGCTTATTCGCGTAAACCATCGACTTCAAAAAACCCCAAAGAAAAAAATCTAATGGTGTTAAATCGCACGATCTAGTCGGCCAATTCTGATCTCCAAAACGCGAAATAACACGACCGGGAAATGACTGATGCAGCAATTGAATTGTTTCTCTGGCTGTATGACATGTGGCGCCGTCTTGTTGGAACCACATGCCCTCCACATTCATTTCGTCAATTCTAGGCAAGAAAAAACTGGTTATCATTTCACGATACCGAACACCATTGACTGTTTGCGCTTGACCTGCCTCTTGACATCATCACGTACAGCTGCGACATTTTCGGTCGATCGACCTGGTCGATGGCGCGTTGTTGTCTTTACATCACTAACAGACCCAGTTTCGGCAAATTTATCCATTAATTTCTTTACAGTTGACTCTTTTGGAGCATTATTGTGACCCCAAATTGATCGCAATTTGCGAACTGTAGCCGCAAAACTTTCACCATTTTGGTAAAACAATTTTTTTTTTGCGCAATTTTTTTTACTGAAATTGTGTTTTAAGCTAAAATTTTAGTTATACTTATTCAGCAGTTGACTGTTTTGAACTAATGTTTTACGTATATTTTACTAATGTTTTACTAATATTTTACTAATGTTTTACTAATTTATTTTGCTAAAAAGTTTGTGCCGATAAGCACTTTAATAGTGTGTACGACAAGCATAATGAAAGATATACCCAGAATTAAGTAGATGTCGCGACATGTCGGTAGTAGAGACGAGGAAAACGATACTAAAACGTACAACTCTTGTAAGATATATAAAAAAAAATAAACCATGGGAAGTTGTTGTACCTGTTTTTCATACATAAAGCAAAAGGACGCCAACAACGTGTATACATATAAATTGTATAACTTAAATTTTGTGTTGTCACCGATTTGTCAAAAGTAATTGTCTATTAACCAAATTAAAAACAAAATAAAATAGTTAAATTTAATAAAGATTAAATGTGTATTTGTAAACTAAATGTTTATAGTGATTATCTGGAACAGGGACTTCATGCACTAAAAAGTGTGTTTTAGGCGACTATAATATGCATAAAAAATCTTAAAATATGCACTTACAATTTTTTAAAAACCAAAAATATAAAATTTTTAAGAAAAATAACAAAAAATGTGAAAATAGAGACACTTTAAATAAATATTTTACATACTTTTAAGAAATTTTAACTAATTTTTAAAGTTATTTTGTATTGTTTAATATATTATCTGACTACATTTTGCACAATTAACACAGAATTTTAATTATTAATTTTAAAAATACTCATTTAAAAACCACTAAGTAAGTTAAGTGTTAAGTACCCACATACCGAATTTCCAAAAATACGCTCTACACAGATTTCTACTCCTGATTAAGCAAAGAGTTGAGACTTTCCCCTTTTTGACGCTCCACGTGGGAGTTTAAAAAAATCCGTTCAATACAGATGTCTACCCACATACCAAATTTCAAGTTCCTTGGCCAGGCCGCAAAGGAGGAGATTTTCTATTTTTTACCCCTCCCCGTGAGAATTTTCAAAAATCCCGTCAATACAGATATCTACCCACATACCAAATTTCAAGTTCCTCGCTTTTGTGGTTTGGCCAGGCTGCCAAGGGGGAGACTTTTCCCCTTAATGCCCTCCATATAGGAATTTCCAAAAATACACCCTATTTTGCCATGTTTCTGGGTAAAATTCCAAAAAGTACCATTCCAGGGAGTTGGGTCATATTCGAAAGAACACATATTGAAAATGTCAGCTTTCTATCCCAGGGGGTTTGGTCAGGCCTCCAAGGGGGAGACTGCTTCCCTTATTGCCCACCCCGTAGGAATGCCAAAAAATCTCGTCTTAGCGAACCTCTACGCTGGAGGATGACCCTTCATGCGAAATTTCCTAGCTCCAGCGGTATAGGCTGGGCGATGTTGAGTGAGTGAGTGACGGTATTCTTTTAATATACACTGCGTTGCATAACTATAATTACAAAGGATTTTTGGTGTTTTTTGTAATATTACAAACATTTTTTTAAGACTTATAACTGTTTTTAAGAGTGTGATAACTGATCTCTTATTGTGTACAACTTAAGAGATTGCTTAATTGATTTAAGAGAAAAATTGTGTAATTATATATTAGTGTTTCAAATAAAGAAAAATTAAAGAATTATTATACTGATTTTTTTAAAAATAGCAAATTTCAGCTTATTTAAAATGTGGCTTAAGTTTCCGAGCAATTGCTAGAAAAATAAACCGTTCACATGTGGTTGTCACAAATTTTGCAAATAATTCGAGCGCTTATATTAAAAATAAAACAGGCGGCCCGAAAAAAAAGCTTTCTGATCGGGACCGGCGTAAAATAATCAACTCAATGAAGATTCTTAATCAGATACTCGATAAATGTAATTTAAATGTCTCCAAATCAACCATAAGTTGGCACTTAAAGGATTCACAGAGAATTACTCACCAAAAGCTGATGTCTGTGCCAAGGTTATTACACAGAAACAAAACTTCTCGACTTGAATTCGCTAAAATGAATTTACAAAACAACTGGAGAAAGGTAAGTCAATAATCGCTGTTGTTGCTAGGAGTGTTTAAAAACAAATTTGTTTTAAAGGTAATTTTTTCTGATGAGAAAAACTTAAGTCCAGATGGTTTTAACAGCTATTGGAGAGACCTACGTAAGGAACCACGATATTTCTCAAAAATAAACTTCGGAGGCTTTTTGCTTCGACAGTGTGGTTGATTTGGCATTCCCAAGCAATAGAATGAGTTCTTCCGAGTACAGTATTAGAAGAGAAATTGGCCATTTACTGAAAATAGCAACGAAGAGGAATTCATTTTCCAACAAGAGAATGCCTGAGTAAATGTTAGTCGTTAGACGATGAAATGGTTATCATGAAACATATAAGAGTATTAGAATGGCCCGCATGTTCTCCGGATCAAAACTCCATTGAGAATATTTGGGGAGTATTAACCCGTCGAGTTAACGCCATCGATATGAAAGCGTTTTTCATCTAAAAGAAGCAGTTCTTCAGGCGTGGAGATCTATAACGGAAGAACTATGTCTGATTGAACTTTCGAGTTGATTCAAAAAAAAGGAGGCCTCACGCATTATTAAAAATTAAATTTTGATATATTAAGTTAAGTGTATTTATTGTTAAGAAGCACTAATTGATTTTGTAATTCCTTTTTAAATAGTAAAATAAAAAATAAATTAATTGTTTTTTTTTTTTTTGTTAAATATTATTATTTTTCCATTGGTTTTACTTTCATCCCTGTTTAATTCTTCTACTTTTTTTTAAACTTACTAAATATAGTTATTTCACTAAATTGTGTGTGTAATTATAGATTTGTTTAATAGCCGTAGATTAAATCCAAGCAAATACTTTAATTTTAATATTTTTAATTAGCTTGAAACTTAAAACCGCAATAATTTGCACCGCTAAAGATAAATGATTACAAAAAGGTCATTCATGTCATCCATAGAAATAATTGAATATTTTTCACATCAAAATGTCGAAAATTATACAGGCCGACAAAGTTCGATCAAGAATCAGACTATACATTCCTGAAGGTTTTAGACGTGCTAAATCCGAATCTGACCTCAGAATATCCATGTCAAGTCAGGTTTTTCGATATGTTCTAACCTTAATGTGCAAAAAACACGTTTTTTGGTTATATTTGAGGTTCTGTAACTTCCAGAAAACTTAATTTTTTCAAAAAAAATCGTTACGGTATCTAAAATGGATTTTGTAGGGGAGGAGGAGCACTTTTATATACGCACTGACCTGAAATATACCCAAAAAAACGTGTTTTTTGCACTTTTAGGTTAGAATATCTCGTAAACTATTCTGAGGTCAGATTCGGATTCAGCACGTCTGAAACCGTTGGGAAAGTATAGTCTCATTCTTGGTTAGAAAACTTTGTCGGCCTGTGTTATTGAAGTTCGTCATATATTTTTCTTTCTAATATTGCTTAGCATACATTTTTGCCCATAGTGCTTTCACTGACTCTTTACAACACACTCTCTTAGAATTATTGTTCCAGTGCATTTCAAACTTTATTGTTCTCTTATTACACATCATATTTGTTATCTCTTGGCAAATGTATCACTATCATTACTGTTGTTGTTTTGCGCTGTTGTTGTTTGAATTTTCCTTTTCGAAAATATTCTTACCTTCTCTTGATTTGTGGCTATTGCTCGATCACTTGGCGTTTTTAGGGTATTGTTCTTTTCTTTTTTTTTTTTATTTGATTTTATTTTTCGTAAAGTACTCTTCTTAATATTTTTGTTTTTCTAAAATAACACGTTCGTGTGTGTTTTTATTTATTTATTTTTTTCCCACAAAAATTTTCTTTTGTGAGTACGACATTGCACGTCAATTTCATAAATGACTCGGTAACGAACGGACGGAACGGAACGATTAATACAGATCGCTTAAAAAATAAACGTTAAATTTGAAAACAAAAACAAATAATAGTCAATTTTCAATTACGCGCATACGAAAACGGTTTGTGTAATTCTAAAAATTTAATTTTGTGCTTCTTTTTATATATTTTTTTTTAAATTGATTTACTAATAAAAGCTAAATAATTAATTTTAAATAAAAGAAAAAAGAATTAAGATTTAAAAGGAATAACAAAAAAATGAATGCTTAAAAAAAGAAATTTATTTTAAGAATATAAAACGTGCTTTATTGGAAATTTTTGAAAAAAAAAAAAAAAAATAATTGTAATTTATAAAATTTTTTTATTTTTAAAACGAGCATGACCTTTGCATTGGGATTATCACTATTGGATTAATTATCATTTAATTATTTTACATAATTTTTAAAGGTAAGAAAAAAATATATTTTATTATTCTTTTTTCAAGACAATTTAAATTTTTAGGATTTGTGTGCTGTTCTTAAATTTATTAGTTTTTTTTTTTTTTAATCTTCATAAACTAGTTAAATAATTCATATTTTATTAAGTTAAAAATTAATTATAATTTTTGCACTCTTTGGCAAAGCATCCGCAGTAGGGTCATAACTTTTTTTGTTTTTTTAAATGTTAGCTATCACCGATACCGTGAAATAACTCCCTAATGAAATAAGTCCCAGTGAAATAACTCCCAATGAAAAAAGTCCCAAAAAAAATGAAATTAGTCCTAATTTTAATAAATGAAATAACCTACAAAGAAAAAATGAAATAAGCCCTAACATTTGGGAGTTATTTCATAGTAATAAAATAACTCCCAACAAAGAATTATTTAACAATTATTTTTTCAACTCCCAATGAAAAAAGTCTCAAAAAAATGAAATATTTCCCAACTCAAAAATATCGAATTCTGCGATTCGCGGCCGTGGCCGTGGCCGCGCCTATAGGACGCCGCATTACACGAAACGCGGCCGCGCAGCAGGATGGCATGTCATAACGTCCAATGACATAATGTCCATGGACTTTATGACAATTTTTAATTTGACAATTTTGGACATTATGTCACTTTCAAAGGTGGCATAGCGTTCAGATTTTTTAAAATAAAAAGATTAATAATATTTAGTATATCAATACAATTTTTTTAAATATATGTATATCACAAAATAAGACCAAACTTATAAATCGTATAATCGCACGCAGAAAAACTTTATTTCGCGAAGCCGCCTGCCGCGTTCTACGGAGGAAAAAAACCCCTAAAAGCGGCCGAAGGTCCGCCACCCAGAAACACTTGTTTTTACAATCTACTTGATGTCTTAAAAATATAAGATTTCAACGGATTCGAAATCTGATTTGAAAAACAAGTTCTTCTGGGTGGCGGCCTTCAGCAGCTCTTAAGGGTTTTTTTCTGCGTGCGACACAAAAGAAACTTCAAAATTACTGATCTGTTTCCACACTGGAGTATAATGTCCATGGACCTTATGTCACCCAAGAAGTGGCATAATATCCATGGACTTTATGTCATTCCATTTGAGGACATAATGTCACATTGCAGAGTGTCGTAAAGTCCATTATGACACTTTTCGAGTGACATAACGTTCATGGACATTATGTCATTGGACGTTATGACATGCCACCAAAATTACCAAAATTCTAGCAAGAACTGTGTTCCTTTTGGTAAAATAACTCATTGTATTGCTATTATTTACTTTACGACAATTTTAAGACAAGAATGCATAAAATTTACCAAAATGTAATTTTAATAGAAATGAAATAACTCCCAACAAAAATGAAATAACTCCGAACGATAAAATCACATTTAAAAATGAAAATGAAATAAGTCCCAACAAATGTGAAATAACTTCCAATGACAAAAATAAGTGACATTTTTTCTCTTTTTTTTCTCCGTAGAACGCGACCAACAAAATCTGGTTGGGAATTATTTCGTTTGGGAGTTATTCCATAACGAAATAATTCCTAACTGAAAATTGTGAAATAAGTCCTAACGCATTAGGAGTTATTTCATAATGAAATAAATCCCAATTTAATATGGCAAATTTTTGGGAGTTATTTCATTTTTTTTTGGGAGTTATTTCATTTAGGAGTTATTTCACGGTACCGCTATCACCACGTGATGGGCAATACTACACACAAAAAAATAAAATTCATATTTTTTTTATGAAAATGTTCATATTTTTAAAGATTCATACTATTTATGAAATTTACTTACTATTTATGAAATGTTCCTAGTTTCACTAGCATTTATGAAAAGATACGAGTTTTCTTAAATATTAGGATTTTGTACATTGGCAAATTTTTTAAGTACTTTTTCATAAATATTAAGTGTTTCTACATATATTTTAAGAACCTTGTCATAGTGTACAAGACACAAACTCTCCCAGTATTTTTTATGAACTGTTCATAAATGTTATGAAAAAGTTCCTAAATTCGTACATTGGCAAATTTTTCATAAAATATTCATAAATAGTATGAATTTTTGTTTGTGTGTATATTAACCCTCAATCAGGCCTAAGCTTTGTTGCAATGAAATTTATACCACATATTCGGCACTAAAAATAAACATTATGCTCTTCTACCAAATTTGTTTTCGTTGGCTACTTTAAATTATTGGTCTTTCCAAGATATAAATACAGTCCAAAAATTACACTTTCTCTGCTTTTACTTAAGAAGATATGGCGTTTTTCGATTTTCGAAAAATGCGAAATTAAGCGAAAAATCACTTTTACTTCAATATATGTCGATCAAACATAAAGGCTTTGTTACTACAACTAAATATAATCTTTTTGCCGAATTTCATAAAAATCCGTCCATACGTTTTCAAGTTAAGACGAAGTCCTTTTTAGGCATCCTTTGAGAATCCTGTATGTTTTTGGACCAAAATAAACTGGTTTTTAAAGCTTAAGCTTCAATCTTACTTGTGTTTACTATCAACGGTGTCTAGTTAACATAAATATGTTTTTAAGAATTTTGAAAATTGTTGTTATTTCAGAGCATTTATTTTTTTTTTGAAAATATACGAAATTTTAACTCTAGATTCCAAACTGTGCACAGAACTCAAAAAATTACTTCACAAAATATTTTGTTAATTTGGTTTTCAATCGAAATGGCTTAATTATTTATTATAAACTACCCATTTAGTGCATTTATGGCCAATTAAAAATAGCCCTGAAGGCGGGCTTGCCGGCTAAAGGGTGTTCGCATTTGGTTAGTATTCGATATTTCAGAGCATTATGACATTTGAGTATAAAATTTAGAGAAAAGCCGGTAGTAAAGCAATGAATTCAATATTTCGCCGAACGTTCCTCCAAACTGGAAATAGTTCGGTGGTTATATTTTATAGTAAAAATTTCATTAAATCGGCTCAACAGACATGTTTTCAATATTAAAATGTATCCACAATACCTACAGTTACCAAAAAAATCGAACTGTTAGGTTGGACAGTAATTAATAATAAAAATCTCTTTTTCGGGTCATTTTGAAATAAAAACCTCCTGTATGAAGTGCAATTTATAAAAATGTATTTTTTCACGGTTTTACCATAATAGTTGCACTTGTGGATCAAAATACTACACAACATTTTTAAAAACTTCTTTTAACGCAATGAGCTCGTTGTTCGGCGAATCTTGATGCATATATTGCGAAATTACTCAAGAATCTTCTTTAATTAAAACACGCGAAAACCGCCAAATTTAAAAGCTTTTGTTTTCTTTAGAGCTATTTGTATTATGAGAATATACATATGCTTTAAAATTTTTGCAAAATATTGGTTTTTAGTTTAATTTAACAAAAATATGTTCGGAAGTTTAAAAAAAATTTATGTGGGAAATTTTTTGAAAAGAGGGGAAATAATATTGTTTGTTAATATTTTTAATGGACTTTACTTCTAGAATAGGTAAGTCAAAAGTTATAGTCAAAAGTTATAGCCCTAATCCGCAGGTTTATAGTCCAAATGACCAGTAGATTCTAAAGTTTTTGTGACATCATTTGTAGCAACCGAATAATTTGATTCTCACCATCAAATTCTTGGTCAATTGAAAAATAAGATTCCAACCGGAATTTTGTTGTATTATTTGCATTTGAGTACACTCACATGCATTTGATTGCTGCAACCTCGTAAATTCGGTTGTCTCAACCGAATTCAGTTTTCACAAGCGAATACGGTTGCCACAATCCCCAATTCGGTCTCACCAACCGAATTCAGTTGTTACAACCGAATTTACGAGGTTGCAGCAACCAAATCAATTCGGTTGGATGAAATTTTTCGATTTTAATGACAACGAATGAGTTTTTTGGTTGAGGACCCTCGGATAAATATTTGTTTATGACTTTCCGGATAGGCAAAATTTAATGTTTGCAGAAAAAAGTAAAAAATTATTATAAGTTTTGAAATATTTTTTTTAATTATGAATCATTTAAAAAATTTTCGATCCGGTATTCTGCTATGTGACTATGGATATCTTTGAAAACAAACACATGGATATTCAACGTTCGTACACCCAGAAAACAGTTTCAGTTGTGGCCAACGAATTTGTTGCCACTCGAATTCGGGCGATTAAGACAACTATCTTCATATTAAATTTCATTTTTTAGTCGTGAAAGCTAATATTCAGTTGTCTCATTCAATATTATATTCCACAAAATAATGTTTTTTGATTTTTCTAGTATTGAACCGTGGCCTTCAGATTAATAGTCCACTGTCCTAATCATTGCACCACAATTGCTTTTAATTTTTTTTTAAATTATTGGCTTTTTGAACATTTTAGTATTTTATTTTAGTTAAAAAAAAAAAACATTTTGCGGTTGTCTTTTCCGGGATTTGAACTCGAAAACTCGAAGTAATTGGCTGTTGCTCCACCACAAACACTTATAAATGTTGAGTACTAAATTCGAATTTAAATATTTTGTTAGGAAAACATAGTCTAAAATTCGTTTGCCAATACCAATCATTAGTTGCGTCTATAATCAATACAATCCACAATTCGGTTGGTTCTACCAAAAACCTTATTTAATTATATATTTGATTGGGAAACCCGTATTTGCAGTTCGCACTTTTGATTATCGACAATTGTTTAATAAATTTGATAGATGGTAACAATTTTTTTGCATTTTCACTAAAAACTTGTTGCTTCTACCGTACACAATTACTAACCGAATTGTATTTAAAAAGTTGATTGAAAATACCAATAATTATATAATATTATTGTTTTTTAGTTCGTGTTGGTTTTTTTTATTTGCCAGTACAGTATTCCTGCTTTATTAATCTATTATAGGTAGTTTCTAATGAAATAACGTCTTATCAAATAAATTTTAATGGTTTTGATCGAATTTCAACCAATCTTTTTTCTTGGAGTTTGATCAAGGAATATATACAAGGAATGGTATGTATTCCTTAAATTTACCCTCAGTTTTTTTTTCTAGCAGCTCTACTACTACTTGCATATTGAGTCTATTTACATCAACTTCTGTCTGCAATTTTTATAATTTCTTCATCAAGAAGTTTTTGTCTGCATTAACGACCCAAGCAGTTTTTGGAGTGTTTCGGTTTTCCATTAGAGTCAAAAAACAAGTACTGGTTGCCTAATGTTGTATTCAAATTCTGTGTTAATGAATAATGTTTACCACTTAGAAGAGAGTCCCTTTCAAATTCCGGTTTCGAATGATATGGCGTGAACCTTTTAATCATCACGATATCTGCTGTTTTGTGTTGTGAATATATCAGGAATCAATAAGATTAACTACTTTAAATGTGTTCGTCCTACATCAACATAAGCTGTTAAACCTATAAGGATTATGGTGACTGTAGTTTAAAAAAAAAAAAAAAAATTTATATAAAAATTTAAAAAATTATTCTCGAAAAACGTTAGCGTTATCGGCCCCAACAAATTTTTTTATGCAAATGACATAGTTTTTCAATATTATATAGAACATATATGTATAATATAATTTTTCCAAAACTGGACTACATTGTATATACTGAGCTTCAAATAGTCCAGTTTTGGAAAAATTAAAAAATTTTCAACTTTGGAACGCTATAACTCAAAAACTATTTGAAATAAAAACAACATAGGTGCAACTAAATTTTAGGCCAGGCATCTCTTAATTGATTATAATAATAATTGCTCTGATAGCTTTATCTGTTAAATTATTGTACATTAAAAACCAAAATTTCAGTTTTTTGATTATATCTCCTAAACTTGAGCTGATATCGAAAAATCATAATCATAGTCGGAATCAAAACCCTCGAATTATATGTGTAACCAATTTGGCTGCAACAAATTGGCTGATGTCCTGTGTAATTGAATTTGTATGCGATCACTTTTTTTTATATAATATTCGTATGTTGGAATTTTGAAAAATTGATAACAGCTTCGTATTCAGCGACCCTCAATAATCTTCGATACATAATTTAGTACGAATATATACAGTGGGGAGTACTTGTGAGTATATGTAAGTGCCTTTTACACCTAAAGATTCAGGTCGAAAAATGTTTGACACTAGAACTAAATTATACTTTTCTAGAGGTACAAGGTACGCTGAATCCAAATCTGGCCTTAGATTCACTCTCCGACATCAGGCGTTCGAGCTATATTAACGAGAAAAGCGTATTTTTTGATTAAAATGCTCCGATTTTTCACGTTCCTGGAAATGTATTTTTCATAATACTTGTAACTGAACACACTACTCTCACCATTTTGTTCAGTTTTTCAATTTTTAAGATAACTTATTTCCTTACGACATTATCGTCGGTTGAACTTGATAATAAATTTGAATTTTTTAAAATTTTGCATTGCGGGACTTTAAAATTGCTGTTACAACCTCAATTTCAATTTACAATAATGTCGTAAGGAAAAAAGTTATCTTTAAAATTGAAAAACTAAAAAAAAAAATGGATTCAGCGTACCTTGTACCTTTAGAAAAGTATAATTTAGTTCTAGTGTCAAACATTTTTCGACCTGAATCTTTAGGTGTAAAAAGTATTTACATGTACTCACAAGTGCTCCCCACTGTATATGGAAATTTAAATTTTAACAATTTAATTTTATGTATTTTCACTGACCAGTGTGACGTTTGTCCATAAATATGGAAATGGGCACTTGAGCAGAATTTTGAGTAATTTACATGTGTGCATCACGCACGAGTAAGAGTAAGTGAAAATTAGCGAGAGTAATTAAAAGTACACTCAAGCGCCCATCTCTAACCTTTATTTGCTGCCGTCGAGAAATAAAAAAAAAAATCTAAATAAACAAGAATATTAACCCTTTCCCTAACTTTGTATACCCTGACTTCTTAGAGCACTTTTATAAGAGTTCTTTTTTTTTTTTTTTTTTTTTGAACTCTTGATTCTGTATTGTGAAAAACAATGCACAAGGGAAAATAAATTAAAAACAACCTCATTTTTTTACACATCATCCATTTTAGCGACCAATTTTAAAAAATCTGAAAAAACTCTCAAAAATCTATTGGGAAACAAGCCTTGTATTCCGCTTCAAGAGTTGTAAAAACCTAAAAAGTGGAAAAATACTGAAACGTCCTAATATCCATGTTTTACAGCTCCTTTTCGATCCGGTACATTTAAATGTCAGTATTGTTTTTATTGAATAAAGATAATTAAGTGGGTTAAATTCATTAAATTAATTAAACATATTTACTACAATATGAATACAAAATTGGTAAACATTTTATCCAGAGTTACCTAATAATTATTTTAAAAAAATCTAAATTTTTGCATTTTAAAAAGTAAATTTTTTAAAAAATATTTTAAAATATAAAAAGCCAAATCTTTTATATATTTTTTCTAAAGTTGATGAGAAAATACGAAAATGTGTTCCTGTGTTCAAAATTAGTTCGATTGAATATAATTTTTAAAAATCGGACCACGAATTTTTCAAATACCGATGAAAAAAGTTTCTATATACCCAGGAAAAAATTACACATTCCAAAAAGAAGGTGATGCCCACACTTGCTTACATATCTCATTGCCAAACACATTCCAACGATAGAGTCAAAAAAGCAAGTAGTATTGCAATCAATTCTATAAATTTAAACCAGAAAGCATGAACTCAATAACAAAGTAATTATTTACTTAAAAGAAAATAACAATGTTATTAACTTATATGTATAACTTTTTGTACTCAAGAAGTAATCATATACTTTTTCTTAATAAAAGGACGTTATTGGAAGTAGTTCCTAATTTTGAAAAAAGAAGTTATACAATTTTAAAGAATTTATCTCATATATTTTTTTCAAAGAAATTTTTATTTGCAGGAAAATAATACTAAAAACAGAAATTGCATGTTGCCTAAATGTTGTTAAACTGTGGTTAGGTATAAATTAGGGAAGCGCACGTGGGCAGAAAATTGTGAGTGGAAGTTGAAATTACTGACGTTATCGTGAGTGAGTGTAAAAAAATTTTTCGAGGGTGATTGTGCGTGAGTCATATTTTTGTTTTTCAATTTTAAATCGTTCTTTTTTTTGAAAAATTTATATTTTCGTGGTTTATAGCTATAAAATTATGACAAACCCATGTTATCATAACACTTCGATGTTTCACCTTTTAGGATTTTATTTCCGTATGAGTTTTGATCGTTATATCACTTGTGAGTAAAAGTTGAATTTACTTATGGAACTACTTCTTTTTTTTAAATGTAAATACTTCTTATTTTTTCTAGGAAACTATTTATTTATTTTTTTGTGTAAGTAGTTCGTAGTTTTGCAATGGAACTATTTCTTTATTAAAAAATGTATGTAGTTCTTAAAAATATAAAGTAAATGGTTCTTCGGTAAAAAAAGTAATCAATTCTAAAGAATCAATTATTTTAGTCTCACGCCCTGTTAAAAGAATCGAGTAGGTAATCTAGTAAGGAATGCGTTCTGCCCGAAATGCTTGATTACAAACCCGCTTACCTTTTTGGAAATTTTTTGCTGGGTACTTATATACAATTTGATATCATTATAATAACATATAAATATATATTCTTATATGTGTGGCAATATATTACGATATAAGTTAAGTACGTGGATTGAACTAATTCAAACTCGTAAAATTTTGACATACTCCCGAACAAACAAGTAATTTAAGTGGCCGATTACTTTCTCCCTACTTTAACACCTTAATCCGAAGTTTAGAAAAAATTTCTGTTCGCCAAAAAAATTTTAAATTCTTTACAGTTCTAAAAATATCTGTAACCTTGAAACTTGACAAAATATAATGAATTATTATAAATAACCCTTCCCAGTCTATAATACTACACACTAACCTTAAGACTTTTGGTTTGAATTTAATTTTCAACTTAAAATTAAAATGTTTTATCAATTAACCACAGAACCACCGAAAATCATACGAAATTGCCTTATTTAGTAGTGACTCAATTTTTATGATAAAAAGTACAAAAAATGCACAATAAAACAAAAATTTATCACATCAACGACGTAAAATAGTTTATTTCAATTAAAAACAATTAAGAAAAAATATATTTTTTTTTAAAGAAAAAAAAAAATACACACTTTACAATTGGACAATAATTTTTTTTTAGAATCTTATATGAATATGTATGGGGATTTTGGTAGAGAAAAACATTGAAAGACGCACATTTTTAGTCAATTGGTGTTGGGGTTTTTTTTTTTTTAAATAACACTACTCGACAAATTTCACTTTTTTGCAGAACCTCTCTTTGAAATACATATCGCACACCTAGTACAAAAGTGACTCAACTCAAAATTTTTAATTTTTCAGAAATCGAAAAAAAAAATATTTACAACTTTATACCAATTGAAACATAAAGAAAGACATAACTGTTTTTTAGCAACTGTTAACAACAACAAAATACACTGATATTTTTTTTATAGATGAACAAGGATATTGTTCATAGTTTAAGCATATAAAACCTAAAAATTAAAATTTTGAGTTGAGTCACTTTTGAACTGGGTGTGCGATATTTTTCAATAGACTTTGGTACACTGAATCCAAATCTGTTAAATTGTTTTTTTTTTTCATTTACAGTTTTTGAAATATTGCGGTTTTTATATTTACATAATTAAGCCTATGTTTTCGTATATTTTGCTTAATTTTTCGAAATTTAACCGCAATATCTTTAAATTTTTTTTTGAGGATATTAATCTACACAAAATTATCTTTTATTTTAAGTATAATCATGTCTGTGATTGTTTCAGAATATTTTACAGGCATTGCAAGGAGGTTGAAAATTGTGCATGTTTATTTTTATCCTTATAAATGATATGTATGCTAACACAGTTTTACATTTTTATCACTATGCGTATACTAAATATTCCACTAAACTCATTTTTGTATTAAAATTCCAAATCCATTGAAAATATTGTGAAATGTTTAATGTTGTTCGTTCCCAGTAATGATAACATTAGCAGTTGGACTGTCAACCCTGTCAAAGAAAAAGCTTTAAGATTTAAAGCTGTTGACTAAACTTATAAGAAAAGATGAAAATAACTCATCAATAAACATCGCCGATTTTCTATGGTTCGTTGATATATATATACCTAATCAAACCTTGAGTTTTTTGTGGCTGGTGCATTAGAATGAGTCTGAAGATGACCTAGTCGCTTAGTTCGAAAGTGCGGCACTCCCTCTAGCGCTGATCCCCACAACATTTTTTTCATCTTCTCTTACATTTAATAACAATTTGTGTTTTCTATTTGTAATAGTAACATTTAATTATGATCTCAAACCTGACAATTGAAAATTAAATGCAAAGAGCATTTTTATATTAAAAAATTGGAGTATATAACGCAGTGTTGCCACTTCTTGTGTGATTACACAATTTGTGTGTGATTTTGACTCGTTTGTGTAGTCCATGTGTAATTACATCCATGTGTAATTTTTGTAATATAAAATTTATTTTAAAATACAATAGGGTTTTTGATAAATTTCAGATGCTGAGAAATTTTTTCTATAGATTGAGGACTCATTTATATAAAAATCTTTAAAAATCGAATACAAATCAGTTGAAAAACCATCATAAATACTATAAATTTGTAACAAAATCCATAATTTACAAGAATACAATATTTTGTATTAATGACTCCATTTTTGAAGTTAAAACCAATTGATTTCCTTTTACACAATTTCAAGACGCATTTCCAACCAATTTTGATGAAATACAATTTTTCAACAAGGATTCCGGTAGTCAAAGTTATGGTAAAAAATGTAAAATATATAATTTATTCTTTTATGTTGTATTGCTTCAAAAAATATATATACTTTAACCAAATGAATGGTTGAACTAGAACATATTTTGATTTACTCAATTAATCGACCAAAATTGTTCGAGTTATTCGTTACTCAAAATTGGGCATTTTAATTTACTCGAACAATTGTTTGATTGAAATTTATCGATTAATCGAGTAAATACCGATTGAATACCCTATGGCAGGCAATACGCTACAATACCGTTATCGATTCAAAACCCTTTCAAATGGTTATCGTTATCCCTAAAATACCGTTTCCGAAATAATTGAAAAACCGTTATCCGTTAAATACCGTTACCGATTTAAATAAAACATCAATATTATTAAAATACCGTTACCGAAGTAACTAAAATATCGATGCACTGAGAGAATTATCATCAATTTAGTAATGAATTTCTTCATAGCTTTAACGAAAATTGTCACTGGAACTCGTCCATTGAAACTTTTCAAAGAATCTATGAAACAGGTTTCATTAAAGTCAATGTTTATGAAATGTTTGTAGAATTGATAAAAATATTCGTAAAACTAATAAATCATTCCAAAAATGAAGCGATGATAGAATTTAGGAAACAGTATCATAAATTTTTTTAGTATTAAGAAGTTTCCTTGAATTAAAAGATGAAAAATTCATTGGAACTAAGCAAATGCACCGATTCATATGAGTTTTTAAACAATTTCATTGAAGTCCAAAATTAATAAAATGCTATATTCTGCAGTCTCTAAATACAAATAATTGCTTCTTTCTTTTTTAAATAGAAATAAGGCCTTCTTCGTTAGTGCATATTTATACGTATTTTGGTATAAATGCATATTTCATCATATATGCTTGATAAATCTAAATATGAGATAAAATATACTTCGACGTATCAATATAAATAAATATATATGATTAAAACCAAACAAATTCTATAACCTTTATATATAAACATTAGAGCGGGTCGATTTATTTTTCGACAATTTCCCTATGATTTCCGTATTCTATGGGTTATTCCATGAAAATTTGCCGAAGGAACCATACCTCTATCGTTAAAATCGAGTCCCCTACTTTTTGTTGGTAGATTTTTTCCCAAATTGACGTTCGTATGAAATATTACCTACACGTTCACATCCATAACTCAAAAACTATCGATCGGGCGCCAGTAGGCGCATTGGAAAGGTGAGCTCATTTTGATCAATTTACAAAAAAAAATCTCCAACATTGGTCCAACGGTTCAAAAGTTACGGGCATTTTTGTCCAAATTTTGGAGCATTTTTCCATTTTTTTCATGATTTTGTCCAAGAATATTACTTTCATGGCCATTTTTTTGGCTCAATCCATTATTTAATTCAATTTACAATTCAAAACGAAGAGTTTAAGCCCAAATTTATCGAATTCGGTTGATTAATTCATGCGATATTGCTAAAACAAAATAACACATAAAACCAACTTTTTGAATTTTTTTCCCTTTTTATTTTTTTTTCTAAAAAAATTCAAATTAAGAGATAATAAAGTATCTATCAACCTATTATCAAAAAAAAATATTCAATTTGAGTGTAGTAACCCTGCAGGAAATGTCAATAGTGAAAAAATATTGATTCTCTATTGACTGTGTCACCAGTACTACTAACCAAATATTCCCCAGGCAATGTAATTTGCTATAGACATTTAACATGTACGTGTCATTGAAAATCACTAGCGACATTAGAACTATTGACTAGGTAGTGAATAGGTAGTTCTTATGGGACCATATGTAGACATTGGAACCAAAGATTCACTAGTGACTAGGTAGTTCTTATGGCACCATATGTAGACATTAGAAACATAGATTCACTAGTGACTAGGTAGTTCTTATGGGACCATATGCAGACATTGGACCAAAGATTCACTAGTGACTCGTTAGTTCTTATGGGACCACATGTAGACATAAGAACCATAGATTTACTAGTGACTAATTAGTTCTAATGGGACCATATGTAGACATTGGAACCAAAAATTTTCTAGTGAGTTAATAAAGTAAAAAGTGTAGACGCTTAGTTGACAATGTCAACAAAATAGTAGACAAAAGTGGAGTCTTGGAGACACTTGACCCCAAGCTTCCTGCAGGGAAAAGACAAAATGTGAAAAAAAACATTATTTTTTCTGAAAGTCTTGTTTGCTTTCAAGTCTGGGTGTTTTCGTACGGCTTTCTAATGTCGTCGCCATAGCGCCTTCTACATTCTTTCCTGCAACTCGTTTAGCAGTGGCAGCCAGCAATTGGACATGTCTTTCCGTTCCTTGAATGTGTAAAGAAATTTGTGGATCATGGAACAGTGGCACTTCGTAATTTAAATATCCCTCCAAATGTTCATACGAATAACTTTGCGTAAACGGTGGTTCGAATAAAATGGTATCGTCATTTAAATCAATCATATTTGTATATTCCGTACAATTAAAGTTTATAAGAGATTTTTTATAAACTCTAAGTTCCGTTGGGTCGACAATATCACTTCGGTAATGTAAAATCTTCTTTATAGCAATGTTTCGTTTTTAAATTCTATCAGCAAACAACATAGATAGCAAGATATTTTCTGAGTGTGCAAAATATGGATTATCTTGAATTACTGTATTTACAACTCCAAGTAAATTCGGTGGTAAAAATCGTGTCCAAGTAATAAATTTAAAAAGTAATGTTCTACCGTATGCGGCAGAGCTATAATACTTAACATTGAAATACATTGGCGTGTATACTTTTATTATATAGTTAGCCAGAATTTTTAAATTTTCAGTTGGATTATTAGTTGTCACATAAAACCGTAATAATCTATTGGCTTTGGTCAGCCAACGAGAATGTGCAATCGGCCCTGGTTTTATGTGAGACAAGTCCGCAGGAACCACACCATTAGAAATTGCATTGGCCATTAACATCAAGTACCTCGAATCAGTAGATAATTCTTCTGGATTTAAATCACCAGGAGGCATATTTTCCAAAGCGATTTCCTCAAAATCGGTTACCACCTGAAAAGAAAACATAAAAGCTAAAAAATAGAATGAAAAATGGTAAAGAATCAGCTATAAAAATTACATACCGGAAGATTTTCACAATCAGCAATTTTTGAGCTCAACTTTCCGGTAGTGGAAATCAGTCCAGTCGTAACGTAAGGTTCGTAAGCTTCGTAAGTTAAAAAAATTGAGCCAAAAAATGGCCATGAAAGTAATATTCTTGGACAAAATCATGAAAAAAATGGAAAAATGCTCCAAAATTTGGACAAAAATGCCCGTAACTTTTGAACCGTTGCACTAATGTTGGAGATTTTTTTTTGTAAATTGATCAAAATGAGCTCACCTTTCCAATGCGCCTACTGGCGATTAAACCCGATAGTTTTTGAGTTATGGATGTGAACGTGTAGGTAATATTTCATACGAACGTCAATTTGGGAAAAAATCTACCAACAAAAAGTAGGGGACTCGATTTTAACGATAGAGGTATGGTTCCTTCGGCAAATTTTCATGGAATAACCCATAGAATACGGAAATCATAGGGAAATTGGTGAATTTTTTCACTCCCTACAAATCGACCCGCCCTAATAAACATATATGGTAAACATAAAAAAAAAATCTATTAATATTATATATAATAATCATAACAAGCAAAAAACGCTAAATTCAATGTATTTAAAGCAAAAAAAAAAAATATTGTAAATATGGTAAAAGTAAAAAATTTGGAAAAGCTACAGCTTAAGTTCAAAGTTAATAAAATAAATAATATTTCTTGAGTATAAAATATATTTTTTGAGTGTTAAATAATATTTCTTGAGTATAAAAAGAATTTTTAGTCAGAAAATAAATGCAATGAAAAGCCAATAGATCTTAAAAAAAAACTTTTTTAATGCTCAAAATCGGAAAATCTAAATAAATCAAAAAATATAAAAAATTAAAAAATTTGTCTTCTATAAAAATGTAACACTTTTACATATAATTGTATATGGCATCATATATTAGTCAAATTGAAATCACGTCTAATTTTTCAATCCATTGCTTTATATTTAAATTTTCATTATTATTTGGAATTATATGAAGTTATAAAAATTTTGTCAAATTATGTATATCTCGTGAGATAAGTTATTATATGATGTGATAATGAATTATATATATGACTATATATGATTGTATATACCAATATCGGAATTTTTTCATCGGGTTTCTAAAAATGATCCTAATTTTTTTTTTTACTTTTGCACTAGGAAATCAAACAAAACTACTTTTCATTTAATCATAATTAGTTATGTCGATATTCGTCGGAAAAACTGAAAATTTGCATAGTTATGCTTGTAAATTTTGTACACATGTTTATTAGAGTTCGTTTTCAAATTTTTTTTGATTTTGATTTCTGGATATTATCACTTTTTAGAAGGTTTTTGTATCAATAAAAATAATGGCGTATTTTTTTTTTTTTTTAATTCCAACTCCTTCCCGTGCCTATAGGCGACTAAAATCGCGGATTTTGGGTCCCTTTTCCCATACAACAAAAACGGCTTAATATATGCCAAATCTGACTTCAGTATTCGACTCTACGGCAAAACTTAGGCCCATAAGCTTTTTTTAGTTTTTGGAATGCACCAGAATGCATAATTAGAGTGGTCCAAAAAAATAATTTTTAAAAAAAAAATTTAAATATTTATTTTTGTTAATATACAATGAAAAAATACTTACATCTGACAAAAATGGTCCAAAAATTTTAATTTTGTAGTTACCCGTTCAAAAGTTATTAAAGTTTAAAAATTTAGTTTTTTAGTGAATACAGAATAATTTATTGGTTTTGTAATTTCTATTTAACAACAATTCTAATTAATTCTATTCCTTTCCACAGCAGATAAAGCTAAACAATTTAAATTATCTTTATTTTTAACTAAACACGAGTTGTTCAGGCGCGAAATTATACCAACAAGTTGTTCGGTGTAAATACTTGTTGATTGTATATTTTTAGCTTGTTCGATTGCATTACGAAAACCTTTCTGGGCTGGCCACTCAACAGCGTTATAAAGCATAAAGGATATGTTAATTCCAAAATTAACCAGAGTTTTTAAACTTTGAAGAGTAATAAAATCAAACGGTGACTTACTAAAAGCGGAATCAAAATATGCCAACTTGTTAGCTGCATCAACAACATTATTAACCACTTCTTCTCCCTCTTCTACTTCTATAAAATCTTTTTTATATAGCATTTATTATATTTATAATTATATTTATTATATAACTTTGGAACGGGTTGCTATAAAATAAAAATGTTTGCACAATTTTTCTCAGCTAGGAGTACTTTTTCATTGTATATATAAAAAAAAATTAAATTTTTAAACTTTAATAACTTTTGAACGGGTAACTACAAAATTAAAATTTTTGGACCATTTTTGTCAGATGTGAGTGGTTTTTCATTGTATATTAACAAAAAAAATATTTTAATTTTTTATTTACAAAGTTATTTTTTTGGACTACTCTAATTATGCATTCTGGTGCATTCCAAAAACTAAAAAAAAGCTTATGGGCCTAAGTTTCCCCTAGAATCGAATACTGAAGTCAGATTTGACATATATTTAGCCGTTTTTGTTGTATGGGAAAAGGGACCCAAAATCCGCGATTTGAGTCGCCTATAGGCACGGGAAGGAGTTGAAATTAAAAAAAAAAAATACGCCATTATTTTTATTGATACAAAAACCTTCTAAAAAGTGATAATATCCAAAAATATATTTTTCAAAACTAACTCTAATGTTTATTGAAGCAATATTGTAGCAGTGTCCAATATTTTTGTGGCGCGAAATTTAAGAAAAATCTGATTATTTAACCATTCGACATTCCCAAAAAGCTCCTGATATGTGGGCAAAAAATTAAAATTAATTTTAAAAAATATATCAAATTGCAATATCTCCAAAACCGTATGTCTGATTTTAAAATTTTTCGGTTTAGCATGCCAAAATTAATAAATAAAAAAGATGTATCGCAAGACATATTTTTATTACAGCAATTTAAGAAAAATTTCCAAAAATCGAAAACTTTGGTAGTGGGGCTGCACGGGTTAAAGCTATCCGATTTTGCTCAAATTTGCACCAAATAACTTTTAGACCTAATACTACAATAATCTGAAGAATAAATTGAAAATTTTCAAAAAAGGTTTTCTTCATATAAAACAAATGCCGCTCTATTGTACATTAGGCTGGGTCGATAAAAAAAGTTGTGCCGGTCACCCCCTAGAATTAAAGATAATTTGAAGAAGATTTGAAAAAGAAGATTTTTTTTTGCCACGCTCTTTGACCCCGCGCATTTGGTTTTTATTCCCTGTTTGAAGAAGATTTGAAAAAAAAATTTTTTTTTTGCCACGCCCCTTGACCCCGCGCATTTGGTTTTTTATTCCCTGTGGCTCCATTTATAGTCCGATCGTAACGTGTGATATATCATTGTTTTTGGTATGACAACGGCTACATTTTCTACTTTGATCACTTTTGACTCCGACGTCAAATTCTAGAAGTGACTTCTGGAAACTCGATTTGGTACTCGAGGGTGGTAGAAATCGAGTTTCCAGAAGTCACTTCTAGAATTTGACGTCGGAGTCAAAAGTGATCAAAGTAGAAAATGTAGCTGTTGTCATTCCAAAAACAATGATATATCACACGTTACGATCGGATTATAAATGGAGCCACAGGAAATAAAAAACCAAATGCGCGGGGTCAAGGGGCGTGGCAAAAAAAAAAAAAATTTTTTTTCAAATCTTCTTCAAATTATCTTTAATTCTAGGGGGTGACCGGCACAACTTTTTTTTTGAATGGGGTGCGACCCACTCTATTGTACATATCTATATGAAGCACATTAGATTAGATTATATGGCACTATGCACCGCGACCAACTTAGGTCTTTTGTGCTGCCTAAAGTTACCCTAAAGATTCAAGCTACCTATAAAGCCAATAATCTTATTAGGCAAAATCTTCATAATGTCCGAAGGGGAGACAAAGCGATTGCCAAGAAACTTGGCACGCCTTTCACATAGCCTCGGACATTCGCAAAGAACATGCTCTGATGTCTCAGCTACCAGTTCGCAAAACCTACACTCATCCGTGTCCGAAAGACCCCTTTTGAGCAGGTGGTATCTGAGATTGCAGTGTCCAGTCAGGTAAGACACCAGGGTTCTCAAGTCACCCCTCCCGAGGGACAAGAGTCTCCTCGATCCTGCACTGGAAAAAGAAATTAATCTCTTAGCCTGTCGTTGGCCAAGAGAGTTTTCCCAATAGAGAGAGAATTCTGACTCCCTCCACGACCCGAGCTTCTCCCTAACATACCCCAAAGGTATACCACAGAATGGTTCAGGGCCAATAAAGGGCCTTCGGGCCCCGCAATTAGCAAGACAATTTGCCCTCTCGTTGCCCTCATGCCCCTCGTGACCAGGAACCCACCCTAAGGTAAGCGAGTTGCGCCTGCCAAGTCGGTTAAGAGCCAGAATGCATTCCATGACCAGACCAGATGACACCTCATAGGACATTAAAGCCCTTAATGCCGCCTGACTGTCGGAAAGAATGTAGATGCGAGATCTAATAGTGCCCCTTCGTAGACACTCCTCCGCGCAGACACAGATAGCAAAAATCTCTGCCTGAAAAATGGAGGGGTATCGACCCATGGGTAAGGCCCGTTGGAAACCTGGTCCATAGACACCCGCACCAGTGTCACCATTCGCATGCTTTGAGCCATCTGTGAACCATATCTGAGAACCCCGCTCTGGCTCCCAGGATCTGTTGGTCCACATGGCCCTGTCGAACAGCATCACTTTAAAGTTCCTATCAAAGATGTACTCCGGTGACCTCCTATCCGTAACCTTTGTAACCGGGTCATCAATTAGGATTCTAGCGATCCTCATGTGACCCCTTAGATCACCTCCCCTCATGTCACCGAATTCTCTAAGTCTGGAGGATCCTATGCAGGCAGCCTCCATTACAGAAATATGCAATGGTGGTATCCTCAGCATAACCCCCATGGCATCCGTCGGGCATGCCATGGGGGTTACATAATTATATATGAAAAATTGTATATAAAACTATAAAATAATGTCTTTCTTTAGATATGATTATATCGGTCCAAAATCCAAATAAAATTTTATAGAATTTAATATAAATATATCATATCCGAGATCCTTCTTCGGATCATAATTTATCTCCCGTTATATGAAATTATACATGACATAATATTATTATTTTTTACTCGGGTTTATAAAATATTTTTCTATTCGAAATTTTTTTACAGAGATTTATAGAGTATTTTTTCTCTGGATGGCGATTCTCTAACCCCAAGATATTTTTCTTTATTTTATATTTAATATTTTTACAACTTTGACGTTTTAACTTTTTATAAAGAGTATAATTCGAAATAATTAAATTTTCCTAAACAAATGTCTAGTCTAGAAAATTAAAACAAATATTTAACTTTTCCTTTCTATTTACTTTTGTACAAAACTTTGCGAGTACTTAAAGACAAAATTATATATATTTTTTTAATTTAAAAAAAAAAAAAACAAATAATAAAAATCAACAAGTTGTTTATTTTTTCTCTTAAAAAAATAATAAAAAAAAATAACGAAAAAGCAAATAGGGAATGAAAATCGGTTCAACATCGCAGACAAAGTATTCAAATAACCTTAATTGATTTAAATTGGTCGTGCAAGAGAAACAGCAAAAATAATCAAAAAAAAAAAAAAAATTCTACAAAAGCAGAAAAACATAAACAGATATGACAAGTTAATGTTCACTGGAAAGCAACAAAAAAAAAAAATATGATCAACAATAAAAGATTATTTTAAAAACCAAAATAAAAAAAAAAATAAAAATCTTTAAAATTTTCAAAACATGATAATACATTAATGAAGAATTTGTTCAAGTAGAAAACAATAATTTTAATATATATTTTCGATGTTTTTTTTTTGTTGTTCCGGATCATAAAATATTAATGATCATTGTTAAACATGTTACGGTTGATTTTGAAAATTATTCTTAATCTATCCAAAAATGTCATAAAACAATGTGGTATTTTGTTAACAGTGACAGGTGTGTTATCTTTTCAGAATGTTTAAATGTGTGTTACAGATTAATTTTTATGAGTGTAGTTCAGTTTAGTATATGATCGGTGTGATCACACAATTACAAGAAATAACTAAGTAAATTTTAGGGGAAACATTATGTTTGATGGTTTAAATAAGACATTTTTAAGATTTAAGAAGATTTTTCATTTTAAAAATAAAAATAGATTGCTCCTAAATTTGTAAATAAACTAGTACACTAGTACGAGTACACTCAAAATAATAATTAGAGATCAGTACTTTTTATTTTGATCCAATTAAGAACTACTTGTTATTTATTTATAAAACATATACAAATAATATAATGTTAAATCGGGAATCATATAATAAATTATATTTATATGTTTTATACATAAATTACAAGTAATACTTAATTGGATAAGAACAAAAAGTACTGATCTCTAAGACATTTAAAATTTTTTTTATTAAAAAACTTATTAGAAAAAATTGTATCAAACTATATATAATTTGATCATATTTGATAGACCCATTTTTACGATTAAACTATATGATATTAGATCCCGTAAGATACCATGAGATCAGTTTATGTATGCTATTTTTTAGATGAGATGAGATGTGATGTTTAGTTAAATTTGATACTATATATAAAAATATATGATTATATCGGAACTTTTTTCGTCGGGTACACAAAAATCGTTTTCTTTATTCGTTTCGGTTACCATAGTTGCAAATTAGTTAACTAAAATGAGTGTACTAGTAGTTTATTGACAAATGAGTGTACTAGTAGTTTATTGACAAATTTAGGGGCACTTCAATCTAGTTTTATTTTTAAAATGGAAAATGTTCTTAATTATTAAAATGTCTTATGACGATATATAAGTTTTAGATATAAACATATATTGTCATATATTGTTACTCATATAAGCAGCGGCGTACCCAGGATTTTGTTTCGGGGGGGGGGGGGCCCAATTTTTGTTTTTTAAATTTTTTTTTGTTTGAAAAGCATATAATTTTTTACATACGAGAGCTTATATTTAATATTTTGTAGTGTCCGATCAAGTACTCGACTTCGGCTTCGTAGTTCGGCCAAAAAGTGAAGTTCGGCCAAGTTCGGTGTTCGGCCAAATTTTGGCCGAATTTGGCCGAACTACCGAACTTTTTATGATTATTTATAAAAAGCACAAATAAATAACAACTGTGGTAATATTTACTTTTCAGAATTTACAAAAAATCTACATAAAAAATACAATGTTGAATATGATAGAATACAAAAAAAAACACCGATATTTAAACATCAATCTGTGTGAAAAAATTTCAAAAAGCCAATAATTTCAAAAAGCAAATAATCAAATTTAATGCAATATAATTAAATATATAAAAAAAAAAAATCGAGTTGTAAGTAATCCTGAAAAGAGAATAACAAGTTCATCAATTTGGGATAGACATGATGCAGTACCAGACTTAGAAGTAGTAGAACCAAACGAAAATTTTATTGAAAAAGAAATTAAAATGTTTATTACGGAGCCTTTAGGTCCCGAAATATAAATATATTTGAGTATTGGAATTCAAGTCCATTTACAAATATAAAAGCTGTAGCAATAAAATATTTATCAGCCCCACCAACTAGTGTAGCTAGCGAACAGCTTTTTAGCGCTGCCGGACAGCTCACATGGTGTGAATGCGGAAAAATTGCTTTTCTGTCATGACAATATCAAACTTTTTAATTTTAAATATTAAAGTTTAAGTTTTTTTTCTCTATATCAACTTAAAAATCGATCAAATATTTTTCTTTGACTATAAAATATAGTGCAATACAAATATTTTATTCTTTTTTTGTACTTAAAATAGTAAAACTATTTTCCAAATATGATTTTTTAAAAAAATATACCTATAAATTTGTAAAAAAACTTAAACTTTAATATTTAAAATTAAAAAGTTTGATATTGTCATGACAGAAAAGCAATTTTTCCGCATTCACACCAAAAAGTTATAACTTTTTGGTTTAAATTTATTGATCCAAAAAACAATTTATATTTTTTTTATTAAAACAAAAAGTTCAGCTTCAGCTTCGGCCGAACATTGATATTATGGCCGAAGTTCGGCTTTGGCCGAAAAAAATGAGTTCGGTCGGACACTAATATTTTGTATCTGTTAAATAAGTTTTGGATGGGAAAGTTACCATTGACGTTATACCCAGTTATGATAGCAATATTGAAGCAAAAATGTTTTGACATGTCTTTGTTATTTTAGTTTTTTATATCTACAAACAAGTTTTTTTTTTTTTTTTTGAAATATTAAACAAATTTATGTATCAATTAAATAATTTTATTTTGATTTTTAAAGTGAGCTATCATATTAATTGAGATCCTTATATACATACTATTAACAAAACTCTTAAAAGTTAATTCGACGATTTTTATTTCATAAAAGTGTCAATGATTTTTGTCAGGTTTAACCTTTTCTCGACACACTGATGCAAGAGCTAGAGCACGAAGTCTAGCTTCACCCATAGAATTCCTTAAATATGTTTTCACTCTTTTTAGGGTGGAAAAACTTCTCTCCGGGGATGCAGTTGTAACAGGAATTACTATCAGTAAATGTAAAAACATGTAAACGTTTGGAAAAAGCTCCTTGTTGCAATCTTGAATAGCATCTAGCGGATTTAATGGTCTTTATGGTAGTGTTTCCATAGATAAATTTCAGTTAATATAACATTAGTTTGACAAATTATAGTCTCAAAAAAATATTATAAATTCATTTATTACATACTAACCAAAACAAAATGAAAATAAAAAATCGAAAATATTTCGGGGGGGGGGGGGGGGGGCTTTGGCCCCCAGGCCCCCCCTGGGTACGCCACTGCATATAAGCATATATGATAATAATAAGTTGTATATGAGTACATAGGAACTTTTTTCATCGGATAGGTATATTTTTGTTCTTTCTTTCTTTCGGTTACGGTTAAGATTCTTGAGAAAAAAAAACACTAAAGAAAGTTTTTTAGTAGTAGTAATAAAAAATTTTATTTGTTTAAAATACATATTTTTTTTTGTGATTAGCGAAATGTTTGCTAAATTTAGCATCCATGTTTTATAAATTATAAATATATTTTGCTAAAATCAGCAACAAAAATTTGTACAAAACTCAGTAATTTGTAAAATGAGTATAGCAAAAAAATTTTACTAAAAATTAGTACAAAAATAGTAAAGTGCGAATGAAAACTTTTTGAGTGCACATGATACGTGATATAGAGTTGATATAGTCAACGTTAATAGCAAGTTTTAACTGTAGCGGTAGTTGTTTTTCTATGCATAAATGTAAATTGACTATTGCTGACAGTTGTTAGAAAGATGAACTAACCAAAAATACTGAATTGCAGTATCAGTTATTTTGGGTAGTTGTTTTTCTCAGCCCATAACTGTAAAAAGGTTATTACTGTGCTTTAATTGTTAGTAGTTAATTTGTTTCCTTTTTCATACACTCACAATATTTCAATAGTATCTGATTATAGTTTATTTAAAAAGTAATCAGTAAACTTTATATTTTCAGAAATATACATTTAAACTACAAAGAATTGTTTTTTAAAAAACAAACTTCACATAAACACTGTTTTTCTGTACCAGTTATTAGTTTCATTTAAAATTTTCTTTTTACAAAAAGTATTTTATTTGAACGAACAAATTAATGGTAGTAAAAAAAAATATTGTTTTTAATGACTTGGGAGTGATTGTTTTGTAGGTATAAAAAATAAATTCATTTATTTTTACGGATTTGGGAGTTTCTTTAAATTATCTATTTTATTTTTGATAGTAAAAATACAAGAAAATCGTATTTTGAGGTAATTTTTTAATAGTTAAAAATAAATGAAAAAAACATTTGATATAAAAGAAAAGTGTTTGGACCGGCTTTTTACTATATTCTTAGTTGTTTTAAAGTGCATATTCCTTTGATTTTAACTACAAAATATTGTGAGTGTAGTTTTGCAAATAAGAAGAAGACAAAAATGGACAAAATTCTGGCTCTAGCTTTTCTAAAACTTCGGGTTCTGATGAGATTTTCAGCCAGATTGAAATATTAGTATCAACCTAGATAATATGTTGACATTGGGCAGGGTTCCTGGGCATGAGGGGCATGAGGGCAACGAACGGGCTAACTGTTTGTCTAACTGCGGAGCTCGTCGACAATTCATTGGCCCTGAACCCTTCTGTGGCGTACCCAATGGGTATGTCAGAGAGAGGCTCAAAAGATGGAGGGAGTCGGAGTTTGGGGCCTATTGGGCCAGATCGTTTGGGCAGCGACAGGCGAGGTTGTTTATATCTCCCTCTGGGGAGAGGTCGCGGAAACTCTTGTCTATGACAAGGGGCGAACTAAGGACCGTGACGGGTTATCTCACGGGACACTGTGGCCTTAGGTATCAATTGTACAAGATGGGACGATCCTCTACGGATACGTGCAGGTTTTGTGAATTGGAGCCCGAGACCTCAGAGCATGTTCTCTGCAAATGTCCGAGGCTCTCCGACAGGAGGGTGCGTTATATTGGTGGTCGAATAGTGACGCCATCGGACGTTTGGAACTGTTTACCTGGTAGGATAGTTGGCTTCGTAGGGAGCCTGAACCTATAGGGTGTATTCGTTGGCAGCACAAAATACCAACTTCTGGTCGCGGTGCATAGTGCCACTCTAGTCTAATAATAGATAATATGTTTGATTTGCTTTATTTTTGTAAATATACGGATGTTGGAAGCTCGTTATAAATTAAAAATAACATAAAAATAATATTGATGTATATAAAAACAAAAAACTAATAAAACATTAAAAAAACATTTGTTCAATCAAAAAATCCATATAATAAGAAACAAAATCGGAAATTTTAAGAAAGGTCTTGGGTTTGAGTTAATTTTTTTAAATAAAGTGTATAATTTGTGTCGGTATAATTTTGTTTTTTATTTCGGTTTTTTAAGGTTTTTAACAAATAACTGTTGTAGTATTTTACAATTTTATTAGAAATTTTCTTTTCTTTTCTTAATTTCTTAATAATTAAAAATATTTTTTTAACGAATTATTAATGCAATTTAAAGCCATCAATCAATGAAATCAGACCCTTAAAATCATTCGTATTAAATAAACAATTGTAATAGAAATAACTCAATTGGAATTGATATCAATGAAATGATAATGAAGGCATCAATTAATTAGTTCACTCAAAAAATGAGTCCAATGCATGGTTAGAATCTAAGATATTTTTTAGGAGAATCGAAAAGTTCTTCAATATTCCTCTGAAGTCATTTAAATCATTTTCATACATTTCTCTGCTAACATTAAATTCAAATAATGACTAAATTAAGTAAAAAATATACAAAATTTAAACGTAACTTTAGGCATGTCTGACCCACAATCATAAGAAACTTTAAATGCAAATTTTCCCCCAAAAATTATATTTAATTTTTATTTTCGCTACTTAACAACAAGATAAAGTGAAAGTCATTAAACAAAAATACTCGGAAAATTTAAAGTGTTTTTTTGTAAAGCATTTTGAAAACGAAAATATGAAAATTTATCTAAAGCTAATGAACTAGATTAACAAGAAAAACAAATTGTATGTTTTTTTTAACACAAAAACCGGCTAATTATGATTTTAAATCATACATGGGAATAATTCATTATAATTGAATAATTAATTGATGATTTCATTACAATGTCACTGATATCAATTGTAATGAAATTATTTTCATTAGCATTTTTTTAATTAATTAATGATTTTTATTGATTAATGGCAATAATTTAAAATTTCATTACCAATAAACCAATTAAAGGAAACAAATTACAATTGTCAAATAAGATTTTCGAAAACCTAATGGTGAATATCGATAAAATCATGGCTTTACAGGAGTATTAATAAACCCTCATAATACAAATGGGCTATGTCCGGCAAAGATCCCGAGAAATTATTTTTTTATAAAACAGTCCCAGGGTGTCCGATAATAGAATGAAACAATGGTCCAAAATGGAACTATGTATATCGGTGTAATATAATTTAAACTTCGAAAATCATGAAATTTTATAACGATAGCACTTTACCACTTTAACTGTTAATTCTTCTACATAATTCAGTAGCACAATTTTTAAATCTTAAATTCTTTTACATAGTTTAGAATGTTATTTTCTTTAATTATTAAATTTGAACTTCCATTAACGAATTAAAGTTTCAAATTGCATTACATGTGATGACATAGTTTAATAAAATAAATTGTGAAATTTTTAATTATTTCATATTTTTCATTTTGGTTTGGTTTTTAATATTGCTAAAAATTATGTATTATTTTATGTATTATTTTACAGTAACACTAATAGCGGAATGGAAATTTAAAAAAAGCGACATGTTTCTTCTTATGTAAAAGGTTTTAGTTTTCTATTTAACGTTTTTGATTTTGAAATATCTTGAACTAGTTAAAGTCAAAATAACGCTAAAATACCGAAAAGAAGACTTATAACGTTATTTTGTTGATGTAACAAAATTTAATGGGTATAATTTTGAAATAAACCCTGTAAAGACACATGCCACTATTGAAATCGTAGCTTTAAAACGTTCATAACGGCATTGGTGTGGCCGTGGCATTGTAATGAAAAGGTAGTGTTTGCCAACCATGAAAAAAGTAAGAACATACTCAGTGAACTTCTGCTGTAAATATTTGTCGTTGTTTCAGTTGTAATACAGTATCTTTATTTTTAAGTGAAAAAACAGTCATTTGTAGAAAAATTCTCATTTTTAACTACAATTTAACCACATTAAATTACAATATTATGGTTTTACATTCATTTTGTACAGTATTTTTTTTTTATTTAAAAAAATAAAACAAATTAATGTTTGTTTATATTTTACTGCACTTACTGAACCACTCATGAACCATTTTTGAACAGTAAAAAACAAATGACTATGTTAGTTGAATTTACTAAAATGTAAGTCGTTCCTTTTTGAGGTTAAATTTCATTTGTTTTTAGCAGCATTTGCAGTGGTCTTTACCGTTATTAAGTGCAGAAAATAAATTAAAGTAAATCTAACATGAATTCACAAAATAACTTGTTTGCTAAACTTTCAATAAAAAAAAATTTTAATTTCAACGAAATAATAAAAATCCAAAAATAGATCCGGTGATTTTTTAATAATAGCAAATAAACATGTTTTGCTGACATATTAAACGTTTGTCAAAAAATCGTCATTTTGGAAGCAAAAATCGTCAAATCGTCATTTAGTAATTTAGGTACTAAAAACCGTCAAAATGACGATAAATCGTCAAACCTAGCAACAGTGATTGGAACGTGTTACGTAGGTTGAGTTTCCAAAAATTGTGTCCGTTTTGAGATATCTCACTTAGTTTCCGAGATTTAAAAAGATAACGGATTTTTTAAAATGGCCAGTATCTCCGAAATTAAGCGAGATAGGGCATAACGTACAAAATTTTTGCTCCGCGGGAGTTTAATTAACGCTCATAATACAAACATTCAAGGTCCGGGAAAGATCCCGAGATGTTAATTTTTTATGAAACAGCCAGAGGGTGTCTTAATTATTTGTTTAGCCAAATACGTACATGACAATACCAATTTAATAACTCCGATAACATTGCTCTAAAATGAAACGATATAGAATGAATAGGGAACGAGTGGAATCCGAACACTTAACACATTTGAATTATACACACAGAGAAAAATTTAGCTATTTGCCAACTGAAATTAGGTAACTACGACTCAAATTCTGTTATTACGAATGTCAGTTTGTTGTTAAAACTGAACATTAGATTTCACAACAAAGTTCGGTTAATTCAACAGAATTTTAGTTACAACACGCCAAATTTTCGGAAATATAATGTTAATATCCTTGGTGTAACTGAATTTATAAGTTGTTACCGTTAAAATACATTTTCAATTCGGTTGGCACTTTATTTTTCTGTGTGTAGGAACGTGTTACGTATGATAAGTATTGCATAAATTTTGTCCGATTGGCGATATCTCGCTTAGTGGCCAGTATCTACTAAACTAAGCGAGAAAGGTCAAAACTTACAAAAATTTTTTTCCACATGAGTATTAATACACCCTTATAATATAAATGGGCTAGGTCCGGAAAAGATTCCAAGTGCTTGATTTTTATAAAACAGTCACAGGGTAATTTATTTTTTTTTTTAACATATTTACGTGATAACTAGGGCAAGGAATTTCATGCAACTAAAAATGGAAAATAGGCGCTTAAAATATGCAGTAAATAATCCAAAATATACTGTTAAAATATGCACGAAAAAACAAATAATATGCACTAAAAGCCCAAAAATATAAAAAAAAAAAATAAAAAAAAATATGCGCAAAGAACTTTTGGATTTTTAAAAATCCATTTATTACTCGAGATTGTTGGTTTAAAAATTAAAGCTAATATAAATGTTTTACAAATGATAACTAGATGATATGATCAGCTCTACAAATATTTTCTTTAGATTATTTTTAATTAAAACTAACTTTTAATTTTTACAAAATATGCAATTAAATTTATAGCAAAATATGCATTTATTTATAACAAAATATGCAAAAACAACAAATCGATGCAATTTTGTTGCAAATTCTTTGATTCGAAAAACTATTTGGTCAAAATCGATTTTAAGCTACTAAGTAAAAACAAGCATTTGCATTAAATTCCTTGCCCTTAGTGCCGTATTCAGTGTTACTATTCCTATCGATCTCCGTTCCATTCCTATGTAAAGTAATTTGCACTTTACTTCTTTTTTTTTGCAAACAAATGCTTTTTTTACTCAATTGTAATTAGTTTTTTTAGGCATTAGTGTGATTTCATTGGCATTAGTAGGACCAATGCTAATGGCAAAAAATTTCATTACAAATTGAAATTTTTTTTTTGCATTAGCATTAGTGCTAATATAAAAATCCCAAGTATGATTGAAATAAACATTGTACGCAATATGTAAATACATATTACTCATACGCCACATATGTCCGAAATGTCTGCGCTTTAATGTTAATTAAAATTTGAAATTAATAATTTTTTTGTGAATGTATGATGGATGGATTGTTTTAGTAGTCATATTTATAAAGTTTTATTAACCCATTTACCACTGCTGTTGCTTTAAAGCCACATCTGCTAATTTTGGATAGGAGAGATATAAAAACGCAGTAAAAAGTATGTAAGTAATAATTTGAGGTCTTTTCTATACAAATAATTTAAAAAAAATTTAAAAACAACTGTTCCAGGGTTGCCATATAATTAATTAAAAAATACGATTTTTGAAATTCTTTTTTTTAGCACTTTTTTTTAGAAAAAATATTAATTTATAGAAAGAAGACCGCTGTTATAAAGGTTATATGCTGATTTGGTTAGGGACGTATGGGAAAATTTTATATACTTTTTTTGCATAATTAAAAGATCGGATCAAGTACTTTCCGAACTTGTAAAATTTTTAATATCCAGAAAATTAATACATTTTATTTTTGAATGTGAAAAATTTGCTATTTTCTTTCAAGAAACAAACAAATTAAAAAATTCAGTGTTGCCATATTACAAAAAAAAATATTTTTAAAAAAAAATCTCAAAAATCGTGAAAATCCGATAGATCAAATTGTGTATTACAGTTTGATAGATATTTGCTTCAGCAAAAAAAAAAAAAATTAAATAAAATCTTAAACCGTTAAGTAAATACAAAGTCTTAAAGTTTGAATTTGAGACACCATTGCATCTTTCTCACAAATTTTGTTTAAAAATTTCCACGGAATCGATGTTTGGTATAAACTGGGTTAAACCTTATGGAGCCATATGGGGTTATGAAATATGTATTGATTGAAAATATTTGTTTGAAAAAATGTTGAATTTTTAAACGATTTTATTTTTGGTTGTTTTAAAAAAAAAACATTAATAAGATTTATTTACACTAAAATAATTTGTTGTTTTTGTTAATACTCTTTTTTTCCAGTGGATTTAATTCTGTCAGTCATATCATATTATTTTCTTTTTGTAAAAATCCGTCGATTATTTTTTTGGCTATTTGCGTTTTTTTTTTTAACATATCGTTTGATATCTTTTATGTAGGTGTTTTTTTTTTTCTTTAAGATTATAGAATTATATGTACAATTTGTTTGTAGAATATGCCATAAATTTCATTTATTATACTATTGGCATTCGCTATTAAGGCACACGCCATCCACATATTGTTGCACATTTTGTTCCCGCATAAAACAAATTTTCATTTAGATTGAATGGGGATAGGGAGGGTGTGAATTGGGACGGCCACAGCATGGTTTTCTATTGTTTTCTGTGGCACACATTTTGGAAGTGTGTTTTTTGTTTCAAATTTATTTGACCGGAGTATAAATATTTGAAAATATATTTGATAAGTTCCAAGTTACAGCAGTTCTTTCAGCGGCGTTGAAAACGATTTAAAAGTTTCAGATGTCTAGAAATATTTTAAAAACAATAAGATATGTATGTAACTAGTCCAGACTAAACTCTTCGATTTATATAAATTTTATATAGTAATAGCATAATTATCGGAGATAATTTTAACTAATAAACACACTCATAGAAATAAACCTGTAAAAATAGCAGAAAAAGCTACTAAAAATTAGTTAAAAATTACCTTGCACAAAAAACTACTAAATTTAGCAGATTTTTTTGATTGTTTGAATATCAATGGCAATTTAAACAATTTTTTTAATTGATTCAATTAAAAAATTTATTGAATTTTCTAATATATACATACAGTGTTGACAACATGTAAACAAAATTTTTAAAAATTTGGCAAACTATTTTTTTTATTTTATTTAGATTAAATAATCAAACAAAGGTTTAATTAAATCAATATATTATTTAATTTGTAAATAAAAAGAAAAAAAAAATCGCAAATGATTTACTTTTAATAAGTTAGAGTTTGCAACACTCTTTTTGTTGAGATATTCGTGTACGCACGAAAACTTAATTTAGTTTCGTGTTTTATCTGTGGTAATAAAAGTGCACATGTGGATTTAAATAAACCTTATCGAAAAAGGACATATAAACTATTATTTTTGTAAATAATTAAATTTTCAATAAGTATAAGTGTCATTAAACTATCATTTTAAAGTTGTGTGTGATTTTTTTAAGAATGCAATTCAATTACAAGAAAAAGTTCAAGACAAGCAAAACAAAAATTTTGTCTTTACTTTTATTTGTTTTCTTATAATACATTTTTATATTGAAAAGCTTTAATTTTATTATAAATAAAATGTAAATTTAATTTACAAACCTACATTTCTTTTTTTATTTAATGGGGGGCATATAACAAAAATAAAAAAATACGAGTTTTCAATTAAAACTACCATTGTTTTCTTCTCAAGTTTCAATTAAAGTTTTAATCAATTTAACTAAACTTTTTAATTTAGGTTGTAAAGAAAAACAATGACTCTTTTAATTGATATTATTATTATTTTAATTGAAAGAGTTTTAATAAACTGTCTACAATTTTTTTTAGTTAATACTATCATTTCAGTGGTAGGTGCAAAATCAATTAAAATATTAATTGATTCAATAAAATTTTTAATTGAAACTCGTTTTTAGTTTTTTCTGTGAAATATTAATAAAATAAGAACAACAAAAATAAATCTGTTAACTTTACAAAATTTTAGTTATATTCGATGTGAATTTTAGTTAATTGAAAATAGCATTTTACTTTGTAAAATTAGCAAAAACTTTTACAAAATATTTGTAGACTCCAAATAGCAAAAAAAAAAAAACAACTGTGATATAGATTTAGCGATTAAGTTAAATTTTAAATAATTAATTTATTTAACAAAAACTTTAACTAATACAATTAATAATATTTAATAAAAAGAAATTACGTGTTAGCTTTTATGAAATAATCAATCTTATTATCTCGTTGAAAAATAGTTATGCCAGATTATTGTTTTTCCAGCGCCGTTCAATATCCGCCACATAGGCAAAATTTTTGCTATATTTACCTCAAATTCAGTAGAATGCAAATAACAGTTTATTTTGCTAAAATCGCCAGAAAAATTTGTTAAGAAATTTTAGATTGCTGATTTTATAAGGGCAGACATTTATTCGCATTTAAACAAAATAAAAAAAAACTTTAAATTTTTTAATGATTTTTTTGTCTACTTTTGCTGATTTTAGCAGATTAATTTACTACTATCAATTAACTAAAATTTAGCTCAAATATAAGTAAATACTTGCAAACTCAACAGATTTATTTTTTCTATTCTTATATTACTAATATTCAGTAAAAAAAACATTTGCTAATTTAAGCAGTTTTTTTCTGCAATGTAATTTTTAACCAATTTTATCTTTTTTTGCTATTAGTAGCTTTTTTTTTGCTATTTTTACAGGTTTATTTCTATGAGTGTAAATTTCAGTTTAAGAATTTTATAAAAATGTTTATGTTGACATTTACAAAACGGGTTTCGTACTGTTTTTGTAAAAAAAAATTATTGTGAATTTACCTCTGAGCATTTCTATTTAGTTTTTCTATGGTCCCGATGTTTGCCAGTGGGCGCATATTTCAGAAACGATTTTTTATTTTTTTTTATTTTGACTGTGGCAACCCTGAAGCTTTAAATATTTAAAATTGAGAGGTTTGAACATCATTTAATAGGTAATAACTTTTGTTGTGAGAAATTGAACTTAAAAAAAAAAGAAAAATTTCCCAGGAATAGTGAACATTTTGGGAATCAGAAATTTTATAAAAAAATCGATTCTGATTATTTTGTGAAACCCTCCATAAATTTTATTTTTTATAAGATTCTGTGACTTTTTCATAAAAAGATATTTAGGAGAAGTTAATTTTTTAATTTTAATTTGAAGTTATTTTTTATCTAAAAAAAATTAACGGCGTTAAAAGTCCACAACGACAGTTTTCTATATTCCTTTAACAACAAGACTTGGTTGTTTTATTGAACATTTATTACTTTTTATAATAAAAAAAATATATACGTATGAATATTTAAGTAAAAAATTCTTAAAATTTTCTTATAATTGATTCGATTACATTGGCATTTCTTTTTTAATAATAAAAAATATAATAAATAATCTAAAACATGAAACAATAATTTTGTAATAATTTTACAAATGTGTTTCGTGTTATTAAATTTTCTCCCCCATCCATATTTTTATTTTCGATAAATATTTTCTAATTTTTCTAAAATAACAATAACAAAAATATCGACTTTGACATAAGATTGTTTGTAATGAGTTGAAAATATTTTAATCACTTTGTAAATATTCCAATTGTTGTTTTTTATTTAGATTAAAGATTTATGTTTTTCAATATAAATTTTTAACATCCCGAGTAAAAAAAATCTGATCTGACCAGATTAAGTTAGATCTATTTTACCAGATCTAACTCAATCTTAAAAATGGGTACACATTTGAGATCTAATTAGATCTGCTCAAATTTAAACAGATCTGGTGTTTTTAGATTTGGAGAGGATCAATAGTTTTTAAATTTTATACATAAATAATTGAAAAGCGTTTATTTTACGTATTGCGGCAAATATGTATATGGATAATAAAGACAAGATGAAACAAATATACATTTGTAAAGTTTTCACTTTTTTTAAATTCGGCTATGGCTGGCGGGTTCATCTCAAACAATCCACAACATGTTTTTGGGGAGGATAATTTTAGAAATTGTTCTGAAATTTTTTGTAAGAAATTTAAACATTATAAATTTATTTTATATATTTTTTTAAAGTATGTTTTAAAAACATGAATATAAGGCCCAATTAATATGCCCCGTTACAATTTAACGACTAGTTAAGCACTGTTATTTGCGACTTTACTGATAAAAATATCTTATCAATATCGTATTGAATTTATCATATTGGAATGTTTATTTCTAATACCAAAAAAATTTTGTTGTATTAGAATTCATTTACTCACAATTGAGGTATCACGACCCGGACCGGCAGATCCTAATGAACTTCGGAGATGTTGTAGAGCATACAAATTTAAGGAACCCATGTTTTTTTTTTAGCTGTTTAGGCGTTATTAAGTGGGGTCAAAAGTACCCCATTTTACGTTTTTTCTGTTGGTTTCGTTCTATTTAAAATAACTTCAGACACATTTTGTCTCAAATTAAAGGTTTTCTCAAGGCACATTTGCAGGTGTAGAAATTGTTAGTGTCCGACCGAACTCATTTTTTTCGGCCGAAGCCGAAGCCGAGGCCGAACTTCGGCCATAATATCAATGTTCGGCCGAAGCCGAAGCCGAACTTTTTGTTTTAATAAAAAAAATATTTAAATTGTTTTTTTAGATCAATAAATTGAAACCAAAAAGTTATTAAACATAAAAATTCATAGGTATATTTTTTTAAAAAATCATATTTGGAAAATAGTTGTATAGTGTAATATTTTAAGTACAAAAAAAGAATAAAGTATTTGTATTATATTTTATAGTCAAAGAAAAATAGTTGGTCGATTTTTAAGTTGATATAGAAAAACAAACTTAATCTTTAATATTTGAAATTTAAAATTAAAAAGTTTGATATGGTAATGACAGAAAAGCAATTTTTCCGCATTCACACCATGTGAATTGCTTTGTCTATAAGAATAAAGCTGCCCGGCAGCGCTTAAAAGCTGTTCGCTAGCTACACTAGTTGGTGGGGCTGATAAATATTTTATTGCTACAGCTTTTATATTTGTAAATGGAATTGAATTCCAATACTCAAATATATTTATATTTCGGGACTTAAAGGCTCCGTAATAAACATTTTATTTTCTTTTTCAATAAAATTTTCATTTGGTTCTGCTACTTCTAAGTCTGGTACTGCATCATGTCTATCCCAAATTGATGAACCTGTTAATCTCTTTTTAGGATTACTTACTACTCGAAATTAATTCCAAAATATAAAAGTATACGTTTATTTAAATTATATCGCATTAAACTTGATTATTTGCTTATAAGTCTTGCAGATATATTTCTGGAATTTTTTTTTAAACTCTTGGCTTTTTGAAATTTTTTCACACACATTGATATTTAAATATCGTTGTTTTTTTTTTTTGGTATTCTATCACAATCAACGTTGTATTTTTTATGTAGTTTTTTTGTAAATTCTGAAAATAAATATAACTACAGTTGCTATTTATTTGTGCTTTTTATAAATAATCATAAAAAGTTCGTTAGTTCGGCCAAATTCGGCCAAAATTTGGCCGAACACCGAACTTGGCCGAACTTCACTTTTTGGCCGAACTCCGAAGCCGAATACTCGGTCGGACACTAGAAATTGTGTCTAAAGACTTTCAGGTTTTTTTGTTATTCAAAAAATGTGTGTTTGAGTGACAATAAATCTGCCGTTTTATTAAGGATTTCTGGCGTTATTAAGCAAAAAAAATAATGCATAGTAATTAATTTAATCGGGCATCAACATTTTTGGTTTTCTTGAGTACTCTAACCATGTGCACAAATAAATCTAGTTTTCATAACACAGTACAACACATGATTTTGGCACTCAATTCTGAGAATTGCACGTACACAGGGAAAAGATCAGTTGGAATTCGTTCGATATTACATTATTTATTTTTAGTAAACAAATATTTTAGCTGTGTGTGCATACAAATGTTAATCAGGATCAGTTATTTTGTCTATTGCAAGTTTTACAATTAGCTTAACAAACTTACTTTCTTAGTGACAGACAATTGGTTGATTTCCCTAATTATACAATTTTAAATATGGTTAGAAAAACTACTAGTCTATGCAACGATATAAAAAAAAATCTTCAGTAAACACAGCTATTTTATTATAATCATAACCCTTGCTCCCAATTGCCATAACTATCATACCTTGTTCTGAACAAAATAATTGTTATTTGCTATCTATGTCAAATTAATTATTTAAAAATAACAAAAAGAAAACTGAAATAAAAAAACTGATAGGAAAACATAGAAGTACAAAAATTTTAAATTCTTAGAAAATACATTAAAAAATTAAAAAAACACCATTTTGTAGTAGTAAAAAACAAGAAGATGCTGATGTGGTAATCTTAAATTTTGTGTACATATAAGCAAAATTATTGTAGTTGCTGGTTTTTATTTCAGAATTTAAAACATATTTGTAAGGTTGACTAAAGTGGGCACCAATATTCTTCTTAAATTACAAAAAACGGGAGCTTCAAATATGAGGTAAAATTGGAGAAAACTAAAATGTTAATAGCAACTACCTAGCAACTACCTAGCAACGGTATTACTCTATCTAGCGCATTGGAGAAAAAGAGGTTTTATAATTTTTAAGTAGAGCCTACACTCCAGACCGGTATCCCGGCCTTCAATCTATCCGGTTACACCGAAAGACCGTGTAGAACGAAACCCCGGGAATCGCAGAAAGTAAGGCGACACCGAAAAATAAATCTACTCGCAAAACCGGTCAGCGCGATTAAAAAAAACTATTTTTTGGATAAAAAACATATGATTTTTTAACACAAAAATATTTTTTTTTTAAAAAGTACCTTTTCAAAAAAAAAAAATACCTCTTTCAGAAATAATGTACTCTTTAAAAAAAAAAGTATCTTGCTTTAATAAAGTACATTTTTTCAAAAAAAGCTCCTTTCTTAAAAAAATAATCTTGCTCAAAAAAGTAGCCTTTTTCAAAAAAATAAAATTTTTTTAATAAAAGTACCTTTTTTTAAAAAACGTTACTATTTTCACATAAAAATTTCTTTTTCTAATCGAAGTACCTTTTTCAAAGAAGTTCCTTTTTGAAAAACCTACCTTTATTAAAAAAAAGTACCTATTTAAAAAAAAATAAAATACCTTTATCAAAAAAAAAATTATTTTATTTTTTTGAAGAAAAGTACCCTTTAAAAACACTAACCTTTCCAAAAAAGTACCATTTTCAAAAAAGTAACTTTTTCAAAATAGTACCTTTTTCAAAAAAACAACTTTTCCAAAAAATTACATATCAAAACAATGCTTTTTCACAAATGCAAAAAAGTATGCATTTCAAAAAAAAGTATCTGTTTTCAAAAAAGTACATTTTCACAAAAAAGTTTTTTTTTTTAATTCTGTTGAAAAAGGGATTTTTTTTTTAGAAAGGTACTTTTTTGAGAAAGGATATTTTTTGTGAAAAAAATACTTTTGTGAGAAAAGATATTTTTGCGTTGTGTTTTTATGCTAAACATAATTTGTTCTAATCGCACTAACAAGTTCTTACAAGTAGACCGGTCTACTCTTTATTTATATATTATTTCTATTGACTGTAATATTTATTTTAATAAATAAAAAAAAAAAAATTGGATACGGTGTATTACTTAATTAAATTCGGTTCGATCTACTTAATAAATTTAGTTGTGACCACAAGTATTTTTTTTTTTTTAATCCGTAGGCATAATTAAATTTTCAGTACTCATAGCCAAATTTTAATGACTACAATTGAGTTTCTAAGTAACATAAATATTAGTAAATTTAACTATCAAAATTCGGTTGGCAAAAAATTCGGTTTGCAGCAATTGGTTCTATTTTCTGTGTGCGTGAAAGTAGCCCCAAAAATAAGAACTTCTGCATCATTCGTTTTGTCAAGTTGACTACAGTAATAATTTAATGGCCATACGAATTTGTTGGCTCAAGGCGGATTTTTAGCACTATTTCAATATTTTAACAAGGTTATATCTCGGTATACTGTACGGAATATCTCTTGAGTGTCTGAAGCAAAGTTGTAGATATTGAATAGGAGAAAAAAGCGAAACAATCCTACCCGAAAAAAATGCATCCGGTGCCTTAAAGTTCGCAAAAATTACCTTTTTCCCCATTTTCACCTTTTTTGCTCAATACCTGGATTACTCTAACTTCTCTCCCAAAAACCTTTTCCTGCATCCGCGCCTGATGAGCGTAGAATATTATTTGTTGGATAGGTCTTCAAAATACCTTTCATTATCATGATGATACGGGAAGATAAAACTGATTTTGTTTTAGTTTTTAGTCTTAAAAGTTCTTTTCAAAAAAAATCTATTTCACGACTATATATCGCATATTTTTGATATTATAATTTGAAAAATTCGTAATTCTTTAATTTTAAAGTCATAAAAATTACCTTTAAATTAATAATTTTACGCTGGATAATTTTTTAGAAGGGTGGAACTCGTGAGAAGTGATTTAAGCAGGTTTGTGAAATCAAAGCATAAAAGCAAAAATATAAAAAAAAAAATTTATGATTCAATAGAAAGTCATTTTCAGCGGCCCCGTATTTTCTAAAAATCTGAGAAAAATTCTCAAAAATCTTTTGACGAATTCAATGCCACTTTTCTAATTATTTTGTAAAAACTAAATTTTTTAGGATCCATGAAATAATAAGCCACTTTTGCAAATGTTTTAGACATTTTGTTAAAAAAAATTTTATAAAATGTTAATGAAACCCAGCCTTTGTACATAAGTTTCAGGAAAATTAAAAAAAATAGATTTATACTTTTTTTTTAATGTTTAAAGAAATAAAATTTCGGAAGACTTTCTATTAAATCAACACAAATTACGATAACACTTTGGAACTTTAACTGTAAATTTTTTATTAAAACTTTTTTGACATTTTTGGAATTGGCATGCCATTTTTTGTAATAAATTGCCAGTTTAAAATTTTCGAAAAGCCTAGGGCAACCAACAAAATTTGAATGCGCTATTTTATTTGTCCATAAATCCTGAATAATCCACAGAGCAACCGCCGTCTTCGTCTGCTTCGTGTGATCAGATACGGACATAGAGTGACACGGAATATCAATTTATTTTCATGCATTCGAATATGTACAACATATTGGTGGATGGACCATCAAAAAAACTACAATTGAACAGTTCATGCGAATAAAGACGAATAGGCCCTTTGTAGAATTTTACAGGGGACAATAAAAACGCAGGAAACGGTTAAAAAATAATATTTTTGTCAACTTTTTGGTATTAGCTTAAAGATTTAAGTCACATCTACCTATATACAAAATTTTAGTAAGGTATTCGAAAGAGAACTTGCCAAAAATTGGACTTCAATTTTTGCTTAAATGGAAAAAAGGGCGAATATCCAAAAAAATGTATTGAAATTTGAATAAAAATGTGTTATTTTGCAGCAGATTTTGACTACATTTTTATGAGACTTGCAAAACTTGACGAACTATGGTTGGTATTTGTTTGTAACACTTTAAGGACTTCAAGGATACACTTTTTAAGGATTGCAAGGACATGCAAAAAAAATTTTTTTTGTTAATTTTTTTTTTAATATTCCTGCCATTTGATGCAGTAGTAATTCTTTATGACACTAAATACATTTTTAGGAATTATAATATTAACCCTTGACCAGAGAACGAAGCCGATGTTGTATTTCGGCTGGCGGCGGCTAAACAAAATAACAGTCGGCGGCGGCTAAAAGTCGACTAGAGCCGAACATTTTTCGAGCCGAAATTAGCCGCACATTTTTCTAGCCGAAATTAGCCGCACAAGTCGTCGGCGGCTCAAGTGCCTTGAAAATAGTCGGCGGCGGCTAAGCCGCGGCTATGAGCCGATCGGCTTCGTTCTCTGCCCTTGACTGCATATTACGACGTAACATAAAAGGACATGAAAAAATCTTTGTTTTTTATTCCTGACATTGGATGCAGTATTAACACTAAATGACACAAAATTAATTTTTAAGAATTATAATATTAACCCTTATTTGCATTATACCATTTAAAAAAACTGAACTTTATTGATGGATTTTCTAAATACTCACAACAAAATAGTTTGTCCAGACTAATCTGTTAAACCCTTATGTGTTACTTATTCCTTTTTAACTGTTCTTAAAATTTTTGGTTTTCAAAATCTATGTAGCTCAAAGATAATAACTAACAAGGGAGGTCTTTCACAGGGCACCCACCGATTGTCCTGAAACTTGAATATGGGAATGAGGGGAGAAAAATAAGAGTTACATGTTTTTTTATATTTTTATTATATTATATATATATATTTATTTATATTTATTATATATTACTCAATATGACGAAAAGTTGCACATGTTTGGACACGTAGATAGGTTTTCCAAAGACCTTTCATTTGGTATGTAACATGACTAGGGTTCTTTGCATAATATAGAAGATAAACGAAAAAAACTGAAAAATGGCCTTGTCTTCCCCCCTCCTTTTTACACCCTAAATATGAATTTGGGCCGCTAAAAAAAATACGTGTCCCTTTATTTTTTCTGCTCTACAAAATAAAACCAATTCCATAAAGATCCGCGGGTGACAGTAGGGAGACTTCCCTTGTCAGTTTTTATATATTTCAATGAATCATAAATGAAATTTTTATTTACATACTTTATATCAAAACAATATTACCAAATATTTGTAGGTAGGGTATCGAAAGAAAGTAACTATAAAATATGTTTAAAGATTTGTTTTCCGAAATAAAATAATTCAAAAGACGGTTAAAATATGCTTAGACCATGTATTCGTGGTTATATGATCTTAATTACGCGGTAACACTGAAGATTTTTTTTTCGCAAATCTGGTTAATTTGTTTGTATGTGCTAAGATTGTTTTTTTTTTGTGTACAATTTCAAATTTTAGCTAATATCAATTTTAAACTCGCAGCTAAATATTTTTTATATAATATTTTGTTAATAATGGATATTCGCCCTTTTTTGCTTTCCACACTTTAAAGTCTTATAACTCAAGAACGGTAAATTTTTTTGCCAATATAATAAGTGTGGTTTGTTCCTCGTAATGTTCTTTTAACACATTGTTACCGAAAGTAAAATTTTTGTATGTTTTTGTGTTGTATTTAATCAAAATTGTGCGTTAGTTCACTCCCAATTTAAACAAAAATATAAAAATATACGAATTATTGCACTTTCAAAGTCATTTTTTAGCCTTAAAAGCTCTGCTAATAAAATGCATTTATGCAAAAAAAACGTGCTTGCGAAAAAGTGGTCTATTCGTCCTTATTCGCATGAACTGTTCAATTGTTAAATAAACTTTCTTAATAAAATTTGTTTTTATTTTAGCTTTTTTTATTACTAGATCTGACGAGATCTGGTCAAAAACTGTATCTTAAATGCCATATATCATCAAATAACCATAATATCATATATAAAATCTTTTTTTTTTCGCAGTTATGCTCGATCACTTGTTGTGAAGAGACGTGCTTTCAATTGCTCTTGTCGTTAGCAAATCTTTATACATAGTGTTGACTTACTAAAATATTACAACAAAATAAAAAAAAGAAAAAAAAAAAAAAAAACTGTTACAAACAAATGAATTTACACAAACAAAATCAAACGTACATTTGCTAGTGACAATGTCAACGCATTAAGCGTTAGTACTATGAATAAAAAACCAAAAACAATTAATGCACGTAGTGCATCAACAAATTACAATTACTTTTCCCCTCTACAAACTATTGATGATGATAAAATTGATGATGTTGATAAGATTATCGTTAACAAAACAGTGAAGGTTCATATACCCCCAATTACCATATTAAAATGCACAGTTGAAGAAGTTCGAGAACTTTGTAAAATAAACAAAATAACAGATTATTCTATAAAAAGAATTTCTATTGGTTTAAAATTATTTTTAAAATCTAAACCTGAATACCAAACCATCATTAATGAGCTCACTGACAATTACGAGTTTTTCAGTTATGCCACCAAAGAAGAAAAACCGTATAAAGCTCTTCTGCTCGGTCTTGATAAACATGATCCACAAATCATTAAAAAAAGACTAACCGATATGGGACTTCAATGCTTAGACGTCAAAATCGTTATTAATAAGAACGTATACAACGTGGAGCATATAATCTACGTTGTTTACTTAAAAAGACAAACAATAACAATGAAAGAACTCAGGCAAAAATATTCTGTAATTGAATATTTGAGGGTGAAATGGGAATTCCAACGAGCTAAAAAAACCCATGTAACTCAATGTTATAACTGCCAAATGTTTGGCCACGGTTCCAACCGCTGCAAGGTTAAAACCTTTTGTTCAAACTGCGCTGGTCAGCATAATACATCCGACTGCAAAGAATCCATCCCTAAGTGTGCAAACTGTAATGGATCTCACAAATCAACATTTGACCAATGTCCAAGTAAGATAAATTATCTAAATATTAGACAACGTGCCCAACCAGCTCCAAGACGAGCAGTCCGTGCTAATGCAGGAGTTCCTTCCACTGGAAATTATAGCAACAGTTTTCCTAATACACTGCGCCAAAGTGCTCCAACTACTTCAAATAACTGGCAAGCTCAAAGAGACATCATTAACAACAGTAACAACGCTAATAATAACAACAGCTCTAACGATTTATTCTCTCTTGAAGAAATAAAGAATTTAACTTTAGGGTTCTGATGGCCTAAAGAAACAACAATTCGCTTCTGACATTCATAGACTCAGTAGTAATGAGAGGTATCTATTAGGCGGTGATTTTAATAGTAGACACCGGTATTGGGGGTGTATAAGGGCAAATTGCTGGGGAAATATTTTATATGAAAAATTAGAATCATACAATATTGATATCATATATCCTTGTGATAATACTCATATACCTTCAAGCGCTAATAGACAAGGTTCTACTTTGGACGTTTTCCTAACCAATTGTCCGCTCATAATGTCCCCAGCGGAAGTCATAAACGACCTGAGTTCGGACCATTTGCCCGTAAAAATTTCATTAAACAGTAATTACAATAACACACATTTTTTCAGATATGATTTTCGCAATGCAAATTGGAACAAATTCTCCAGATACTTAAATAGAAACTTAAATGTACCTGATATCAACAATATTTTGAACTTTGAACACATTGATCAGAATATTATAAATTTCGAAAATGTTTTAAATGATGCAATAGCTTTTAGCGTGCCTAAGATATATCCCTCATTGAGAGGGAAATCTTTGCCGTACCATATTAGGAATATGATACAACGGAGAAATGGTTACCGACGGGATTGGCAAAGGTACAGGAACCTAAACGACTTTTATCAGATGAAGATATTTAATCTGAGAATTCGTGAGGGAATTGATTCATTTAGAAATAAAACTTGGGATAAATTACTGTCAACGCTTGATAAAGGCTCTCCGCCTTTCTGGAATTTGACAAAAGTTTTAAGAAAAAAGACCAACAATATTCCTATTTTAAAACATAACGGTTCTCGGTACACCACCAATCAAGAAAAGTGTGACATTTTAGCGCATACATTTGCTACAAATGATTCCATTTCATCCCATCTAGGAGACCCAATTACAACTTCCTTAGTTAATAGTACTCTGGAATCGTTTAGCTCGTTAAGAGTTAATCCGGTGGATATATATTTAATCAATAGTTCACAGATTTCTGATATATTAAAAACTTTAAAAAATAAAAAATCACCTGGCATCGACGGTATTAATAATAGATGCCTCAAAGCACTTCCTAACAAAGGCATTAAATTTTTAACCTTCATAATAAATTCTTGTCTGAAACTCTGCTATTTTCCCCAAAAGTTTAAGGAGGCTAAAGTTATCCCAATCAAAAAACCTGGTAAACGATCTGATTGTCCATCTTCATACCGTCCTATAAGCTTGTTGTCGAGTGTAAGTAAAATTTTAGAAAAAGTCATAAAAATTAAATTAAATGATTTTATAGAAGCCAACAATATTATTCCACCTCAACAATTTGGATTCCGAAAGGAACACAACACAGCTCATCCGTTGATAAGAATAAGGAATTTAGTAAAGACAAACTTTAACCATCAAAAATCAACTGGGATGGTGCTATTGGATGTCAAATCTGCTTTTGATTCAGTCTGGCACGAAGGTCTCTTATTTAAGATGATAATTTTAAATTTCCCAATAGCATTGACTAAAATTATTCAAAGTTTTCTCACTTTTCGTTCATTTAAAGTTCATATTGGCTCACACCGTTCTGAAAGCCATTTTATAACGGCAGGTTGTCCTCAAGGGTCATGTTTATCCCCTGTCCTTTATAATTTATATACCTCTGATTTTCCTCAGTTAGACTACTGTACCTTGTCAATATTCGCTGATGACACAGCAATCCTAAGCTCTGAAATTTTGGCTGTTGATATAATAGCTAATCTTCATAGAGCATTATCGGATATCTTAACTTATTTCAATAAATGGAAAATTATATTGAACTATGAAAAAACTCAGGCGATATACTTTACAAGGAAACGAAAAGAATGTTATATACCACAAACCAATATTATTATAAATAACAATTCTATACAGTGGGAACAAAAAGTAAAATACCTTGGTATTATACTTGATCCGAAAATGAAGTTTAAATATCATATACCCTATGTAATAAATAAAGTCAACATATTAACCCGTATCCTATACCCTTTTATAAATAGGAAATCAAGCCTTAATATTAATAATAAAAAACTCATTCTAAAGTCCATCTTTCACGCTGTAATATTTTATGCAGTTCCCGTTTGGTCTACTAGCGCATCTTGCCATATTAAAAAACTGCAAATAGCTCAAAATAAGTTATTAAAACTTATATATAACCTACCTTGGTTTTTTTCTACCACACGCCTTCATGATATTGCGGGCTTGGAATTAGTTTCAGACAAGATTAATAGGCTTACACAAAATTTTAATACCAGATGTCAGAATTCTGATTTCTTACATATTAATGAGCTAGTTTCAGCTTAGGTTTTATCTAGTCTGTAGTTAAGTAGTTTAAGTATTTAGGTTAAAATAATTATCAAATAGGTTTTTGCCAAATTTTCTCCTCCAATAATATATTATATATATGTATATAGAATTTTTTTTTTTTTTAAATATATAGAACTATTATTAAGCTGAAAAAGAAAGATCTTGAACACTTAATATGTAATTCAAATTGAAATGTAAATGTAAATATTATGGATAAATAAATAAATAAAAAAAAAAAAAAAAAAAAAAAAAAAAAATCTTTTTTTACTCGGGCATTTGGAATAGGAACATTCTTACATTATTTTTGTGGTGAGTTAGTTGGTTGGAGATTTGTTGTATGGGGATTTTATTTTCTTTCTTAGTTTTCATCATTAACAGGTGTTTTAGAATATAAAATATAGAATTTAAAAAAGGAGGGAATACTAGAGATTTTCAATTTGTGTAGGTTTGATTTGTATTTCCTACTATATCATAGAGATTTATATGAGATTGTTTTAATGTTTTAAAGAAGATTTATTATTTAATTTAAATAAATTTAAAATTGATTTAACAAAGGGCTTTTGTTTTATATGCGATAAAAATAAATTAAATTAAATTATAGAGATTAATAAAATTGTCTAAAAATAAAATTATTTAAAAAGTTTGTTTTCGTAGTAAACAGAAGTAGTTATTTTAACTGTAATTGCTGTTGTTTTGCTTTCTGAAAGTAAAAACTACTTTTATAACAGTTATTTAGGGTGTTTACCCTCTTTAGATTTTTGATTTAGGTTTAGTTTGATCAATACTGGAGTAAACTTCGCTACAGAGTTGATTTTGTTCCTTTCTCTTTTGCACTTAAATATTTTTTGTATAATTCTATTTCTTTTTTTTTCTTGAGTACTCCAGTATTGTGAATCTACCTTTATGCTGTTAACATTTTAGTGACAATTTCAAGGAAATACATTTAACCCATTGACTACACTTGGACAGTACAATGTACACATTTTTAAAAAAATTTAAAATGCAAAGAGTTAGAATATTGTTCTACCTCAAGGCAATAGACATTTTTCGCTATCTGTATCGCAATTTAAAAATTTGTTATACTCAATAATTCATTAAGGAAGCTATATCCCAGTAAAAAATTTTCATGTTTTTAGAAGCAGGATAAAACAAATGTGCTGAAGTAAGTGCTTACTATTATGTTGTTCGTATAAAAATAAACAAAAAATTTTGTTGAGCTTACTGTTTTCCCTTACAATGATGCAGGTTGTTAGCAGCTTACGTTAATCCCTTACGAGGATGCAGGTTGTAATGCAGAAAGTTTCATGTCGTGGATTTTAAACGATCTGAACCAGTTTTCCCGAGTGATTTCCGATTGTGTTTGATGTTTTCGAGTATGTTAAAAAAAATAATTAGTCACTTCACTGTTCCTGAGGAGCTACCACGTGATGCGGTAAAACAATAAAATTGTTATATTATGTCTAAAATTAATGTCTGTAGAATTTGATGTAAAATAAATTACATATTATTCATATTATTGGTTTTAATCGTAATAATATAGACATGAAATATGATTTTACTGAAAGCCATGAAATCACAGCTTTTTGTAAGCGCTAAAACCCGCGCTTATTTTGCCCAAAAGTAATGCTTCCAAGTGGGAATTCGCCATATAAAAATCATGGCATATGTAAGCAGGTTTGTAAGGGATTCTTTTTAGCATACTCCCTTACAAACTTGCTCGCAGGTAAGCAGCGTTTTTTACTGGGATACGTGTAAATGTTTTCTTATAGCGCTTCTTATATTGCTCCGCTTCGGTACATACACCATTGGTTGCCACTTTCATGGGGGGAAAACAGATGAACCATATTCGTGATAGGGAAATTTAGGAATTTGAAAAGGCATTTTTTTAATATAAATGTAAAAGTATAGATATACTATTAATTTTAAATAATATTAAGATAATAATATGAAAACTGTCGAAAATCTACTGTAATCGGTTGGTCTTAAGTGGCTTCATGATTATTTAATAAATAAAAATAAATAAATAAGTCCAAAAATCTAATATGATATTGTCATATTCGATTTTATTTGTTGCTTTTCAAAAAGTTTGATAATTTTCATGATAGACAATACAATTGTTGCATTGGCATCACCCAAATCTTCAGCTGTCTGCAATAGAAACATATAATTGATAATTTTTACTTTACCCGAGTAAAAAAAAATTATATATAACGATATATTCTTTAATATAAAAATATAAAAAGTGTCCGCCGGGAAGGTATACTACTTTGTTTTGCCGCCATTTTGGTAAACATTAGTCTTGACAGTTCATATTTGGCAGTCGTGACACGTGGCAAATTTATTATTTAAAAATATTCGATAAACCAACGTGTTTCAATCTTTAAAACATTTTATCAAAATCAATCATCGATTACTGTGACGATGAGAAAGTTACGTGAAATTTTTGGGAGGAACAACGTGCCTACAAAACGCACTATTTATCGTATAGTGAATGATTTCGAAGAGGGTCTGTAGGTGATAGGCCCAAACATGGACCCCAACGTATTGCAAGATCGGCTGATAACATTACTGCTGCTCAAGAAAGTGTTCAAAACAATCTATCAACCTCAATTCGTCGCCGTGCTCAGGAGCTTGGTCTTCAAAGAAGAACTTTGGGCAAAATTTTGCACAAGGATTTGCATTTGTTTCCATTTAAGATTCAGTGGTATCAACAAGACGGTGCCACATCGCATACAGCCAGGATTACAATGGAATTACTGCGAGACCTCTTTCCACAACAAATTATTTCAAGAAATGGTGATGTTGATTGTCCTCTACGGTCGCCTGATTTGACTGCTCCGGACTTCTTTTTGTGGGTTTATCTGAAAAGCAAGGTTTATGCAAACAAACCAGAAACGCTTGAGCAACTTAAACAAAATATTCTTGATGAAATACCGCGTGAAATGTGTGAGAATGTAATGAAAAATGTGCTCAAAAGGGCTCGCATTTATGAGGCTAACAGAGCAGGAGATTTATTTGATTTTGTATTCCATACATAATTGCCGACATTAAATAAAACATTTATCAATATAAGATCCATTCTCTTTCATTGAATCAAAAATTATAAACAAACAAAGTAGTATACCTTCCCGGCGGACACCCTGTATATAATAACATTTTCAAAACGATATACCTATAACAAAAACATGGTTGATAAATTTGATTGCATTTTTATAAAATTAAATATAACCCAATACATAATTATATATAATACAAACATCAAAAACGTCTGCTGTCATTTTAGATATATTTATATATAATCAAAAACTGAAAAAAATTCATAAGTCAGTTTCTATGGAACTATATATAATTCAAGAATATTTTACGAAAATAATTTACAATTTTTCGAAATCGATTTCCATTACAAATAACTAACGCAGCAGCAAAATTTTTTAAAACAGATTACTTATGAACCTGTTCTAGAACAGCTTCTTTTACCACCGGTTACATGCAACCGTTTCTAGAACAGGTTCTTGGGAGTCAAATTGTAAGGTTTCACTGTCCCAGAATCAGTTCTATAACTGGTTCTAGAACCGGTTCTAAAGAGACTTTCGCATGGGTTCTACATTCCGAAAATGAAGTGAAAGTGAAACTTACGCTCAATTTGTGTTCCCAATTCCACATAAGTGATTTGAAAAGAAAAATTTCATTTTCATTTTGTTTCTAGTGGAATTGAAGTGATTTGATGTGTTCTATAAAACAATTTCACTACCAAAAAAGTAATTGTAAAACGGTATTCGTTAACTGAGTGAAAACCCAAACTTTTTAGAAAATAAAATTATTTCGAATTTGAAAAAAAAAACAAACAATGTAAGTAAATGTGATATGTTGTTAATATACGTTCATTTAACTGAAAAAGTGTTGTATTTTTTAGGGGAAAACGCATGAATCCGGAACAAGAGGCCCCATTTTTAACATTCATGGAAAAAAATTCTGGTTTGGCCAAAGGTTTTTAGAGGACCAGTTGTGGAAGGACTTAGCAAGTACATTAAACAACTTAGGACCTCCAGAAAACGATGCAACTAGTTGGAAAAAGGCTTGGACTGATTGGAAGGCTACCATTCGTAAAAAATTGTCCGAAAATAGAGCAGAGGTAACGGCAACAGGTTGAGGACCCAACATTATCCAACACATATCATCCACAGAAGATTCAGTTGCCAAACTTTCTGGCCTTTCTGGCTAAATCATTCAGGACGACTAGCAAAGGGTAAACAACCACAAATTCATCTACTGAATTGTCAAATTTAGATGGCACCAGTTCCGACAATGTAGTAAACGTGATTTTACAAAAATTAAATAAAAATGACAAAGTTTCTGAAAATATAGAAAATGAAGAACCGCAACCGATGATTTCCCTTTTTGATTTCTCAATTTCTTCGCGACTTCTTTCAGATCTAATCCATTTTGGGCATATGACAGTTTTCAAAACATTACACATATTTGTTAAAATTTTTGATGCTCTACTTCTTCCCACAGCTAGATTGAATTATTTTGCGATCATTTGTTGGTAAATTCCTTGTCCGAAATAGCGTAGTGATCTGTCCAATTGCAAAATAATTGGAATGCTTGTCTTTTTAGCCATTGGTGATACTTCTTCTAAAACCATCATAAATGCATACTTATTTAATCTAAAATACGCAATAAAACTATTTTTTTTATTAATTTGAAACACTTGCGACTCAGTTTAAATTATTGTCTTACGATTTTTCTGGTAGTTCCAAAGGATTTGAACAGACACGAAGCCTTTTTCTATTTAGACTTTCCGTTCTTTGTTTTTGTTTTTCTTTTTCAATTAAATACCAGGAAATCACAATTGTGAAACTCATTTTATATTATTTTAAAAATAAGAATTTTTTGTTAAAAAATGCACTCTTCTTTATTGCAATTTCATTCCCTTTAAATTGATAATTTGGTTTTTTCCCACATTTTTTTATGTTGTTGCTAAAAACAAAATGAAAATGAAATCGTCGTGAAAAAACTATTCACTCGTTTTTCAGAACACAGCGGAATTGAAAATGTGGAATTAAAAACCATTTGCAAATAGGAAAGAACCTATTGCAAATAGGACAAACTCCATATAAAATGAATCGGTTGAAAAACAGAAATTATAACCTATTATAATTAGTGTTTTTTTTAAATATTCGACATAGGTGCTTAACCGGTTAAGGCATTATTCGAAAAATCGCTTAAATTGATTAGCCGGTTATTCGGGTCGGTTAATCGACAAAATTGGCGATTAATCGTTAAATGCAAAATAATTATAATTTGCCAGTAAAAACACAAATAACAAAAGAGGTCATAATTCGGTGTTCGACTGTTTATCGAACATATTTATAAAATGCACTTACAATCAGTAATTTACTGATATTTTCTATGCCAGGTTAAGAATTTTATAAAAATGTCTGTGTTAACATTAATGATATGCGTGTTTTGCATTATTTTTTTTTTGTAAAAAAATGTATTGTCATAAATTTACCTTAAATATTAATAATTTTGAAAAGGAAATGCTTACATAAACACTCTGGTTAATATATGACTTTGTATAAATATTTGCTATGATTATTTTTTTTTTTTATTATTTTGCAACAAAAGAAAATTAATAATAAAATAAAACGTCTTTTTTTAATCATGTATGATTAAATTTCAGTTAAACGAAATTTCAGTATGACTAACTTATAGTGACTGTTTACTGACATTTATTTTACTGGTATTTATCCACATAATAATAGATTGTTTTTTTTTTTAACTTGGTTATCATTTAAACAAAAGGCAATTGTTTTTTATTATTATTTTATTAAATTTTGCTGTTTTTTGTTTGATATCAAAATCTTGGGAATTTGTTAATAAAACAGCTGTATAGGAATGAACATTTTAATGTAATATGTTAAGGGAGCATGGGGTAATGTGAGAAATTGAACTATTAAAAGAAAGATGTACCGAAAAGTTTATGGTATTTTGTTAAATTACTTTCCGTTGTATATGTGAGTTTTTGATTACTTACACACAGAGAAATAAAGCGTCAACCGAATTGAAAAGTGTATTTCAAGTGTGACAACTAATAAATTCAGTTAGTACAACGATATTTACATTAGATTTCTGAATAATTTGGGTGTTGCAACTAAAATTCAGTTGAATTAACCGCACTTTGTTGCGGTAACTTATGTTCAATTGTGCCAACTGTGTAAAATTCGTAATAATAATAAAAGTTATGTCGTAGTAAATGAATTTCAGTTGGCAAATAGCTTAATTTTTTTCTGTGTGTACGTATTACACCGTGCAGCAGCAGTTTTCACACATGGACAAATCAAACTAGAGGCCTTATATAGTTTAACTACGTTTTCAGTTTTTCGCCATCACGTCAAAATCAATTTTAAAAGCACTTGAAAGTTTAAATTTTAAAGTTTAAATTTTTCCAACAGAATATACCCTCAGGGAACTTCTGCTTTAAAAATATGTAGTTGTGTAGTGTAAATGTCAGTCATTTGTAGAACAAATTAAATTTTTTACTAACATTCTAGTTCATTTAAAAAACAAACCACATCAAATTACTGTTTAACGAATATACATTCATATTTTACAGTTGTTTTTTGTTATTTAAAAAAATAAAAAAAATAAATGTTTGTTTATTTTTTACTAACATTTTTACTACAAATGTGGTTCATTTTTTGAACATTAAACAACAAATGACAATGTTAGTTGAATTTACTGAAATGTAAATCGTCCTTTCTTTAAGTGAAATTTCATTTCTTTTTGACTACATTTGCAGTGGTCTTTACCAACATAGTATTCTAAGTGTAAAAATACTTGCACTCATGATATGATTTAAATATTGTTATCAAATGAAAGGTGAGATCTTCGTTTTAAAAAAATTTGGTTATAATTGTGCAGGATCGAAATTTTCAAAAATTCCTTTAAAAAATGTAGTCCCTCAACATCCTTCGCGATTTTACATAAATATGTCCAAAGTTTAAAAACAAAATATTAAAATACTTGTATGACTTAAATATCTATATCAACTGAACGGTTAGATTCTCTGATTTAAAAAAATATTGATTTTAATTTTCCAGGATCAAACATTACAAAAATATCCTTAAACAAATTTAATCCTTCATAATATTTTTGAGATGAGATCTTTAGCCAGATCGAAATACTAGTATCAACCTAGCTAATATGTTTGATTTGCTTTATTTTTGTAAATATACGGCGGTTGGAAGCTCGTTATGAATTAAAAATTAAATATTTGTAAATGCTTGATAAAATATTTGTAAATGTCTTGTAAATCAGGTATACTATTTTTCAGCAAATTTTTTGCTAAAATTATGTTTTCAGCTAAAATTTTAGTTATACTTATTCATCAAAGAAGTATAATTTAACAAATTCAATCCTTCATGATATTTTTGTCCAAAATAAAATATTAGTAAATGCTTGATATATTGAAAAATATGCCTAAATTTTATTAATTTAACTTTTCTTGCTTAGTTTTACCAAAATTTTAAAGTTTTCTTATAGAAGCAAAAAATTAATATTTTCCAGAGGGAGTTTTGACCTACACTCAAAAAAATAAGTTAGTAGAAAAGTTAGTAAAACGTCTTGTAAATAAGGTATATTATTTGTCAGCAAATTGTTTTACTAATTTATTTTGCTAAAAAAAATTGTGCTGCTTACCACATTAATACGTGGACATGTAGTAGTGACGAGAAAAATGATACTAAAAAGTACAACTCTAGTAAGACATATAAAAAACTCAACCATGGAAGATTTTTGTATCTGTTATTCATACATAAAACAAAATTGTGAATTGAAGGAACTTAAATTTTGTGTTGTCACCGGCTTGTGAAAGTAATTGTCTATTAATTAAATAAAAGACAAAATAAAATATTTAAATTTAATAAAGACTAAATGTGTATTTGTAAACTAAATGTTTATAGATATTAATAATCTAGTGTGGTTAAATTGCAAACAAATGTACAGTAGGTAGACATACTAAAGCGAAAGACAAGGGCACACATCTTAGGTAGATTTTAATGTTTCCTTTTTTTAATGCAAAAAAAGGGTTGTATATGCGGCATTATTTTTAAAAGAATCACAAAAATATGTTTTTTGGTTTTCAGCAAATAAATTAACTAAAGTATAATTTTTCTACAAACTTTTGGAGTTTTCTTCAGTCTACTAATATTCAGCAAAAATTTTATTCATTTTTAGCAATGGTTTTTTTAATTTCTGATCCACTAAGTGTTAGCAAAACTTTTGCTGAATCTACCCAGCAAAAAATTTCCAAAAAGATAAGCGGGTTTGTAATCAAGCATTTTGGGCAGAACGCATTCCTTACTAGATTACCTACTCGATTCTTTTAACAGGGCGTGAGACTAAAATAATTGATTCTTTAGAATTGATTATTTTTTTTTACCGAAGAACCATTTACTTTATATTTTTAAGAACTACATACATTTTTTAATAAAGAAATAGTTCCATTGTAAAACTACGAAGTACTTACATTTAAAAAAAAAGAAGTAGTTCCATAAGTAAATTCAACTTTTACTCACACGTGATTCTCCCAGGTCACTCAAATATAACGATCTAAACTCATACGGAAATAAAATCCTAAAAAGTGTTATGATAACATGGGTTTGTCATAATTTTGGAGCTATAAACCACGAAAATATAAATTTTTCAAATAAAAAAGAACAATTCAAAATTGAAAAACAAAAATATGACTCACGCGCAATCACCCTCGAAAATTTTTTTTACACTCACTCACGATACCGTCAGTAATTTCAACTTCCACTCACAATTCCATAAACAATCCCTTGTTTAAATTTAAAGAATTGATTACAATACTACTTGCTTTTTTGATTCTATCGTTGTAATGAGTTTGGTATTGCAGTTACTAAATTTGGCAATGACATATGTAAGCAAGTGTGGGCATTACCTTCTTTTTGGAATGTGTAATTTTTTCCTGGGTACTAATTTTGTATCATAAATGTTCATCTGTGTTCATTAACGAAAGTTGAGGTAATATTTACATATATAATCATACGTGATTCATACATGTCTATACATTTCATGCATGGTCATGTGTGTACATTAACAAAAATTTAGGTAATATTTATCAATATACATATGTGATCACATATATTATAAACATATATGAATAGTTATACTTATTCAGCACTTAATATGCGTATATGTTGATTTTTAACCGGGTAACTTATTTTTTTTGAGTGGACTGAAATCCGCCAATTTGAACTCAACATTTAAAGGTATATTCGAATTTTTACTCATAATTTTTTAACCACTAAACTGTGCAACACTGCTTGAGTGTTCTTGACGAATTTAGAATCATCAAAGATACTGAAGGATTACATTTTTAGAAAGGACACTTGTGAAAACTTTTAAAAATTTTAATCGTGAAGACTTATAACCAACAATTTTTTAAAAACAGGAAAGGTTCTAGTCTATCATTTGATACCCATATTCGTATCCTAAAGTGAGTACAAGTATTTTAAAATTTTTATAGGAAAAATTAGAACTTTAAAGTCCTTGTAAACGAAATTCTGATGTGATGGCGAAAAACTGAAAACGCAGTTTATGTTTTTCCCGTACATATTCATTTTTCCATGTGTAAGAAAAAAAGTTGAAATTTGTTGCAGGGTGTTATAGTTCCCATAAATTTCTTAGAATTTCTTTTTCGAAATGTATATGATAATGTGGGGTAAAGTGGGAAATTGATCAGGCTCCAAGAGCATGTGTTAAGCTTCTTAAGCTTCTTCATACTTTACCAATTCACCATATAAATTTTAGAAAAATAATTTTAATTCTATGAAATTTATGGAAACTATATTAAGTTCACTCAAAAAAAAATAATTAATAAAGTTAGCAAAAAAGTTAGTTGGATCAGCAAAATTTTTGCGGATCCTTGCAGAAAAATTTCAAATATCTGCAAAAGTGTTTTGCTGAAAATCAGTGAGCTGCTTTTTAGCATTAAATTAGTAGATTCAGCAAAATGTTTTGCCAACACTAAGTTCAATGCAAATGAAAATCGACTTGTTGAAATCAACAAAATTTTTTGCTGAAGTTTAGTTGTATTTATTTGTATATTTTCTTTGCTCTCTACTTCGTCTAGATAAGCTGCGACATATATACCTCGTCTTTTTTATTTGTTCTCGCTTCACCCAGAGAAAAACAAAAAAAAAATTCCATAAATTTTCGTCCAATGAAACAATTTCATCAATTTTTATGAAACATTACATAAACGATATAAATTATATTGACCATATCATGGTCTCTATGAATTTTTTCTACACAAAAATAATTAATACTCTACTAATACAAAATATCCATAGTTATTAGGCCGGGTCGATTTGTGGAGAGGCAAAAAAATCGCCCATGGCTCAGTGAAAATCCTATTCTAGGGATCAAAATAAGAAACTTTGCCGAAGGAACCATACCTCTAAAACGAATTCTACTACCCCCAACTGTTGACTTTTGTCCCGTAGGGTCAATTTTTGCAAAATCCCACTTTGACCCATTTAGAGTGCCCCAATCGAGTCCAAATGTATGACCGACCCCCACTAACTTTGGAGGGCCGATCCACCCATGCCAGTGGCACACCCCCTGGAACTCCCCTGGGGGGTTCCCCATACGAACATTTCAAAAAATGGTGGTTTTTGCATGGGGAACCCCCAGGGGAGTTCCAGGGGGTGTGCCACTGGCATGGGTGGATCGGCCCTCCAAAGTTAGTTGGGGTCGGTCATACATTTGGACTCGATTGGGGCACTCTAAATGGGTCAAAGTGGGATTTTTCAAAACTTGACCCTACGGTCAAATCCCACTTTGACCCATTTAGAGTGCCCCAATCGAGTCCAAATGTATGACCGACACCCACTAACTTTGGAGGGCCGATCCACTCATGCCAGTGGCACACCCCCTGGAACTCCCCTGGGGGGTTCCCCATACAAAAATCACCATTTTTTGAAATGTTCGTATGGGGAACCCCCCAGGGGAGTTCCAGGGGGTGTGCCACTGGCATGGGTGGATCGGCCCTCCAAAGTTAGTGGGGGTCGGTCATACATTTGGACTCGATTGGGGCACTCTAAATGGGTCAAAGTGGGATTTTTCAAAACTTGACCATACGGGACAAAAGTCAACAGTTGGGGGTAGTAGAATTCGTATTAGAGGTATGGTTCCTTCGGCAAAGTTTCTTATTTTGATCCCTAGAATACGATTTTCACTGAGCCATGGGCGATTATTAAATCGACCCGCCCTAATAGTTATATATACTTAAACATTTCATAAATATGATGAAATGGTTTTTGCTTTTTATGAAATGTTTCATAAATAATATGAAACGTTACATTGGACGAAAATCTATGAAACATTTCATAGATCATATCTATGCTTTTACTTTGAGTGTGCTATGGATGTATTTATTAGCACAATTTTAATAGCAACAAAAGAAAGTTAAAAATTAGTTCAAAATTAGTTTTTTTAGTAAAAACGTTTAACTAAATTTTTTGTTGAAAACTCAATTTCAGTTATATATTTTAAAATAGACGTTTAACAAAATGTTCAACTAACTTTTTTTTTAATGTAGGGCAAGGAGTTTCATGCAAATGTATGTCTGTAATCGGTAGCCTAAAATCGATTTTGATCAAATACATTTCCGAACAAAACAATTTGCAACAAAATGGCATCGATTTGTTGTTGTATAACTTTACATATGCACATTTTGCCAAAAAAAAAAATGCATATAAAGGGTCCGCCAAATAACTTTTTTTTTTTTGATAATGCTATAAAAAAAAACTATTGAATATTTCTCAAATTTCTTTTTTTATTTGAAAGTACAATCCTTCCGGTTAATAATGGAAAATAATTTCATTCAAATGGCTGCCTCGGCTGGCCATGCAGTAGCCTACACGATCGGTCCAATTTTTAAGCACATTATCGATTGTGTGCAGCTGTATTTCACCAATGGCTTCACGAATATTGTCCTTTAAAGTGTCAATTGTCTCTGGCTTGTTGGCGTAACACTTATCTTTGACGGTACCCCACAAATAATAGTCCAACGGTGTCAAATCACAGCTCCGAGGTGGCCAAACGACATCAGCTCTGCGGCTGATAATGCGATCTTCAAAAACAGGGCGCAAAACATCGAGTGTAGCTTCGGCTATGTGGCACGTAGCGCCGTCATGTTGAAACCAAATGTTGCCAATATCCTCCTCTTCAATTTTTGTGAACAAAAATTCGTTCAACATGGCCCGATAACGATCGCCATTGACTATAACGGCCACTCCTTGCTCACACATTCTGCAACATTACCATGATTTTCAAAGTAATGTCGCAATATTTCCCAGCGTTGTTCAAGCGTATACACAACCATATTCGTTCAGCGGAAGGATAAAACTAATTATCTGTCAAATGAGACATGAGCTAGGTGTTACCATTCACGAAATAAGCCCTAGTTGAAAAAAAAACGTTAGATGGCGGACCCTTTATGTTGCCTTTTCGCATTTTTTTAATTTAATAGCTTATTTTTGCATATTTTGTAAAAAGAAAAGTTCAGTTTTAATTAAAAATAATCAAAAGAAAACATTTGTTACCCTGAACATTGGATCTAGTTTTCATTTGTTTGACATTTATATAACCTTTAGTTTTTAAACCAGCAAGACAAGTAATAAATCTATTTTAAAAAATCCAAAAATTTTACGAGCATGTATTTTGGATTTTGTATATTTTTGAATTTTTAGTGCAAATTAATTGTATTTCGATTTATATTCATATTTTAAACGCATATTTTGGTTCCTTTACAGCAGTCATGTCAAACTCACGTTTGGCGGGCCGCATGTGGCCCGGGAGATGATTCTTTGCGGCCCGCGACATGATTCTTAAATTATTGTATAGCTTGTACACTTTTCAGCAGTGTTCGAAAAAAGAAACGGTACCTTAACGTATGTTACATCAAAAGCCAGAAACTATTTTTCTTTTATTGGTTTTGTTTTTGTACTCATCACAAATGACAACCGCTAAGGTGGTCAAGTGATGAAGATAAAAACGAAAATAACGTTGTGTATTTGAATAACAAAGCTCATTGATGAAGAGTTATTAGAAGTAACTCCAATGCATGGTACAACAACTGGTGATGATATTTTCGAAGTACTTATGATTGCTATTAAAAAATATGATCTTCCAATGAATAAATTGGTATCTTTAGCAACTGATAGGGCCCCCTCTATGACAGGAGCTACACGTGGTGTCGTTGGTAGACTAAAATATTATGTTACAACCCAACATAATATATCTTTTCAACACTTCCATTGCATTATCCACCAGCAAGTCTTATGTTCAAAAGTAATTAAAATTGACGATGTATTTAAAAAAGTTGCTAAGATTGTTAATTTTATTCGAGCACGCGGATTAAACCATCGTGAATTTACGTCCTTGCTGAAAGATGTGGAATCTGAATATGAAGATTTGCAATATTTTACTGAAGTTCGTTGGCTTTTGAGCCATAAAGTTTTAAGCAGATTTTTACAACTGTTAGACGAAATTGTACTTTTTTTAGAAGTTAAAGATTATGACTGCTCTGAACTGAAAGACGTTAAGTGGATACAAAATTTGGCTTTCACAGTTGACATTACTGGCCATCTCAGTCAGCTCAATATTAACCTTCAGGGTAAAAATATGATTATAACTTCACTGTATGATCAAATAAATTCATTCAAACAAAAGATATCCCTGTGGAAAATACAAATAATAAAAATTTATCAAATTTTTCTAGTTGTAGGACTCTTTTGCTTAAACATCCAGAATTAAAATTTGACAAATACGAGGAACAACTGAACATGTTGGAAAAAGATTTTGAAAAGAGGTTTTCGGATTTTCAAAGTAGCACGTCTGATTTCAACATTTTTTGCTCGCCGATGTCTGTTGGCATTGAAAATATTGACGAAAATTTGCAAATGGAGTTTATAGAACTACAATGCGATAACTTATTGAACCAGAAATATAAGGAAGTTGGAATACCAGAATTTTACGGGTATTTATCTGCAGACCGTTTTCCAGGAATTCGACATTTTGCATTTCGCATATTATCCATGTTTGGTAGCACGTATATTTGTGAACAATTTTTTTCTCAGATGAAGATTAATAAAAATGCGCAACGAACCAGATTGACCGAAGAACATTTAGCATCGCTATTAAGAATTACATCAAGCCAAAAATTAATACCAAATTTTGATGATTTTAAAAATGAGAAGCGATGCATTATATCTAGCAAAAAATAATTTATATTCTTATTAATAAATATATTTCTATGAAAACATTTTTGTTTTATTTATGGTAAATTTATATTCAATAAACACTCGAAATTTGAGTTTTTAATAAAACTAAATACATGCGGCCCGCAATAGGTTTTGTACTACAATATTCGAAAAATTTGGCCCGTATGCCGTAATGAGTTTGACATGCCTGCTTTACAGCATATCTTTTAAGCGCCTATTTTCCTTTTTTATAAGCATGAAATTCCTTGCTCTAAAAATAGATAATCAAATCAACGCAAATTGACAATTTGAAAATAAAACTGAAAATATAAACCATATAAAATTTTTGTTTGATATTTTATCAAGACAATAATATATTATGACCCTAATACTTGTCATTGATAGAGTATTTTTTTTTATAATCATTTATAATTTTTTATCTAGAATTTTTTTAATATCTTTAATTTACTTTGACTTTACCGATAAGAGAATATTTTCTGAAAAATTTTTCAATCATATTTCAGATATAAAATCAATAAATTTTATTTTAACTGATGGTATAATAAAATCAAATAATGGTAGAATAAAAAGTAAAATAAAATAGTGTTCACTATAATTTATCAATTGTCTTAACTTAATAGCTGGGGGAATTCATAATACCCTTCGTATTTGGTGTAAAAGTACACAACACGTGTTTGCAGGTACGGGAAATAAAAACTGTTGCCGCAGTTTTAATATAATTCGTTCGTTTTATCGTAAATTCCATGTATATTTCTTTAAAAAAATATACCCATATTTATTAGGATGTCCCATAAAATAACGATGTGTCGATTTTCCATTACATCCCCAGTTTTATTGCAAATGGTTCCAAATGGAAGAAGTCGATATTTTTTATTTTTTTTTAACGTTAACCCGTGCCGGAAGACAGCCGAAAATGGTCCATTTTGGAGTCTACTATTATTAAAAATTTCCAAAACTCGAAATTTAGAAAAATTTACTTTTTATTTCAATTATCTATTCAATACAGGGATAACAGGCATTACCGCTAAAATACCGTTATCGATTCAAAACCCTTTTAACTGACTAACGTTATCTCTTAAATACCGTTACCGAAATAATTAAAATACCGGTATCCGTAAAATTCCGTTACCTAAAATAACAGTACCGTTATCTTTAAAATACCGTTAACGAATTAATCCGACAAAATCTGAAAAAATAATCGCTGTAAATATACACTTAGAATACTATATAGGTAAACCCCACTGCAATTGTAGTTGAAAACAAATGTAATTTCACTTAAAGAAAGGACGACTTACATTTCAGTAAATTCAACTAACATTGTCATTTGTTTTTTAATGCTCAAAAAATGAGTAACAATTGTAGTAAAAATGAACATTTATTTTTTTTATTTTTTTTAAATAACAAAAACAACTGTAAAAAATGAATGTAAAATCATAAAAGTCATTTGATGTGGGTTGGTTTTTTAAATGAACTACAAGGTTATTAAATATTTTAATTTGTTCTACAAATGACTGACATTTACATTAAAAATAAAGCATCTGTATTACAACCCAAACAACTACATATTTTTAAAGCAAAAGTTCCCTAAGTGTAGAAGTTTCCAAAGTTTGATCATAAACTAGCTAGTCATTGGAATTCTGGCATGATGGAGCTAATATTACAGATATACATTGACATTACCTGAATAACTTAAATAACGTTATCCTTAACATACCGTTACCGAAATAACTGGAAACCCGTTATTTCTAAAATAAGATTATAGAAATATACGAAAATATCGTTACCACTAAACAGCCGATACGGAAATAAGTAAAATACCGTTAACGCTAAAAAACTGTTACCGATATAGCTGAAATATTTTTACCCCAAAAATACCGTTACCAAAATAAACGAAAATAGCGTTATCTTAAGGAAACCCGCATCGAATCGGTTACCATCATGATTTAATATACCTAAAATTATTCAGATATTTTGACTTCATCGATTGTCAAATATCGGATATTATAAAGCTTTTAACTTCATAAAAATAAATATTTTATGTAACTTGATCCACATAGGGTTAATTTTGACACTTTTGGAAAAATAAAAAACCACTAGAAAATTAACAGAATTACACATTTCATAATTTTCAGAAAAATATCACTTACATTCGATAAGACTATTATGATTTTTACTTTTATTAAAAAAATTTTAAAGCTTATTGGCCGGGGGACAAAAAAGACCAATGAAACTTAATTTAAATTATGACTTCAAGATTATAAAGCCTTTAAATGGATCAACAAATTTTTTTTCCAAAATATAAAAATTATTACTTTGTGTAACTTGATCCACATAGGTTAACGTAGGTAGAGAGTTTGGCTTGTAATCTGAACTTCCGGGTTCAAAACTCGAAAAAGACAAACACAAAAAGTTTTTTTTAATTAAAATAAAATATTTAAATCTTTAAACAGGACAGATGACTATAAATCTTTAAGTCACAGTTCAATACCAAAAAAAATCAAAAAGTTTTTTAATTTCGATAAAATGTTGTGGAACGTAATAAGATTTATGTGGAATGTAATATATAATAAAAAAAAAGTTATCTTAACAGCCAGAATTCGACTGGCAAAAAATTCGGTTCTGGGTGTATAAATACACTTAACTTAACAGATCAAAATTTACAAAAGCTTAAGAAAAATATTTTAAAGCAGCAGTTTTAATAATGCGTGAGGTCTAATATTTTTTGAATCAACACCAAAATTCGATCAGACATACTGTCTAGCACTCGAAGCTCTTTCATTGTAGATCTCCACGCATCAAGTACTGCTTCTTTTAGATGACAAACGCTTTCATATTGACGGTTTTCTGCATAAACTCGATGGGTTAGTACTCTCCAAATATTCTCATTCCAATAGTCTTATATTTTTTGATGATAGTCATTCGAAGTCATTTGAGCCGTCAGAAAGCTTTTTTTTCGAGCCTCCCGTTTTATTTTTACCTTAAGCATTCGAATTATATGCAAAATGTGTGACAACCACATGTTTATTGTTCCAGCAATTTCCCAAAAACTTTAGCCACTTTTTAAATAGGCTGAAAATTTCGCTTTTTCAAAATCACATAGATACAAACCATGCGGTACTTTACCGTAAATTAATTAAAATTGCATTTTAAACAAAAATAATTCTTTAATTTGTCTATATTTGCTATATTTCTTTGATTATCGTTATATGTAATTATAATTATGAAACACTAACAAAATATTATTACAAAATTGTTCTCTTAAATCAATTAAGTAATCTCTTAAATTTTACACAATAAGAGATCAGTTATCACACTCTTAAAAACAGTTATAAGTTTTGAAAAAATGCTTGTAATATTAGAAAAAATTGTAAAAACCATTTGTAATTATAGTTATGCAACGCAGTGTAGTGTTAAACATAATGCTCATAAATATCAAAATAGACAGTGTGGAATGATCGAGATTAAAAAAGATACTCTGCTAGATTATAAACGGAGTTTAAATATGCTATTTAACCGAACCCGAATATGTTTTTACATTTTGATATGGCCATATCAAATATTTAAAATTGAAAACAAAAAACTCTATAGGTTATTTATTAGGACAATGTCCTAATAAAGAAATATAGAGTATGGAATTGAACTTGAATAAATTTTAATTTTCATAACAGAACTATAGGTCGAAAAAACATAATTTTTATTTTTTAAATAATAATTATAACAAACTTTTGAAAAGACAAAGTATAGTCTTAGTTTATTTCCCCTCGCGAACAATGTATTTTATTTTTAAATAAAAGTAACAAAGGCGGAATATAAACGAAAAATGTATATATGAAGAGCTTATTGTAAAAACTCGATAAGATATATTTACAGTTTTCTAGTTCTCGCTGTTTTCTAGACATCCGTTGAATAAATTTTGAATAAAGCCTTGCTTAAACACTTGTTACACGTATGTAGAGTATAAAAGTCCTGTAATAGCCATATTTCCTAAATGTATTCCCTTTTTAAGTGGAGAAAACTAACTAAGAATTACATGTGGCTTATCAAGTTTTTACAATAAACAATAAACAAAATCAAATGTTTTCAATTTTTAATTATTAGTGGAAATTTTATTTTCAGTCTCAACATAATTCTCATTTGTTTTAACAAATGGGATATATAATGGCCTGTTTCTCGATTTCGAAAGAATGCTTTTTTCGCTTTCTAAGCGAAAGAAAATTGATTTGGGTTTCTCTAACTAAATTTCTATGCGAACGATGACTTGAAGTACAAGTCGAATGAAAACGTAACAGTTTTCATACAAAATTTGGTTTCTCTATTTCAAACGAGTTGTCAACAGTGCGAACGTAAATGTCAAAACCACTTGCTTTTATGTTTTATGTTTTCGAGTAACAAAATATTTTCAAAAAAAAAAATATATCATTCATTCCATTAGAAAACTCAAAAAATCTGAACACGGGTCCTCTGAATTTGTTTATTTTTTGTACATGAATACTCTATGGTCCCATTTGTACATTTCCTTTTTCAGATCTCCAAATTTGTAAAAACTCGTGATTTTATGCACGTTTTTAGTTCTCATAAATATCAAAAAAATGTTAAAAGCACTTCACTTTGAAGTGCCATAACTTTTTAATTGTATATCGCATGTTATTATTTTAAACGATATTTGAAAGATGCACTTGTCTACTTTATAACTGGCAGTTTTCTAATGCATTTTTCAAAACTTCCCCCCTACGATTTTCAAAAAAAAAAAAATACAGTTTACTAAAATATGGAATATAAGCTAATTATAATAATACTGATTTTTATGGAACAAACATGTCTTTTATTTTTAATGATTTAAAAAAAAAATATTTTTTTTATTCTATAAAATGGAAATATTTTTATAAAACACTTTTAGCATTTTTATCAAATTTATGAAAATTAAAAACGTGCATAAAATTTTTACAAATTTCGAGATCTGAAAAAGGCTATGTGCAAGGGGGACTATAGAGTATTCATGTACAAAATATAAAAAAAATCGGAGAGCCTAAAAAAAAATCCTCATTTTTCAATGTTCTTTGCTGGAATGAATGATATAATAAAAAATTATAAATATTTAAAAAAAAAAAAGAATGGATAACAAAATAACACGAATATTTGTAGTTTTTTAAGAACTTTAAATTTCAGCTTAATGAAATCCACAATGGAACAGCTAAAAACGCTGGTGTACTTTTTGATTTTCTTCTTTTGATTTATTAATTTTTCTTTTGTTTTATTTATTTGTTTTAATTATTTATTTGTCATATACAACTGATCACTGTTAAGTAGTGTTGTATTTATCTTCAAATAATTTAGTAGTATTTTTGGTATTTTTAAAGAAAATTGTAATAGAAGTTTAAAATATCCGGTCTGGCACCACTATGATTTGTAAATACGTAAAACACAAAAATTGACACACGTAAGTATAGGCGAACAATAGCTTTCGAAATAGAGAAACCCAAATTGATTCGAATTCGAGTGACTACCCTACAAGAAATGGATGACCGAAACTAACACATGCAAATCTTGCATCTTCCTCTAACTTATGAATTTATAAATTAGAGGGAGATACAAAATCACACGTACACAAAGTTTCCATCACTTTTTTCATATTGCCCTTAAGAAAATGATAGAAACTTTGTTCTACGCGCTGATGGATATTTCCATCAGCAGTTCCGGTCATTTGACCGGTCATATGACCGTCATGGTTCTTGCTGGGTAGCTTGCGTTCGATTAGGTTTTCGTTCGAGATCGTGGAACACGTCATAAGTGTTTGAGTTTGTAAATGAGGTTACCACTGCTTTCTAAACTAGTTCTGATGATGGGGACCTAGAAAATCCCCGGAACCATCAACAAATTCTTGAAAGTGGTCAATTAATAAATTGAAAACAAAAAACTCTATAGATAGTCCAGTCAAAATAGACACAAAAAAAGGCTAACCTTGCATTAACTCGCATAAAGCTGAAAATTGGCATAGACCTTCAGTTCACGAATACAAATAATATGTGAAAAGTCCCCGTTGATCCGATGCTTGCTAAAAAAGATATTCGAGGTCAAAGGTCAAAAATATACGTTTTTTGCATTTTTTTTCGTAAACGGTAAATATATCGCGAAAATGGTTAAAGTAAAAGTTGTAGATTATTAAATTTCCTACAAAAAACGTTCTTATACTTTCCACCATTCCAGAGATATGGCTATCCCAAAAGTAGGAAGAGCCGTACTCTGCGTAATATGCACACATTTCCGCACCACCTATGAGGTAGTGTGCTCGGCGCTTTTTTTTTAACGTGGTCTCCCCGATAGGAATATTCCACCAGACGTGATTCAGTGTTTAGTGTGTATTATTAAAAAATACAATATGAAATAAAATATGGTATTATTGGAAATTATTTCATAAAATTATGTGAATTGATTTAAAAAAAAATTTAATCTGACTGATAGTCTTCGAGCTCAACTTCAACTATAATGTCTTCGTTTTCTCCTTGGTTTTCTTCTACTTCTTCTTGTATATCTGTACATTGTTCAAATAAAAATTCATCAGATGATTCTTCGTCGATATCATTTAAATTTTCACCTGAGGCAATTGATATAGTATTAGAGCAAGACTGACCTTGACAATTAGTGCATGCTACTGAGCAAAACAATCCAACTTTTTTGCAGCCACAGTTTCCACTACAACCTTTTTTGCAGTTGCAAAAAATGGTGTTCAGAAGTTTTTCTGGAGCAGGTGGGAGTAAAGTATGAATTGGCACCAAAGTATTATCTACTAATGTCCAACCCCAGTCTTCCGGATTCAATTCATTGCCTAGCCACACTTGGATTTGATAATACACTCGACATAAATGTTGGTAAGCAGCGGCAGATGTTGGTGGAAGGCAAGATAATTCTACCCTTTTATTATTTCGGGTATTTTTTACAAAACTTAAATATCTGTATTTATCGAGACAATCAATTGTTTTTGGAGCTCCATACATTGCAAGAAGAAAGCGAATTCCATTTGAGACGATGAGTTGTGAAGAAGAATTGATGTCTTTAAATACTTCCGCGTAATTAATTAAATCATTACGTTTTTCACATAATTTGAAGACTGATGTTTTACCCCTTTTAAAAAATGCTGAAGTAGTGTCGCAGCCAGTTATTGCATGTAAAAATAAGATATTTTTTTCACATTTGGGATAGGCAGATAAACTTTTCGATGAATAAATATTTGTTTGTTGTCCGGCCTTTCCAGGTTTTAAAAAATATATAATCTCATCAACTGGAACGCGCGCAGTGAGTAGTATTAATAAATCCACATCTTCACCAACAACAATAGTTAAATTTGTTGTATTAAATTGTTCTATTGCTGTTTCAATGATTAGAACATCAGCGTCGTTATCAGCTTGTTTCACTGAAATGTTTGCAGCTTTAAATTTATCACATAAAATTGAAATAAAGCGCGACTTGTTGTGAGTATTAGCCAGGAATTTTTGTTGATTGGTTGGAACAGCCATATATTCATCAAAAACAAAATCCGCAGATGAAGATGTTTTTGTAGATCGACGGTGTTGTTCTGCAGCTTTAATATTTTTTTTATTATCAGAATAACCATCAAATACAATTGTCACTTTTTGACCAAAATGTCTATGTATATACTGAACGTATTTATCAAAAATAGAGCTAAATAATTCTCCTTGATCCCACACAACGCGGTGTAAAAGATATCCACCATCAATGATGTAATTTGTATTGGTGCTGTCAATTTCAATGATCACGGGTTGAAAGCAATCATATATAGCTGACTTTTGTGTTTTACGCATTCCAATTGCATCGAAGAGTGATAATGGGTAAGGAGCTAATTCATATTCGAAGAATTTTTCGATTTCATCATCAAATGCCTTAGTGATACTCATACGTTGAAATAGCAATACAGGGTCTACAGGTACTTTCTCGTCATGAACTTTTATAGAGCTACTCATGCTTAAAATAGGGAGTAGAAACCAGCTGCCGCTCAAGGTTATACCAGCTGTAGACTGTACATATAGATTAAATTTTGAATGTATAACAGAAACAAACAAAAAAAATTATTTTTTTAACGTATAATTCTGTATGCAGGCGGCGTAGGCATCCAATCCAGTATTTCAAACGGGAATATCTCTGGAATGGTGGGTCGTAGCAAAAAAGTATAAGAACGTTTTTTGTAGGAAATTTAATAATCTACAACTTTTACTTTAACCATTTTCGCGATAAATTTACCGTTTACGAAAAAAATGCAAAAAACGTATATTTTTGACCTTTGACCTCGAATATCTTTTTTAGCAAGCATCGGATCAACGGGGACTTTTCACATATTATTTGTATTCGTGAACTGAAGGTCTATGCCAATTTTCAGCTTTATGCGAGTTAATGCAATTTGAAATGTTTATTTTCACCGGACTAAGATTATTTATTAGGACAATATCCTAATAAAGAAATATAGAGTATGGCCTTGAACTTGAATAAATTTTCATTTTCATAACAGAATTATAGGTCGAAAAACATAATTTTTATTTTTTAAATAATAATTATAACAAACTTTTTTAAAATTAAACAATTAAAAATATATTTTTTGTTTTAATTACAAATAGTAGTAGAAGTATCTAGTTCTTACAAAACTTCTGTTCTTTCATAATTATTTCTATTACCAGATAAGATTTGAGTGGAAAAAATGTGTCACTGATAACGAAAAAATTTATCAACTTAATCTTTCGTCAGAGTTTTACAATAATGATAAGATAGAAAACTGTTGACAAGAACAATTTTAAACTTTACATATTCAGTACAACCTTCTAAGAATATGTGATATAGAACAATAATTTTATTTTTCACCTTAAACAAATCTTTGTATTATAATTTATTGCGATTTTAACCTTATATTCATCATAGATTTTTAAATCATATTTTTTTTTTCTTTTTATTTTAATAATTTAATTTTTCGATAAATTTCTTTCTCAGGTCATAAATTGTAATACTATTTTGATTTTGTCCCTTCAAATACGCCCACTTAAATATGCTAAATTTATTATGAGATATCTTCATATATCAATGATATTTTACCCCTTTCTTTGAACATTTTTCGGTATTTAGATGATTATCATTCTTATGTTAGGAGAAATATGTTAATATTTAAATGGAAAATTTAATGTGTCACATAAAATTAAAAATATAAAATATTATATATCATAATTGTATATAGACTTTGAAATTCGTAACGCCGCAGGGCGCTGAATGACAATTTTTTTATAAAAAAAAAATGGTGTTAAATTATTTCAATATACCCAGCAACATTTTTTAGAACTAATTACCTCAGAATCTATTCCAGAACAGCTTATTTTGCCACCGGTTGCATTGAACCGGTTCTAGAACAGGTTCCTGGGAGTTAAAATATAAGGTTTCACTGTCCCAGGACCAGTTGTATAACTGGTTCAAGAACCGGTTCTAAAGCAATCTGATCATTTTTTTTTAAATATAGAACCTGTTGTAAATAGGGCAAACAAAAATAATCGATTGTAGAACTGAAATTAGAACCTATTGTAATACAATATAAGTTGTTCTGCAACGTGTTATTAGGATTTCACTATTTTACTGGGTAGTAATGGAATAATATTCTTTGGGGATTTACAAAATTTTGAAATGATTGACTATTAAAAATAGTTTTTTACGAAAAATTTCCTAAATCATAAAATGTTAACTTTTGTGTCTTAAACTTTTTTAGTTAGCTCCAAATTAAGTCGTTTAAAATTACTCTTAATATTTTGTCACGAGATAAACAAAAAATTAGGAAGAATTATTATACAGGTATGGAAATAAATATATGGTACAAGTGTTTATTTCGAATATTTTGTATCCAAATATAGGAAACTGGGACATTTTAGTTATATAAATAAGTTTCTATAGTAAGTCTTAATAATTTTTAACATTCTATAGTTTTTTGCTCAATGGAGGAAAATAAAAAAATGTCCTATATACAATAATTATATGGTACAAAATGACACAAAGTTAAAACAAACTTCAAAATTTCGAAAAACTTAAAACAATTTATAGAAAACTAATTTAATTATGGCTCTTTGTAGACTCTAGAACTAAATACAACTAAATTAAGGGGTTGTCCAATATAACACATTAGGGTGGTCCTTATTTTTCAACTTGCGATTTTTGGGGCTGCCCCCCCTCTTAAAATATTTGTTTGGGTACAAAAATTCACCATGCAAAAAATTAGAGTTCTAACATAACGGGAAGATGTCCCGTCCCGCATCGCCCTTGAAAATCGGGCCCCTTGGAAAAATGGTCATAATTTAAAAAAAAATTAAATTTTTGTTTTCTTCAAAATTAAAAAAAAATAAAATAATTTTAGTGTTGGGTTTAATCATAACAACTCAGATAAAAAATATTACATTCCCAGAAAATCGCTAACTTACCCTAACTTTGTGTCAAAAAAATTAATACATATTTTGGGGGTACCTCAAAGTGACTTTTTTGCATTTTTGAAAATTTTATTCAACAAAAATCAAAAACCTGGTGTTTGCTGTCAAGTATTTTATTAAACACATCTCAAGTATTAAATAAGCCAAGTATTACGGATATCCGTTGGCAAAAATTTTTGTTAGAGCATTTTGATTCTAGCGGATTTTAACGTTTTTTTAAATTTGTATAGACTTTTTTTTAATAAGATTTTTGTAATATTTCTACAATGTTATTGTGTATGCTATTTTATATAATTGTAATAACTTTATTATAAAGTATAATTTTTCGTTTTCATAGTTAACCTGTGTTTTCATGGGGTCACAATTGACCCTCGTATTTTAAAGAGTCAAAAATCACAAAGATGACAAAATAAATTTTTGTTTATGTTTCTAATTGTAATTTATTTACATTTTAAAATTAATTAAAATTAATTATTTAGAATAAATTCAGATATTTGTATTCATATCAAAATTGATTTTTTTGTACATATTCAGGAGTATTTTCGAAAAACGTATTTTTAATTTAATAGTGTAAATTTTTTTCCCTCAAAATTATTATTATGGAAAAGTTTTAAGTTCTAATTTTTACTTAATTGACCTACTCGAAGACTAGAAACGGTTAACGAAATTTTTTTAGAATAAATATAAATTGAATTATTCCTTTCTTTATTTTATTTATAAATTTTGCCACAAAGCTGCATTTTTCTTACGTGGGTCATATTTGACCCCAGGTTAACATGGGTTAACTATCAACAGAAAATATAGTATTTTAAAATAAAGTTTTTACAATCATATAAAAAGGCATATACAAAAATATTGATGAAATATTATTAAAACCTTGTTTTAAAGTAAAAATGTATAAAAATAAAAAAAAAAACATTGAAAGCCCGGAGAATCAAAATGCCCTAAAAAAAAAAATTTGCCAACGGATATCCGTAATACCTGGCTTATTTAATACTTGAAATGTGCTTAATGAAATACTTGATTTTTGTTGAATAAAATTTTCAAAAATGCAAAAAAGTCACTTTGAGGTACCCCCAAAATATTTATTAATTTTTTTGACACAAAGTTAGGGTAAGCTAGCGATTTTCTGGGAAAGTAATATTTTTTATCTGAGTAGCTATGATTAAGCCCAACAGAAAAATTATTTTATATTTTTTAAATTTTGAAGAAAAAAATTTGTAATTTTTTTTAAATTATGCCCATTTTTCCAAGGGGCCCGATTTTCAAGGGCGATGCGGGACATCTTCCCGTTATGCTAGAACTCTAATTTTTTACATGGTGAATTTTTGTACCCAAACAAATATTTTAAAAGGGGGGTACAGTCAAAATCTCGTTCTTTTTTTTCGACAATACAACGAAAGACCACCCTAATAACACATATTTGTATTAGAAGTATATTTGTGAATTTTTTTTTAAATCCTTAAGTATATAAATTTCAACCAGTATTAACCAGTTAGATTTTACAAAAACTAAAAGAAAATGTTTTGAAAAATATTTATTGCCCATTTATTTAGGATTTTCAGACAAAAGCATCAATAAAAATCTTTTCCAAAAGTCAGTAAGTCTATTATGGTCGTAAATGTCGACTGAAAGGACATTTGGATTAAATCAAAAATTGTAGCCACAATTTTTCAATCCAAAATCGTTTTAAACTTTTAATGGAAACAAAAAAAGCGTTAAATAAAGGTTATACATAAAATTCATAATCCATTCTCTACTGAATGTAACAAATTTTAACATACAAGTTTATAACCGACGAAAAAAAATTATTATATAGGCTTGATATAATTATATCTAATTACATATGTGGCCATACGTAATGAGCTATATTTACGTCTAATACTAATTTTTAATATAGCGCTTTATATCATCATATATTATCATATATTTTGTTATATATAAGTTGATCTCATCATACATAATTCATATCGCTATATATCAGATCATATATACTTCCATGTATAATTCCAAATAAGTATACATAATGCAATAAATCCTAACAAATTCCATCACTTTTGTTTTAAATTACACTCAGGGAACTTCTGCTGTAAATATTTGTAGCTGTTTGAGTTGTTATGCAGTAATTTTTATTTTTAAGAGAAAAAACAGTCATTTGTAGGAGAAATTTAATTTTGAAATCATCTACATAGTTGATTTAAAAAAAAACAAACCACATCAAATTACTGTATTATACAGTAGTTTTTTTTTTATTTAAAAAATAAAACAAATAAATGTTTGTTTATTTTTTACTGCATATGTGGTTAATTTTTACTACAATTGTGGTTAAATTTTTGAACATTAAAAATCAAATTAGACAATGTTAGTTGAATTTACTCAAATGTAAGTCGCCCTTTCTTTAAGTGAAATTTCATTTGTTTTTAACTACATTTGCAGTGGTCTTTACCTACATGGTATTGTAAGTGTACATATATGTCGCATCACATATAATTTTATATAAATATTTGTGTAAAAAGATAAATTCTATCAGTTTTATATATGGTGGAATTTAATAAAAAAAATCTTACGCTTTTGTCTATAATTATCAGAGACAGCAAAAGAAGCTAAATTCAATGTATTCAAAGTTAAAATATTGTAAAAAAGCTAAATATGTAAAAACTACATTTTTTTAACGACAAAAGTCCAGTTTAGGGGAATAAATAATATTTTATGAGTAAAAAAAAACGGACTTTAAGTCCGAAAATCTTTCAAAAACAAACTAAAAGCCCAAAAATGTTAACAAAAAAATTTTAAAGCACAAAGTCTCTATAGCCCTAAGAACCGAATTGGATTTGGCAAAAAAAAAAATGTAACTGTTCGCGTTAGATTAACTTTTTCTATCAAAATTTTTTGTCTTCAATCTAATATTAAGTACACAGAAAAAATATCAACCTGAAATATCCAATAAAAGATTTGATTTGAATTAAATTTGTTTTAAACAAATATTTAATTGAATCAATGTATATTTTAATTGACTTGTAAATCTATAAATACATATTTCATTTTAAACATAATTCTCAAATTATTTTTTCATACACTGTAGCTTAAATAGAAAATTTTTAGTATAAAATACCAAATACATTTGAAGTTTACAAACAAAACAAGCACACACACAAACAAACAAACAGACTCAACATTAACAAAAACACACATACCAACGTATCGTTCACACAATTTTTTTTTTTGAGTATCATGATTTTTTTTGTAGATAGTTATTTATAGCTTTTTTCTTTTTAATTTTCAATAAAAGTTTTAATTAATATTATCATTGCCGTGATAGGTGCAAATCAATTAAAATGTTAATTGATTCAATAAATTTTTTAATTGAAACCCGTTTTTAGTTTTTTCTGTGTAGTATTGTTAAGAAAAATTAAATCTCGAATTTAATTTGGTTGAACTTTTGAGAGATTTTCTATAAATACAGATTTTGGACTAAAATTGCCGAAAGTTCCTGTTTTTTGGTACAAACTGAACCGAAACTCAAACGAAACAAACAAAAATGTTTAATAAAGACTTATTTTTACCCAACAGTTTATCATTAAACGCAAATTTTTAAAATTTTCTTAAAATGACGTTATTATTATGAAACACTAGACAATTAGATAATTTAAAAAATACGACAGCTACTTTCTTTGTTTGCATCAATCGGGAGCTAAGACAGCGATGATTAATCTTCGGAAGGCACCTAAGCGATCGGTTAAGTTTTTTAAGAAATAATTGGAAAACTAAATGATGTTATAGCTATATACCACAGTGTATAAGTCAAATTAATTGAAAACACGTCCAATTTTCAAATTAGTTGATTTATATTTAAATTTTCATTATAACACACAAAAACATAATAAAACAAATTTCAATCACGAAAACCACCGATTCAATAACTTTAATTACTTAAATGCCGCCAACAACGAAAATTGCTAATTCAATTACAAATTGATAGTTATTTTATTGCACTATTTTTCAATTAAATAATAACTCATTTGTTTAAAAAGTGATCAATATTGTGTACCTTATCAAAAAGCAGAAAACAATTGGATAAAGTGTTGTGGCCATACCAAATGTTTTTTTATAGCTTGAATTTTATAACACTAAATTAAAACCGGCATGTAATTCTCATTTAGTTAGCAGATTTATTTATGCTTACGTGAAGAAATTCACACAGATTTTTTTTTCTTTCTATTGAAACGTAGGGAGTATGGGAATTTTTTTTTGTTTTTGCAAAATTTAGCCCTTTGTTTAAAACTAGAGTATATTTTTAAAATATTTTTTAATTTATTTTTAACATTTTTTTGTTTAAAAAACTGTTATATTTATTTTATAGGAATGTTTTACAATAAATTAATATTCACATTTAAAACACTGAAATTAAATTACTTAACTTAATAAAGCAATAAACCTAATGAGAATTAATAAAATGGATTTAAAATATTTATTACTAATACATAAACATTTATAAAAAACAACTACATACATAAAAATTACAAAAAATAACAACAACATGTTTTGAGCGATAGCATAAAAAATGTCAAGCAAGTTTCAAATTTGAGCATATATTTAATTGATTCAATTAAGTTTTAATTAGCAGCTTTTAATATTTTCAACAAATTGAAAAAAGTAGAGAAATATTTTTCAGTGTATTTGGAATGTAAAACCAAATAGTAGTGCGGATTTCCAAAAAAAAATTTAATGAAGTTATATCAAATTGTAGCAAATTATATAACTTGATCAAATTAGATAAACCCATTTTTTGGATCAAATTATATCAAATGAGATCCCATGGGATCTTATGAGATATGGTTATGTATGACATTAATTTGTGCAGCGGCGTACCCAGGATTTTGTTTCGGAGGGGGCCACATTTTAATTTTTTATTAAATTTTTTTTTGTTTGAAAAGCATATAATTTTTACATATAACATTAGTTTGATCTTTTAAATCAATTTTATAAAATTCTATAATGTTATTAAATTCTTTTGATGGGACATTAACGACCTGACTTGGTACAATTTTATATAAATTTTTAACAACACTTTCATGAACAGTAAATCTATCTTTCATAATTGCTATAACTTCTTCTAAATATTGAATAAACAATAAATATTGAATAATACAACATGATCGGTATTTCTGTGTTCCAACGCGTCTTGGTAGTTGTGTCTTAAAACCATACGCCGTTACCATATTAATGGTCTCAGTGTAAATTAAAAAGAATTCTTCTTCGGCATTTGTTCGCATTGTGCTTAACATGTCAATTACTACACTCAAAAAAATAAGTTAGTACACAAGTTAGTAAAACGTCTTGTAAATCAGGTATACTATTTTTTAGCAAATTTTTTGCTAAAATCGTGTTTTCATCTAAAATTTTTGTTATACTTATTCAGCACTTAACTGTTTTATACTAATGCTTTACGAATATACTAATGTTTTACTAAATTATTTTGCTAAAAAAAATTGTGCTGATAAGCACAATAATAGTGTGGACGACAACCAGATTGAACCAGATATACGCAGAATGAAGCAGATGTCGCGGCATGTCAATATGTAGAAGAGAAGAGTAAAATGATACTAAAAGACACACATCTTAGGTAGATTTTTATGTTTCCTTTTTCTTTTCGTTTCTATAATTATCTTCGGCAGTTGCGCCCTTTAAAAGAAAGCATCATCATGTCGCGGCATGTCAAGATGTAGTAGAGAAGAGTAAAATGATACTAAAAGACACACATCTTAGGTAGATTTTTATGTTTCCTTTTTCTTTTCGTTTCTATAATTATCTTCGGCAGTTGCGCCCTTTAAAAGAAAGCATCATTTAGACAACCATTGATGTAAGTAGTTGAAAGAAAATTTTTGTTATGTTATATATATTTATTTCTATATATTTTCAGATATTAAATTAATTCATGTCGTCAATGTGGGAAAATGAAAATTTTTATATTTCGTAATTATTGTAAATTATTTTTAAAAGAATCACAAAAATATGTTTTATGATTTTCAGCAAATAAATTAACTAAATTACAATTTTTCTACAAATTTTTTGCATTTTTTTCAGTCTACTAAAATTCAGCAAAAAATTTATTAATTTTTAGCAAGGCATTTTTATTTCTAATCCACTAAGTGTTAGCAAAACTTTTGATGAATCTACTAATTTTGTTGCTTAAAATCAGCTCGCTGATTTTCAGCAAAAGATTTTGCTGACATTAGCAATTTTTTTGCTGACTTCACAAACTTTTTTTTTGAGTGTACATGGATGTGATCGTACGCCTTAATAATATCTAAATTGACAGAGTGCAATAATTTGGACAAGTTGTGCGTGATATTTAAAATTTTATTGCAAATTGCGACACCCAGAATAAATTCGAATTTACATATTCGGTTGTGTAAACTTTTTCCAATATTACAGCCTGAAAAAAAGCATATGTTTTGTACTTAATATAAAGAGAAAATATATATAATTATTTAATTGTACCCTCAGATGAACTTACCTTTTCCATCCATTACTTCTAAAGCTTCTATTATTTCCTGCATAGATTCGAAAAATAGATCAACGGAATCGTGGCGTTCAACCCAATTAATAATATTTCACATTTTCAAAAATAGAGGGTGTTGTATTCAAAAACAAGGTTTATATAACATAATACACCCAACGCTATTATTTTTTATACAGTATGTAAACTCAAAAAAATATTATAAATTCATTTATTACATACTAACCAAAACAAAAATAAAATAAAAAATCGAAAATATTTGGGGGGGGGGGGGGGCTTTGGCCCCCAGGCCCCCCCCCTGGGTACGCTACTGAGTTTGTGTATATTTTTAAAACCAGCTGTTCAAGTTCTCATTTAGAAGTCCTTATATAGAACTATAGTTCAATGAAGTTACTATCCCGTTTCTGTACGGATATTCTATAAAATAAAAAAAACCCCATTTAAGAATTTTTGTATTGCAATCTTTAATATATTTAAATGTATTTTCATCCATTTTTGCCCAGATGTAACCGAAAGTCTAGCAAAAATCTATATTTCAATGAACATTTTGTACAAAATGTTCAAAAACAGTTATGAAGCCGTATTGGGCCCGAATATCACCGCCCACACACCGAAAGCCATCTTCGAACCGCCAGTAAACCACCTTAGACTACGAGGATCCATGGTCGGTCCATCCTGCGTCCACTCAGACCTACACCAGATGACAACACCAAATCTCCTACCGATCCGCAATTAAGCACATGTGCGCTGAACGTAAAATACTGGCGTGACCTCCCCCCTCCCCATCGGGCGCACAAGCTCACAAAAATGTTCAGTGTTTTTATTAAAGGCTTATCCAGTATAATTAAAACTATAAATAGTTTTTAAGAAAGGCTGTTAAATAAAAAATAACGTCACTTTGTTACTTTGTACCATATATTTATTTCCTTACCTGTACATTATATTGCTTTAATCAAATTTTTCTTTGATCTTTATTGTGATCGATTTCTTTTATATTCATTTTAATATAATACTTCACAATTACGTGTTAATAGTCTTTTATTAATTATTTTAATAGATTAACAAATTAATACATTTTTTGTTTTGATTTTTTATTTGTGTTTTTGAAGATCAAGCCTTGCCTCTTTTTATTTGATTCAATCAATTTTTTTTTATGCCGAAAATTCATTCATGCTTATCGCCGCTTTTCAATTTATTGAGCTTTTCGCTATTGTACATTAGGATGTCCCTTAAAAAACTATTTGTCGATTTTTGGCTCAGTACACCAGGCAGTTTTATTGCAAATGGTTTCAAATGGAAGTAATTATTTTTTTTGGAAAACGTTTTAAAAAAATGTTTTGTAAAACGGTGTTTTTTTTTTACATAATTTTAAAGATTTTTTGAAAAGAATTGAGAAAAAAAATCGTAAAATTCTTTGCTAAAACTGACGTTGCCGAAAAAACTGCTAAAATTAGCAAATTTTTTTTCGCTAAATATTAGATGATTAAGATGAGAATAGCAAAAATAAATCTGTTGAATCTACAAATATATAGTTATATTGCAGCGAAATTTTAGTAAATTGAAAGTAACAAAATAATCTGCTAGCAAAACATTTGCTTAATATTATTAGACAAAAATATAATAAAAATGTGAAATTTTTAAAGTTTTTTTTTTATATTTTTTCTACTGCTAATAAAAATCTGCCCTTCTGAAATCCGCACTTAACAATTTTTTTAGCAAAAATTTCTGTTGTTTTTAGCAAAATATACTGATATTTGTATTATGCAAATTTTGAGGTAAATAGCAAAAACTTTGTAGATGTTACTGTTTTTGATTGCTGTTTTTAGTTTACAAATATTGAGTACAGGTTTTTGCTAATTTTGTCAGATTAAAATGATATTTTCAACAAACAAAAACTCAACTCAAATATAACTAAAATTTTGTAAAGTTAACAGATTTAATTTTACTGTTCTTTTTTTTTTATTAATAGTTAGCAAAAAAAAAAACTGCTAGTTTTTTCTGCATCGTCATTTTTAATTAATTTTTAGTAGCTTTTTCTGCTAGTTATTTTTATTACAGGTTAATTCTATGAGTTTGCCTAATTTCTATATGTCGATTGCTATTTTTATAATATAATAGTTGTACACTTGGATGTACCTAAAGACCACTGCCAATGTAGTTAAAAACAAATAAAATTTCACTTAAAGAAAGGACGACTTACATTTCAGTAAATTCAACTAACATTGTCATTTGTTTTTTAATGTTCAAAAAATGACTAACAATTGCAGTAAAAATGAACCACATGTTAGTTAAAAATAAACAAACATTTATTTTTTTAATTTTTTAAATAACAAAAAACTACTCTAAAAAATAAATGTAAAATCATAAAACAGTCATTTGATGTGGTTTGTTTTTTTAAATGAACTACAAGGTTAGTAAAAAATTTAATTTGTTCTACAAATTACTGACATTTCCATTAAAAATAAAGAAACTGTATTACAACCCAAATAACTACAAATTTTTAAATCAGAAGTTCCCTGAGTGTATTTAAAAAAAATATAAATTAGTAAAAATTATAATTCGTGTTCGTGTGTGGAGCGACTCCTTTCCAGGGCATTTTATAAAACTTGATTATTTTGTCAAAACTTTAACATAATTTGAATGTATTCATTAAAATTTTCATCATTTTTGCAATAATATCACTTAAACTAGATTAGACTATAATTATACTTACTTTTATTTAAAAAATCGTTAACCGTTAATAGCCTGGGGACAAAAAATACCCATAAAACGTAATTTATATTATGACAGCAAGAGTGGAAATCTTTTAAATAGAGAAACAAATTTTCACATGATACAAATAATTATGTTATGCAATTTGATACATATAGGGTTAATGTTTTCACACACTAAGAAATTTACAGAATGGCTTCTTTCATATTTTGATTAAATTAGTACCAATATCGTATCAATCTTACTTTTAAGGGTTAAGAAAGTGATGTAAAATATGGCTCCAGTTTCTTTTTTCGCATTTATTCCAATTAAACTATAAAAAAATGTTGATATCCGTTTTTGTATAGTATCTTTGGAATAAAGGTTAAAGGTATTTTAAAGATCTATCTATTTTTCGACCTAAGATTTAGTAATTCGTAATACTAAAATTTACAAATTCTGCCAGTTAATTTAAACCACAATTGTTTTCAAACCCATATTTTTGCGTCTCCGCTTTCAGCCTCACTTGTAGATGGCGTTATTTTCTCATATTTTTTATTTTATAATCATAAAATAGGATATATCTCGGAAACCAAGCGAGATAGAGCAAAATGGATCAAAAATAGTTACTCCGTACTTAGTAAGTACTCCTTATTAACTACTTATATTCGTGGTAATAAATATGGACCTGCCTCTGGTCAAAGCCGGAAAGATCTTTTTAGCAGAAATTTTCTGTTGATTCAGCTTAAAAATTGTATTGATTTAGCTAAATTTTTAATTTAATTACAACAGTCAACTCAAATTTAGTTATTTTAAAATGTAGGTCACCTAAATTTAGCAGACTGTGATTCTCAAATTCATTGAAAATTCTTCTGATCCAAATTCAGGTACTATTTTCTGTTGTTTTTTATGGGTACAAAAATAGCAATTGACATCTCCAAAAAATCTTTAAATTGAATAAAAAAAAAATACGTGTTCACATTTTGTTTTTAATTTGTACTTCATTTTTGATTCCAGGCTAAAATGTTTCAATGATATCCGATGAAGTCAGAATTCCATATCTGAATAATTTTGCGTATAAGTGACAATTCACACTATCCATCCATATCTACTATTGCCCATTATTGGTGATACGAAATGTCAAATTATTGTAAATTCTCTTTTGAAAATTACAAAATACTGGGAAATACTAGATAGGGGTAGACAGGGTTGGATAGTGTGTGAATTAAGCATACATAAAATTTTTGTAAATTTCGAATTTAGGAAATTTTTAATACAATATAATACACTTTTTTTTTAAATCGATTTCTTCCATTTGCAATAAAACTGGGGGATGTAATGACAATTCTATCTTTAAGGGACACCCTATTGTACATACATTTGATCATGCAGTAAAATTGGAAAAATTAAAATTTATGTACTAATATAGTGATTTATATGAAGGTACTAGAAATAAAATTCATTTAAAAGAATTCCACAAATTAACACAAAATAGTAAAAATGTCATCGTTGTAATTTATCGCACAAACATTTAGTTTGTACGAGTACTTTTCAATCAAATCAAATAGATTCAAGTTCAAATTTAATGGAAATTTTAGAGGTGTGTAGTATTTACATTCACCCAATTTATCAGGGTAAATATTTAATACCAACTGTAGTCTGATTTGCTTTATGAACTTGTAAGGTTGGCCTTTTATTTAAATTCATTATTAAATAAAATTGAAAGAAATTATCGAAAATTTAGTTAAAAATGTTATGATGTTTTTTTTTTTGGTACTAATTTTAGAGCTTTTATTTGAAAAGGAAACATTTTACACGGATGGTCCCGGGTTCGATTCCCGGTGACGAAAACATCAATTAAAAAAAATAATATGTATGAGTTTTCTATCACTTATATGCATCGCTACACCCACCTTCGGTGCTCCCATAGCGCTTAACCCCACCGAAGTAAAATAATGAATCAGGGATATGAAACAAAAAGCTTCAATAAATTCGCCAACTCTACATCAGGTGGCGAGCAACAACTGTTCTAAGACTTATCATCTCGCGCAATTACAGTGTTGCCATGTTTGAAGCCCTTCATCTTTCACCACCTTTTATCTCTCCACTTTCCCCTTTACAAAGAAAGCAACACATTTATTAATAGGAAAAATTTCCTGAGTGTTGCTTCTCTTTAAAAAAAAAAAAAAAAAAAAAATAAAAAATAAAACTACACCACTGAACTCCAAAATACGAGTTTTCGTTTTTTTATGGTTTCTAGTTTTAAAAGTCGATGGAAACTCGAATTTTGGGGTACACTATGAAAGTAGTATTAGCTACATTAATAGAAAATAAGTTAGTAAACATTTTTGCTAAAAGTAATAAAAATTAGTTAAAAATTACAAAAAAAATCTGCAGATTTTTATGCGAAACAATAGTAAGATAAGAATAGCAAAAATAATCTGTTGAATTTAAAAATATTTTGTTTATATTACATAAAGTACACTCAAATTGTATATTAAATATAAGTAGACTCAAAAAAAAGTTAGTAAAGACAGCATACTATTCTCTGCCTCGAACTAAGTCAACTTTTCAGTTTTTCATACACGTCAACATTATTGCTTAGTTCGTACTTGTCAAATCGCTGTCAATCAGTATTCTTAAATAATAACTACTCACAAGCTTTACCTGTGGAAAGGGGTGTACCTCAAGGCTCGATTTTAGGACCTCTTCTTTTTTCACTCTATGTGAATGACTTGCCTAATCGCTTGCTTCACTCTAAACTTCAAATGTATGCTGATGACGTCCAGCTTTACTTGGGGAGTTCAATAGATCGTGTTCATGAAAATCTTAGTAAACTTAACTATGATCTCAACCAAATTTACCTCTGGGCATCGGAAAATAGGCTTTGCTTAAACCCTCAAAAATCAAAATGCCTCATAATACGCAAAAAATCGTCACAATTAAACGTTAACTTTGATATTGTTCTCAACAACAAGAAAATTGAAATAGTTTCGTTTGTGAAAAACCTCGGGGTTATTTTTAATAACACGCTTAGTTGGTCGAATCATGTCAACTCCATAGTCTTCAAGATGAACTATATGCTTCGTACACTATGGCCTATACAGTACTGTACACCTTTTGAAATCAGAATGCTTATTGCTAAAGTTTATTTAATGCCCAGGTTGCTCTATGGCTGTGAGCTTTTCGCTCATTGTGATTCCTCGAGTAAGAGTAAATTAAAGGTGATCTACAATAAAATAATAAGATATGTTTTTGGGCTCTCAAAGCGCGATCATAATAGAGTATCTTCCTATACAAATCAGTTGTACGGCATGTCTCTTGAGAATCTAATGAACGTCAGAATACTCACCCTGCTTCACAAAATAATATATACTAAGGAGCCACGAAATTTGTATGACCGCCTTGCATTTTTTCAATCAGGAAGGGGTAAAAAGATACTTTCCCTCCGGTACAGAAGCCTTATTACGGAATGGCAATTTTATTTTAACGCCATCCATCTTTGGAACTTTCTTCCAAACAAAATTCAAACCAACAATAACGCAACAAGTTTTAAAAAGGAAATAACAAAACATTTCTCAACTTAAAGTTTTTCATGTCAGTAACTAAATATTATTAATTTTTATTTTATTTTTCATTTCATTGTCAAAATTGATTTAATGTTTTAATGTTTTATTTTTTTTTTTATTTTTTTTTTATATTTTTCTATTTTTATTAATTATTATTAATTTAATTATTTAAAACTACAAATGTAACAGTATTATGTAATTACAATTTCTTACATCCCATACTTTAAATTAAAAGATATATATCTTGTTGTATGGGATTGTCAAATAAATTCAAATTCAAATTCAAATTCAAATTCAAAAAAATTTTGCTGAGTCAGCTTAATTTTAGCCAGGGGGTGCTTGCAAATAAATTGCTAATGTCAGCAAAATATTTTGCAACAAAATTAGTAGATTCAGCTAAAGTTTTACTAACGCCTAGTTGATTAAAAATTAAAAAATTCTTGTTAAAAGTTAACAAAATTTTTGCTGAATATTAGTAGACTAAAAAAAACTCAAAAAATTTGTAGAAAAATTATACTTTAGTTAATTTATTTGCTGAAAATCCTAAACATTATCTCATGATCTTTTTAAAAATAATTAACAATACGTTACAAAATATAAAAATGTTCATACTTCCACATTGACGACATGAATTAAAATTATATTTCAACTACTTACATCAATGGTTGTTTAAATTATAGCATTTTTCAAAGGAAGACAAATGCCGTGGATAATTCTGGAAACGATAATGGATAATTCTGGAAACAACGTCTCACTAACTTTTCTATTAACTTATTTTTTTGAGTGTAGACAAAAAAAAATTATAAAAAATGTGAAATTTTATAAGTTTTTTTTTATATTTTTTTTAATGTGAATAAAAATCTGCCCTTTTGAAATCTACAATGTTTTAGCAAAGTTTTCTGTTGATTTAAGTAAAATATACTGTTATTTGCATTTTACTAAATGTAAGGTAAATACAGCAAAAAAATTGTTTGCTGGTTTTAATCTAAAAATATTTAGTAAATGTTTTTGAAAATTTTAGCCAGGTAAATTGCCTTTTTATTTAACTTAAATTAAACTCAAACATTACTTAAACTTTGTAAAGTTAACAGTTTTAATTTATTAATATTTAGCAAAAAAATCTGCTAATTTTGGCAGTTTTCTCTGCAACTAATTTTTAGTTGCATTTTTGCTAATTTTACAGTGCACAGTGGTAAAATACGGTCATAACTCTATAACTGTGTTGTTTATTAATTTAAATAGCTACTTTCTTATCTGTCATCTTAACTTGGGTGTAATAAATACAGGGGCTGGACAAGTTGGTATGGACATCTAAAATGTATTGAAAATGCACTTAAATGTTTTATAATTGGTCTAATATTTGGGCCAACCACTTACAAATATTGCTCAATGCCTAATAACAAAAATTATCAAATTCTGTAGAAGTTGTTGGTTATAAAAATATTAAATCGTTTAATGGTGGAATTCTCTCGCTGAGTCGAAAAAAGAAACTGACATTTTGTAGAATTGCCAGATTTTTTTCTAGAGTAGCCAAGTTTTTTTGCGGTAACCGTAAAGAATAGCATATTTTGAGTTAATCGCAATATTTTCACCTCAGAAATGATTATTAATACGATCATCTTAATACAATAGTCTTAAAAAATAAAAGATTTTCAGAAAATGTATGGAAACCAAATAAATTTTCACATTTGAACATATATTGTATAAGAACATGGACCGATTTTGATAAATTTTTATTTTAAACACCTACTGACACGAAAAATTCGGAATGTGTATAATACGAGTACATTCCATGTGTATTTTTTGGCACTTTTGTGGTGCCTTTAACTCAGTTGCAATACACGACGGCACAAAAAGCTCAAATATATAGCACTCACTAATGACATTTGGGAGTTTCGAATAACACAAAGCCTAAACCTCAAAGAAGTCCCAAAAATTTTCTGTAGCTTATTAAAATTTGGTAGTTTTATATTTTTTTTTATTTCTTAAAACACAATTTCTTGGATTAAATAAACCATGAAAATCAAAGTCGAAATACTTCAAATCGCCATACAATGATTAAAAACAAAACTAATTTTGATATAGAAAAAACTTTATAAAAAACTGAATTCAAAAGGATTGCCTTATGCTACATTGTTTCTATAGTTTGAAAACGAAATTTTTTAATTGGGATATCGATATAAGAAAAGTTGCATCTTTGATGTATCATCAAATTTAATATAGCCCACTCCCAATAGTAAAGGTGGATGATTCTTTTTATTAGGAATACAAATTTTCGTTGGGCATCAAAATTTTCGAAACAATTTCACACATTTTTTTTTTTAGTTTTGCCCGCATTTTACCATTGTGCAGTGTGCACTCAGACAGTTATTTCTTCAGTAATGCGTTTGTAGTTATTTTAACTGCAATTGCTGTTGTTTTAGTTGACAAATGTAGCTTGTAAAATCACGAGTTTACACAATTTTAAAGAATTGCAATAACCCTACGGGCAAAGGGACATTTTCCGGATGACAGCCAGGATATGTCTCAAGGTGTCGGTGACACGTTCGGGATCGAACTATTAATATGAAAGGGACAAATAATATCAATTATCGTATCAAATATAATTGACATTATTTAAACCACATCAATGGCAAATTATATTAGTTCCATAATATGTCCTACTTTACCCAGTCCCGGGATATGTCCTTTAAGGGCAATTGACTACTCATTGCCCGTAGGGCATACTAGAGAACACGTATGAAAAACATAAAGAAATTTCAGGGATAGCAGGAAATATCGCTAACATACCGTTATTGATTTAAAACTCTTTTAACTGACTATCGTTATCAATAAAATACCGTCACCATCATCTAAATAACAATATCCTTAAAATACCGTTGACGATAATAACTAAAACAACGTTATTTCTAAAATACCGTTACCGAAATAATTGAAATAGCGTTATCTTTAAAACACTGTTACCAAAATAATCTGACAAGATAAAAAAATAAACGCATTAAATAGATATATTTGCCTAAAGTTTGATCATAAACTAGCCAGTCATTGGAATTCTGGCATAATTGGTCTGAAAAGATCAGTGTGCATTGGCATTACCTGAATTACTAAAATAACGTTACCATTAAAATACCGTTACCGAAATATTTGAAATCCCTAAAATAACGTTACCGAAATAACTAAATTCCGTTAACGCTAAAAAGCCGTTAACGAAAAAAAAGAAAATAGCGTTACCCCTAAAGATAACCGCATCAAATCGGGTGCCATCCATGCACTCAGGGAACTTCTGCTGTAAATATTTGTAGTTGTTTGAGTTGTAATACAGTATCGTTATTTTTAAGTGAAAAAACAGTCATCTGTAGAATAAATTTCAGTTTTTACTACATTTGCAGTTCATTTAAAAAACAAACCACATCAAAATACTGTATTTTGATTTTACATTAATTTTATACAGTAGTTTTTTTTTTTTTTTTAATAAAATAAATACAATTGTGGTTCATTTTTTGAACAGAAAAAAACAAATGACAATCTTAGTTGAATTTACTGAAATTTAAGTCGTCCCTTCTGCAAGTAAAATTTCATTTGTATTTAAATACTTATGCAGTGGTCTTTACCTAAATAGTCTTGAAATGTTTTGCGCAAGGATAATGTTTCGTATTTTCTTATCAAAATATGAAATTAAAATATAGTGGTTAAATCCTGCATATATTTTGAAATAATTTTTAAAAACTCTAGTTCTTTCCAAATTAATATTTTTTTTTTTTATTTCCAATTGAAGTTAAGATGTTTAATTACACTGTGCTACACAGAAAATTCACTAGTCAAATGATCTAGTCTAGGTTGTAAGTCTACTTGAGTGTATTGTAAAACCGGTTTAAGAAGTTGCAATAAACCAGACTGACCATTCGTTCCGATCTGATCAGTACATATACCGATTTTTTGGTCACGTGTATATATAGAAAAAGTACACTGCGTTGCAAAACTATAATTACACATTAATTTCACACAATTTAAAGGGTTCAACCGGCATAAATGTAAAACCCATGGAAAATTAATAGTATTTAACAAAAAAAAAAAAAAAAAAATAAATAATTTATTTTTTTATTTCACTATCTAAAAATAATAACAAAATCAATAAAATAGCGGAATATTGAAAACCTCGTATGCAATAAATTATGGCGTATAACTGGGTACACTTGTAAGAAGGCGGTTTTTAATAAATTTTTATTTTATTCATAAAAAAGTCTGTACAACTAGCAAAAAAATCTTTAGAACCTAAATGTAGGGAACACAAAAAAAAAAAGAATTTATAAATTAACTCGCTTGGAACAAAAACCAGCATACCAAAACAAAAATCCTAAAAATACACAAAAATTATATCACACTGTTAACTCAAATACAGGATATCAAATTTCAAACCAATTCCAACCGAATTGAAACTCATTCAAAAAATGTTTATACAAGCAACACGCTTCTTATTTCAAATTAAGTATGAATGTACCAATAAGTGTTAACACTGCAAGCATAAATAAATATTTCATCACATTTTAAGTATTGTTTAACCCTTTCACTGCCCTTGTTCACTAAAGTGTACACATTTTTAAAAAATAAAAAAAAAAATTAGATATTGCTATAAAACTTTAGATTTTTGTTAAAGTATTTTCATATGAGTCATTCCATGCCAAACCGAACGATTTTTGACATCGCGATGTTTTGCTTGCTTTGAAATTTGACAGACGTATTATTATTTCAAAAATATTTTACACGTATTTTTGGAAAAAATAATAAAAAAAATGTTAAAGTTATTTATGTTTAAAAAAAACCGACATGTCAATATTTAAATTGTTGTAGTTTTAAAACTAAAAGGCCGATTTCAATAGTTGGTGGCTCATTTTAATGATCTTTTACATGCAAAGAAAAAACATGATAGGGGTAAGCATATTCGAAGAGCATCATACATTTTTGGATTTATGATTGCGACAACCATGTGTTTTTTTTTATTATTTTTTTTTTAATTTAACCAATACTCAGGGGATGCCCCCTACTCATGCAGTGCATTGTATTGATCAGGAAAATAGGGTATGGGAAGGAGTAGTTCTTGTGGATATTTGATTTAAATTTTTCTAAATTGTAACAGGGAAGACTTCTGCGGGAAGTTTGTTCCACATACGAATTGTTCGACTAAAAAACGAATTTTCTCTGTAATGCGTTGTGCGAAACACAGGACAATCAACTACAAACGGATGTGCTCTACTAGATAAGCGAGTATTACGAATAAAAACTCGGGCTCGAGGAATAAGTTCACTTATCTAAGAAGAGCACCTCCCATGGTAATATCGATAGAAAAGTGTCACACAACCCACATTCCGACGATGCTCCAATGAATCAATAGAGTTGGATACACTACTGTCATTGATAAGCTTCACCGCACTCCCCTGAACACGGTCCAGAAGCTTCAGAATAGACACTGAAGCCCCTGCCCATATATGAGAGTTGTATTCCATTTTCGGCCGGATATAGCTGGTATAAATAGTAAGGAGATCGGATGGAGTGAAGTAAGTCTTGCTCCGTTTCAGAAAACCAAGGCACTTGAATGCTTCTTTCGACACTTGAAATACGTGCTTATTCCAGCGGACATCACACTGTATTTTCATGCCCAGAACATCAAGAGTATCCGATTCCTCAATACATATACCATCCATAGCTACAGATGACAATGTTAATTCCACAGCCCGTCTGTGGGTTAACATACAACATTGGGTCTTGCGTGCATTAAAATCGACCTTATTCGCGCGACCCCACTCAGAGACTGTAGAAAGGTCTTGATTGAGTGTGTCATTCATGTTCTGCCGCATGCTCTCTATCTCCAAAGAGCTTGGCCTGTGATCGAATGAAAATGAATGACAAATGTTGCTGTCATCTGCAAAAGAGTAGATAGGATTGAAGGTCTGACCAAGAAGGTCATTAATAAAAATAAGAAAAAGGGTAGGAGAAAGAACAGAACCTTGCGGTACCCCTGAATTTAGTTGAAACTCGTTTGATGAGACCCCATCTAAAACAACACGTATAGTGCGGTCTCTGAGAAGGTTCCCAATTGATCTCAATATAATCATATTATGGGTAAGGAAATGTTTATAAATTATCATAGTATGATTACTACATTATTTTTCCAGCATTCTGTTAAAGCTGGATTACGAAATTATATATGTTTTTTTTTTAAATAGTACAAACAAATATTTATTTATTTAATAATTTACATATTTAAATAAACTTATTTTAAAATAATTTAAGTAATTAAATTATCTTTGCTCCGACGAATAATAATTGTGTTATTAAGCAGTTAAATCATTATTTTGTCGCTATGCGATGTTTATATAATTTTTTTTATTTTAGTATCAAAAAAGCCAAAACTAAACTTTCTCTTTTTCAGCACAAATCTTATTTTGTCAGGGAAAATAAAATAATGGAAACATATGATTACAGCATAAGTACACTTAGGAAATTTTGTTGGTAAAGACGACTGCAATTGTAGTCAAAAACAAATGAAATTTCATTTAAAAAAAGGACGACTTACATTTCATTAAATTCAACTAACATTGTCATTTGTTTTTTAATGTTCAAAAAATGACTAACAATTGCAGTAAAAATGAACCACATGGTAGTAAAAAATAAACCAAAATTTTTTTTTTTTATTTTTTTAAATAACAAAAAACAACTGTAAAAAATAAATGTAAAATCATAAAACAGTCATTTGATGTGAGTTGTTTTTTTAAATGAACTACAAGGTTAGTTAAAAATTTTATTTGTTCTACAAATGACTTACATTTACATTAAAAATAATGAAACTGTATTACAACCCAAACAACTACATATTTTTAAATCAGAAGTTCCCTGAGTGTACATAAGTACGCATTAAAATATTGTTAAGAATACTTTTTCACAATACATTTATAATGATCATACCATGTTTGTAGCAAGCATAATATTTGCATTATAACCATTTCTGCGTGAGTACAACAAATTTGAAAATAAATCATTTTTTAGCACTTTGTTTTATCACTTTTTACTTAATTTATAACACTTTTAAGTATAATAAACAATAACTTCATTTAAGGAATGCGTGTCAGTTTAACTTTTGCCTCGGCTCCCATAGTAGACCGAATTGAGACTACCAAATTATGCTTTCTTCCACTAAAAAGATCACCATTACAATTAACTTCTTCTTTATTTGCATATCCACTTCTGGATTTTAGCGCTTACATACATTTAGTTTTTTTTTTTTTTTACATGTTACATATTTTTACGAGCATTACTTAAATATTCGAAAATATTACATAAGTATTCTAAATCCATTTTTATAATGTACTTTTAATTAATATTATTAATTATAGTTAAAAAATAATCTCTATTTCTAGCAGTGTTAATAAGATCATTCATTGTTCGTAACCCAGTCCAATTTCTTATATTTCTGAGCCATGATAATTGCTTGCGACCGATTCCACGTCTTCCTTCAATCTTTCCTTGGATAATGAGCTGTAGCAAATCATATTTTGGTCCTCTTATTATATGACCGAGGTATGCTGTTTTTTGACGCTTGATGTTTTTTAAGAGCTCACGGTCTTTATTCAAAGCCTGTAATACTTCCTCGTTTCTTACTCTATCGGTCCATTTTATACTTAAGATTCTTCGATAGCACCACATTTCAAATGCTTCGAGTCTGTTCATGTCTTCTTGTTTAATATTATTTAATTTGTTCGGACTGGCTGTTTCTCAAAACTTCTTTTCACAAAATCTTAAACAATAATGTCATTAAAAGAGCGAAGACGCTCATAAAAAAACAGACTGATCATCTTATAGTTGGCGCAACTATAATATCGCTGTATTTAGAGAAAGGAATATGATAATAAATACTATATCATGATTGTAGACAAAAGAATAATACGATTACCAAAAAAAGGAGAGGAAGTTTTCCTAGAACATGATTAAAGCAACAATATTATTGGTGAAATATGATTGATACAATAATAATTTAATTGAAACAAGCATTTATGATTGTCGCAATCATAACGTTTTAGTGGTAACAACGATGTTTTTTTTTTATATTATTGGGAGGGATCATATATTTAAACCTTTTTCTTTCTAATTTAAGGACCCGTAACAAAACTCTTATATCAAAATAGAAATATATCCACAAACAAAAACTCGGCAGAGAAAGGGTTAATAATTTTTTGTTCCTTGTTTTTTTTTTTCATCTTCATCAATGAAACTGAAAGTGACCCTTTATTAATCTCCTTTTTTATGATCTACTCTCATTACAGTATGAAACTTAGTTCAGTGATCTTGCAAATATTTTTCCTCATTATATTTGGCAAAATGTTGGCATTTGGATTTGTTGGCCCAGAAGAGCGTAAATGTAAATACTTACGAGTTGATAAATTACTCAAAATACGTTGTTACGACATGAATTTGAAAGAAGTGCCGCAGTATCTGAAAACATCAGTTGAGGTAAGTTTTGTAATATTTTGATGTAATTTATGGTGGACGAATTGAATTTGATATTCAATTAGTTTTGTAGTCTGCTTAAGTGGCAATTAACTTGTTTGAACTTGATTTGTTGCATGTTGCATACATTTGAATGTATGTATGTGTGCATAAATGCAATCATGTAATATGAGTAAATGTGTAAATTAAATGGATTTACATTTTAATTAAATGAAAACTGTTGGTTATAGTCATAAAGAATTGAATGCACACAATTTTTGTGGATGTACATTTATTTACTAAGGTCAGGGTTCGGATGTTGGATTCTTAATGAAAAAAATTGTTACTGTTGTTATTGTCAATTATTACTTACATGGTTACTTAAATAACACTGTGATAGTCGATAGTGATAGTTTTAAGCCTTTTTAGCAAAAAAAAAACTAATACAGTCGAATTAAATAACATAAAAATAATCTCGATGTATATAAAAACAAAAAACTAATATAACTGTAAAAAATATTACTTGAGCCAGAGTAAACACTAAAAATTTTTTATATAAATAGAACATTTTTGGTCTTCAAAGTTTAGTAACGTCATGATGCTTGTTAGGAAAAGACCTAACCACGTGGTTGATTACTAAGAAGACAAGAATGGAGCAAAATTGATTATTAATAGGTTTTTTGTTAAAGTTCTGCCTATTATATAGGCTCTAGCTTTTCTAAAACTTCGGGGTTTGATGAGATATTTAGCCAGATCGAAATACTAGTATCAACCTAGCTAATATGTTTGATTTGCTTTATTTTTGTAAATATACGGAGGTTGAAAGCTCGTTATAAATTAAAAAAAAAAAAAAAAAAATTTAAAATAGCGCAGGCTTAGCTATATCCATGAAAAATGGATATATACCGATTTCTCAAAAACTGGAGCCAATCTGACACATCCAAATGTACTTTCGCATTCAGGGGACTCCCCCCTAATAGTTCGAAAAGGATCCATCGAAGTTCATTTTTTTCGGGTCAAAAACTATCACAGTGTAATTTAATTTGTAAGTTGAAGGCGAAATTTAATAATCAGTTAAATAGCCCTTTTCAAATATACACTGAGAGAATTATCCTTCATTATATTAATGAATCAATTTCATTGAATTTTTTTTTTATACTCAATGAAGAATTTCTTATTTACAAATTTTTCATAAAATTTCATAGTTTCATAAAAAAAAATTCATTCGAGTTATTAAATTATCCCTTCATAAATTTAATAAAAATGTTCTTTACAGCTATGAAATTATTTCAAAGACTTAATTTTTTATTTTTTCATAAAATTTCATAATTTCATTAATTTTCATACATTTCAAAATTTAGTTTTAAGATTTAATTCTCAAATGTTCAACATATTTTATATTCATGAAACAATTTCATAGCTTTTTTTTCGTATACTCAATGAAGAATTTCATATTAACAATTTTTTCATAAATTTTTTATCATAAAATTTCATAGTTTCATAAAAAAAATTCAGTTGAGTTCTTAAATTATCCCTTCATAAATTTAATGAAAACTTTCTTAGAGCTATGAAATTATTTCAAAGACTTATTTTTTTTTTTTTATTTTTTCATAAAATTTCATAATTCTATTAATTTTCATATATTTCAAACTTTAGTTTTAAGATTTAATTCTCAAGTGTTCAATATATTTTATAATGAGCTTTATAATTTCAATATAGATTTTTATTAATTTTTAACTTATATGAAGTTTAAAAAATCATGTGAAGCGGTTAGTTCTAATGTATTTTACAAGACGTTCATGAAGAGTTTTAATAATTGAAGGAAACTGCTTAATATTAAAAAATTTTATGAAATTGTTTCATAAATTCTATAATTCTATATTGTCGGAATGAATTATTAGTTTTATGAAGATTTTCATTAATGAAAATTATTCAAGTTCGAGGACATACTCTATATTTCTTTATTAGGATATTGTCCTAACAAATAATCTATAGTTTTTGTTTTTAAATTTATTAATTGACCCTTTCAAGAATGTGTTGATAGATCTATTTCGGGAAGTTTCTAGGTTCCCATCATCATAACACGGTTTGAAAGAGGTAACAATCCCATGCAAAACATCAAGTATTCATATAAACTAGTTTCCTCACTAAATGAGAACTAATATATATATATGAGCTCGAAGTTAAAGATTATCACCATTGATCAAAAATAAATTGAAAACTAGTTTTTTGTCTGTATGTCTACCTTTGGTAAAAATTCAGTACACGTTTCTGTTTGTTTACCTTTTCATTTGTACATTTGTTTTTAATTCAATTCTACAAACATTAACATTCATTATTTCTACAAACATTTCATAAACAGTGACTTTATTAATGTTTCATATATTCCATGTTTCATAGAGTGAGATATAGTCGGAATGATTCATTAGTTTAATGAAGATTTTCATTAATTCTACATACATTTCATAAACATTGACTTAAATGTTTCATATATTCTATGTTTTATAGAGTGAGAGATAGTCGGAATGATTCATTAGTTTTATGAAGATATTCATTAATTCCACAAACATTTCATAAAAATTGACTTTAATGTTTCGTAGATTCCAAGTTTCATACTTTCCATGAAACGTTTCAATGGACGAGTGACAATTTTCATTAAAGCTATGAAGAAATTTATTAATGAAGTGAAGATAATTCACTCAGTGTAGGTAATAAACTTAGTTCAAATAACAAACTTACAAGGACCTGCAAATCTTAATGAACGTCCAATATGTCGTAGAGAATAAACATTTAAAAGACCCGTGTTTTTTTTTTAGCTGCCAACCTTACTAAGTGCGTTTAAAAAATTACCCCATTTTGTTTTTTTTTGCGGTTTATTTCATTCTATTAAAACTAACTATAGACAAATTTGGTATCAGATAAAAAGTATTTTTAAGATAATTTCACTGGTGTACAAATTATGTCCAAAGACATTCAAGTATTTTTGTTATTAAAAAAAAAATGTGTTTCGAGTAACATTATTTGGCGTTTTATTAAGGAATTTTAATTGCGTTAATCTAAAAATATGTCATAGCCATGCCTATCTAATTTAATCGAGGGGATGTCTGAGCTTTTTCCTATATTCGAAACCGTACGGTTTTTATGCGACTTTTCCAGAAGAGCATTTTTCTAATATATTTCAAATAATTAAAAAATGTGGCAACTCTGGTTCCAATATACAGGCAATATGGGTATCAACATGTTTTCTTGAGTACTTTAACCCTGCGTACAAATAAATGTAGTTTTTTTTCTTAAATTGAATAAAAGTTTTCATACAAAAGCAAATTCAATTTTAACCCTACTTTTTAACCCTTAAACTTGATATTGGGCAGCTAAAGAAAAATATTTGCCTATTTTTATTGCTCCTTTACAACATATCCAATGTTCATAAAAATATGAGTGTTCAAGTCGGGATGCCTCCTTTATTAGTTCAATTTGAAATAAAATATTTCTGAGAAAAACAAATAACGTGTGTTGAATATCCACCAGAGGTGGACCTTGCACATAACAAACAAGTTTTCAATTTATTTTTTGATCAATGGTTATAATCTTTAACTTCAAGCTCATATATTAGTTCTCATGTAGTGAGTAAACTAGTTTATATGAATGTTTGATGTTTGGCATGGGATTGTTACCGCTTTCAAAACGTGTTCTGATGATGGGAACCTAGAAAATTCCCGAAATAGATCTATCAACACATTCCTGAAAGGGTCAAATAATAAATTTGAAAACAAAAAACTCTATAGATTATTTGTTAGGACAATACCCTAATAAAGAAATATAGAGTATGGCCTTGAACTTGAATAATTTTCATTTTCATTAAAATATTTCTGGATCTACTCGATAGATTTCTAAGTTTGACACCTCGTTTTCTTTATTGAAGAGCATATTATAAATCGACTCTGCTCCAGCGAGACTAATTATGTTCAGGCTTTCGATCTTTTTTTTTATTGCACCAATCGATTTCCCTATTGGTCACGCATCTACCCACCAAACCATTTTTCGATATTTTAATTGGATCAAAAGTTATAAAAATTTAAATAGGTGTTAACTGCAGAAAAATGCTATATAAAAATGGTACGAGTGAGTATATGTTTAATAACCCATAACTGATTTTGGCGAAAAATTTAATATACACATATTTGCACTGAATTTTCTGTCAAATTAGATTTTTTTCAGTCCAGCCTTCAAAATAATAACTTAAATAAATGCGATTTCAATTTAAACCCCAAAATTTAACCCATTTCTAAACAACATACCTTTAAAGAGACGTTAATTTTTAAGATCCTATAATTTCTGATCGCAAGGCAATATAACGTCGCAATAAAAACCATGTTAAAGTTTGAAGATTTGCATGCCAACGCGGTTTAAAAAATTTTAAAATTTGCAACCTTAGGGTTGCTATATAATAAATAAAAAAAATATTTTTGACATTTTTTTAAAGCACTTTTTTAAAAACATAAGGAAGAAAGGCTTAATAAAAAGCTGGTTTTGATAAAGACTTATTAGAAAATATTTAGAAATAGAAATTTTGTTATTTTTTTTTTATTATTTTAGAAAGGTTAAGGTTAAGAAGAAGAATAAACGTTTTTCGCAAAAATATTATAAACACTATTAACTTTCAAATCAGACTAGACTAGTTTCTGCCTTTTTAATGGACAGGTGTCATTATGGATTTTCCATTTAAATTATATTATTATTTGTGTCTTATAATTGTCAGATTGTCTCTATATGATAAATTTTTCAACAACCTGCGGCTGTAAGAATCAAACCTGCGCTCTTCTTACATTACAAATGTAACAATACCAAGTCGTGGCCGATAGCGAGTAGCCAAGTATGGCCTCGAATGTAATGCAGCTAAATTTGTAGTTTTCTTTTCTATTACACTGACAGAATTTTCCTTCATAGTATTAATGAAACGATTTCATTAAAATCGATTCATTGGTTTAATGAAAAATTTCATTAACTGTTGAGAAACAATATAATTTCCCCCACTGTGCTACATTTGTGGGTGGCCCCGGGAGAACCTTTCTCGTTAGATTTATTTTTTACATGTCATCCTATTACAAGTAACGAAAATTTGCTGAATCAGGCTGAGTTTATTAAAAATCTGCCATCGCTTTTGCAGAACAGCCTGTGATGTTTACTTTCGAACTTTTCGAACTTTTTTTATAAAAATATTTTATAGATCCTATAAAGACCAGACCCTATAAATAATATCAACGAATGATAATTTCTCAATAACCACCAAATTAATGCTATGCTAAAATAATCATAAAAAGAGCAAATTATTAAATATCAACGAAAATATTTCATACAAACTATGAATTATATTCATTAAACACATGAAACTTTCATCACGGTTAGGCTAGTATTAATGAAAAAAATTTCATTTCCTTTATGAAATTTTCATTGGGTCAATGAAACCACTCATTAAAATTGATTTAATGAAACACCTTTCATTGACTCAATGAAACGTTTCTTTGGGGACTTTTTTATGAAAAAATTCATTAGATTAATGAAGGAATTCATTATAGTAATGAAGGAATTCATTAATACTACGCACAAATTTCTTTCAGTGTAGCTTTTCTGTTAAATTATACTCAGAAGTGAGTATCATTCAACATGTACTTTTTGAAATAAAAATTTACTGATCAAATCCACATTTTTCCGGTATTGTAAAAATGAAAGTATGAAATTAAACCGTTTCTGCTTTTAAGATCAAAACTGAGCTATTTTCTCTCACCCAGCAAAAGAGCATATAATTTTTAGTTGCCAAATAACAATTTAAAAAATATGTCTAAAAATACAAAAGTTACAAAAAAATTCTTAAGAACAGTTCGTAAACAATAATAAAAATTTTGTTAAATTTTTTATAGAAGTTTGACTTGTTAATATTCAAGAATTAGATTTTCAAGAAAAAAACATTAACAATTTAAGTGCAAACAGAGCGTCAAAGTTTTGTTTAGTTTTGCTTTATTTGCTTTATTTATTATTTTTTAAGCTGAATTTTTCTAAAAAAAATTATTGTAATCGCTAGACTTTTGTCCAGGAGCGACTGTAGACTTCTGATGGGGATGTTAACTGGCCACTGCTGGACGGCCGTTCTTGCCAAGAGAGCGGGAAGGCTGCAGAGTGACGAATGTAGATTCTGTAGGGTACCGGAGGACAGAGAGACGGCGCAGCACCTAATGTGCCACTGTCCGGCTCTTGCACGCTCCAGGGCGAAATGTTTAGGGGACCACCTATTCCGAGATCTGGGAGAAATCTCAGAAATCGGAATCTTGAGACTTCTGTCATTTGCTAAGAGGGTGTGGAGAACTCTGGCTACCATCACTGACGACTGACCTAACGTGGGGGTTATCGTTTCTAATCTGGTAACGCTAGGGACCTAATGGTATATGCGGGGTCTTTGACCGGCCAGCTCAACCTAACCTAACCTAGATTTTAGTAAGCAGTTAATTTTACCCAATTTATTACCAGAAAAGACAAATTTGCATTTTTTTTGACCATTTTGACTCATGTTTGCTTATTTTGGCATTTTTTGATTTTAAATTTTTGGGCTTAAAATTTTAGATTAGATTTTTTTCAAATTTTTTTTTCTCAAAATTGTTTAGCTCTTTCTTATACAAATTTAAATTTTATAACCTCTTTTGTAATTTTGCTATTTTTACCTTTATTTTTTTTTTTCCTTGGATTTTGCCATTTTTTGTCTTCTCTGCTGATTACATATTTCTTTGCGGTTCGAAGCAAATACAAGAATTTAAAAAAAGAAATTTTGTCAGAGTATTTTTCCGAACTCTGCCTCTGAGCAGTAGCTTCAATTTAATTCAATGAAACCGAATACTGCACTCACATAAAATAACTGAGGTTTATATAAAATTTCAAAAAATAACCAATAACAACAAATGCGTTTAAAAAAAGCATAAACGAAACTCAATTGAGCTTAATTATTTAATAAAACACTTTGCGACTGGGCTACTGGTAACCGAAAGTATAAGAACATCAACAACTACAGACATTTTTGTAATAAATTATAAAATGCACACACAGAAAAAAAAACTGGGGGAATATTATCGAAGTACACTTATTAATTAAACAACTACATAAGTTTGAAGTTAGTTTTACAAATTTCTTGTAAAATATATGAATGTTTTTAGAAACTTTTTAACTATGCTTGTATATTTTTTACAAAAATTTGTAATTATTTTACTAGAACTTTTCAATAGACTCATTCCATATAAACCCTTTAAAAAATATCCAATTTTTAACCTCTATCCCCTTCAATTTTAACAGAATTGGGTATGGAAGGAAAGTGTCATATAAATATGTCATTGTACAAGTTTTGGGTTGTTAGCTCTAACGGTTGTGGAAATATCGCGTTTTAAAATATGACGAAAAAATCGGAAATTTACCAAAACTAGTCGTACTTAATCGTCCACATCTTTTTAACGGTTAAAGCTACGTGATTCATTGATACCTCATTTTAAAGCTCTGTCGTACTTTAATTTAAATAAGTAAAAAAATATTTTTTTCAATGTAAAAGGCACTTTTTCTTAAATCCGCAGTATTTCAAAGAAATGGTATATGTTAAGTATAATTTACTCCAAATTAATTGTGGAGCTCTTACTGGATTCAAAGTTATATATAAAAATCTAAAAAAAAGATAGTAAATATAGTAGAAAAAAAGAATTACATAAAAAAAATAATTTATTGAAAAAAATAAAAATAAAAGTTTTCCAAAAATAGTTGCATATAGTTGCCCATATCTTTTTAACGGTTTAAGCTACAAGCGTCATTGATACCTCATTTTAAAGATTTAACTGGTTTACAAAAATAATTCACTACTTACCGGTAAAATGTATTAAAAAAAAAAATTGTTTTCTAAAATATTTAAAAAAATATATGTTATTTATAAATTATTCCTCCATACCGTTACCAAATCTCTATGTAGTACGCCAGCATGTTTCCGAGTTATCGACTCTTTAGTTGATTTTTTTCACTTTTTTATTTATAACTCAGGATACCGTAAGATCTCCACATAGGGATTTAGACATGACATAGGGAAGTTAATTCTAATTAACATATCGCACTTGAAAATTTTAAAATTTTCAGTAGAGTCAAAAAACTGTTTATGGCCACATTTTAACAGAATTTAAAAATTCAAACATATCATAATAAGCAAATTCCATTTGAAAATATATATACATTGTTTTTGTTTTAAATTTTACCACTCATTGCAAAAAAAAATCAATTTTTTGAGTTAAAACCATTTTTTTGAAATTTTATCGATTTAAATTTATAGAATAAAACAAATTTTATCAACAAAACAGTATCAACTCAAACTACAACCAAATATAAATAAAACAGTTTGATTATTTTTAACATAAAAAAGGCTCAAATCAAAATAATACCTTTTTTATGAAAATATACGATTCATTTCTATTTGAACTTTTGTATTAACTCGAAATAATACCTTTTTGTTGAAATAAAGGTAATTACTACATTATCATGAAAATGGTCTCAAAAGTGGTTTTCGAGATGAAAGAGTAATCGGAATACGTTGAAATTTTTACAATAGATAGATATTGATGTTGTTAGTTGATTTCTAGAAAAAAGTGATATTTTAAAAATTTTGAGTTAATACCCTCTTGTTGATCAAGTGCGATATATTTTTTTAAAAATTAAAAAATACAGTTTTTTGAAATATAGCTTTTTGAGCCGCAGTTTTTGATAACAATGCATTTTGCGGCGGATAAGTAAATAATGTGTGTGCACCAGTAAAACCAGAATTTAAGTAGCTTAAAATGAGGTATCAATGTCGCTCTCAGCTTAAGCCGTGAAAAAGATATGGAATATTATGTACGAATACTTTTTTAAAATTTTCGAATATTTGTCATATTTTGAAATGCGATATTTCAAGATCCGCTGGGATTAGCTGTCCTACATTTAGACGAGGTTATTGTTATATGATGTACAAGTTTGGAATAAAATCGTAACTGGTGGAGAAAATCTAGTGGCTGATTTTATATGTTTTGAGTCAATACTAACTTGAAACTTATGTAGTTGTATAATTACGAAGCCCTTCGATAATATTCCCCCTTTTTTTCTGCGTACACTCAATTATTTAAAAAAAAACTACCTAAAATTAACTTTAATAGGAAGTCTACATGTAAATTTGTCCACTCAGGGATTTAAGAAAGTACACTCAGGGAAAAAAGTTTCATCATATTGATGATATTGTTTCATATATTGATTGTCATCAATTATTCATCATATTTATGTAGTTTTCATAAATATTATGAAAAGTTTTATAAAAATGTATGGCAAATATTTCATAAACCTTCATCATTGAAAAGAATTTTTGTTTTTTAAGGAAATTTTTATTTTTTTATTTCAATTTAGACTTTTTAAAACTCAAAAAGTTGATACTAGTATTTCGATCTGGCTAATGATATCATCAGAACCCAAAGTTTTAGAAAATCTATAGCTTCCAGAATAGGCAGAGCTTTAACAAAAAAATCTATTAATCATCAATTTTGCTCCATTCTTGTCTTCTTAGTAATCAAACACGTGGCTAGGGTCTTTTCCTAACAAGCATCATGACGTTACTAAACTTTGAAGACCAAAAATTTTCTATTTATATAAAAAAAAATAGTTTTTACTCCGGCTCAAGTAATTAGTTTTTTTGTTTTTATATACATCGAGATTATTTTTATGTTATTTTTAATTTATAACGAGTTTGCAACCTCCGTTTATTTACAAAAATATTAGCTAGGTTGATACTAGTATTTCAATCTGGTTAAAGATCTCATCAGAACCCGTAGTTTTAAAAAAGCTAGAGCCTCCAGAATAGGCATAGCTTTAACAAAAAAACTATTTATCATCAATTTTGATCCATTTTTGTGTTCTTATGCCCGTAATTTCAAGCAATAGATACCTACCGGTATCTACACGGTAGGTATCTAAGCACCAGTAGGTATATATTGCTTGAAATTACGGCCATTAGTAATTAAACACGTGGCTAGGGTTTTCATTTCTAAATATTTTCTTATATGCCTTTATCGATACCATCAAATTACTTTTATTACTCCATGCTTGCTTATATTAAAAATAAATTTCCAAAAAGTTCTTTTAACAGAAGTCAAAAATACGTTTCTTCAAATCATTATAAGGCAACCCTGGAATTACAAACTTTAAATTATTTTAACCACTTTGTAGCCAAGACTTTAAACTTTCACATGCTTTTTGTTGCGTAGTTATATCGCATTCCTATCGGAAGTTATAGGCGTTTAAATATTGACGTGTCTTTAAAGACACGTTGGAAAAAATGGGTCAATTTTAAAAGATTTTTTTTAATATAATATGAAACGTTTCATAATATTTATGAAGCATTTCATAAAAATCTATGATACATTTTATGAAAATTTATGAAACTGCTTCAGCCTATTTATGAAATATTTAATAACTTTTATGAAGCATTTCATAAAAACTTATGAAACTTCTTCATAGTATTTATGAAAATTTCATAAATATGTCATCAATTTGCCTTTTTATGAAACAGCTTCGTCCTATTTATGAAGTATTACATTAAACGAAAATCAAGGAAGTTTTTCATCATATTTATGAAGTTTTTCATGTATATGAAGTTTTTCATAAATATGATGCCCTAAGTTTAGAAACGACTAAAAATTGCGCTTAAAACAACTACAAATGTAATTAAAACGGTGATGAATACATTTCTCATAAAAATGATTAAAAATTGTAGTTATTATTAATTATTAAAAAAACAACTCCAAGATTATTAAAAATAACTGTAAAAACGATGAAAAACAACTAACAAAATATTACTATATCCGAGGGCGGTCTCAAAATTAGCCGATCTAACAAAGAAAACACAAAAAATTTGTTAAAAATGTTCTTTCTTAACATAATCTCCTTTTAGCTCGATACACTTTTCCCAGCGATATTGACTAGCTTCGATACCCTGTTTATAGTTAGTAAGAACTGTCTGCGTGTTAAAATAGCCATCAACCTCGGACTCCACGTCTGCATTGTTGGCAAATCTTTTACCATCGAGCTATTTGGAAATAGAAAATAATCCAAGGGAGCTAATATTGCCGAATAAGGTGCGTGATGAAGCAATTCGAACTTTAATTCATTGATTTTGGTCATCTCTATTGAAATATCTTCACGACGCTGTTTTTATTTTCTATCGCGTTTGCTTCCCCCATTTTGCGCACAGCCTTTTTATCTCCAAGTTTTCCGTCAATATGCGAAACGCTTTTCATTTCAGTCAGCTCACGCACCTTTAGCCGACGATAATCCAATACCATTTTGTAGATTTTCTTAACTGTAGTGGACACCTCAATTGCTGGACTACTACGGTGTTCGCTTGGCAGCTCGTACGGACTCGTTTTAATTGATAATATTGGTTAGACTGAGACCTTTTAAACGAAAGTATTGAATTACATAACGGTGACCATGTTGACAAATTCACTGCGATAGTTTATTTTTGATGATTCCAAAAAAAAAAAATACTAAACAACGTGGCGCCTTGAAACTTAAAGCACATGTTTTATAATATTGCCACTTTACGCCAAAGTAATTTTTTTCAAACTACTGCCGCCATCAATACGTCAGTTCAGCTAATTTTGGGCCGCCCACGTATCAATTATTGTTGTATTAGATCGGCTTAAGTTGATTCCGAGAAACTAAAAAGTATTTAATACTTAAAATTTCTCGGAAATATTGAAAATAAGACTCTCTGCATGGTGGCTAATACTTTCATCATAAAATGTTTGACCTGTTTAATAGTAATTAATAGTTTTGAGGCTTTTTTATTTTTTTTTACTATTTTCTTGAATCCATAAAACAAATATAACAATACAAATATATAAAACTTACTTATATAAGCATTTCATTGTTTTTTGCAGCTTTTTGTGTAGTTGACAAATAACAGCGCAAAACAACTGTTACTAAAATTCGGCATTGTTGGTTAGTTACTTTTTTTAATTACTGTCAAAAATAGTTATTTTACATTTCTCCATAGTAAAATGACTACAATTACATTTACAATTACTATTACTATTATATTGTTTTCACGAATGACTGACATTCAGTTACGCGAAAAATTTTCTGAGTGCTGCATTTACATTTAGGTAAATTTTGAAATGTAAGTTTGACACATGAGAGAGCAAACTGGCATATTTTATTTCGAGTGATAAGTTTTTAAGATTTTAACCAAGATTTTAAGATTTTAAATTAAATAATAATTAAGCAAACCTTTAAAATGATACGTAATTTTTTTTCCTTATTTTCAGGTTTTGGATTTATCCTTTAATCGTATTAAAAAACTTAAACGCAGCTCTTTTCAACCTTATAAAAGTATAAAATATTTATTACTGTATGAAAATATGATACAATCCGTTGAACCGGGTTCTTTTTCATATCTTACATCACTACAGGTAATTGACACAATAATGAGTTACGAGAAAAATGCAAATCAAAGCATGCTGTTTTATGAATTGTATTCAAAAAAAAATGGAAACTGTTAGTTTTACTTTATAAACTATTGTTATTAATTATTAACAAATCATATTAAAACATGCAATTGTCATATTAACAAAAAACAAAAAAAAAAAACATTAAATTATACATTTGTATTAACAAATTCATATTGACAATTATAACACTTTTGTTTAATAGATAATTATAAAATTTTACAATCCCAGCAAAAACATGGTAATGACAGGTCATTACCGTATTGATTACCAAGTAATGGCAGGTTATTACCTGTTGCATTACTTTGGAATAGGAAATAATGACTTTTCGATAATGGGTTAGAGAAGTACTTATATGCAATTTCAAAATAATGAGCTACTACTAATTGGTTACATAAGTACTTTTTTTATTCTAATATTATATTTATTTATTTGTAGTGTCCGACCGAACAGTTCGGCAAAAAACTATATTTTGTCGGTTTTTTGATATCTAGAGGCAAAGATGACAAATTTTGGTATTGGAAACATGTTTGTTGAGCCGATTTAATTCGATTTTGTGTATAAAATTTAAGAGAAAAGCCGAAGTTTAGCTATAAAGTTAAAAGTTCGGCCGCCGAACTATTTTCAATTTGGCCGAACTTTCTGAAGCCGAACAGTGAATTCATTGCTTAACTACAGACTTTTCTTCAAATATGACACTCAAAATATCATCTAATCAGCCCAATAAACATTTTTCCATCCGCCAATTTTGTCCATAATGCTTTAAAATACCGAATACAGACCAAATGTGGTCGAACTGTTCGGTCGGACACCATTTATTTGTTTTGAAAATGTTTGCAAGTAAATTTCCGAGCTTAAGTATATTTTTAAAAAAGTTGGAAACATTTAAAAAAAATATCTTTAATGTAACCAATTATTTTCTAACTCCAAGGTAACCACTTATTCTATCATTGTGAGTAACCACTTATTTCTTATCTTAAAGTAACCATTTATTCTTCCACTATAAGTAACCAATCAGGTAACTCATTATTCTAAACTTTTTTGAAAGCGAGATATTAATGACCACCCATTAATTTTTGGGCATCGCGAACAAAAGTAATTAAGGGAGTAAATAGCCTGGCAACTAGTGAAACCCTTAGTTCGATACTTACACACTTAATTACTTGGTAATGTCTGTTTTTGCTGGGAATACTTAATATTATTGTGCATAATCACGTTTATCAATTTTATTACAGGAAATCGATCTATCGAATAATGCCCTAATGACAATACCCATGGAATTATTACAGTTGCCATCATTAAGAAATTTATATATAGATAGTAATGAATTAACATTTTTAGAAAGAGATATAGATGCTTTAGATACACCCATTAAAGCTCCCCTAGAATATTTAAATGTAGCCGATTGTGGTCTTCAAGATTTACCCGACTTGGGTATATTACCAAGTGAGTTTTATATTCGTGAGTTTAATGAATTTTGTATTTGAAATTTGTTTTTGTCTTTTCAGAACTCTGGCATATAAATGCCTCTTTGAATCCTTTAATGGATCTAAGCATTGATCGTTTTGCGAATATGTGCAATTTAAAGAGTATTGATTTAACACGAACCCAGTTAACGCAATGTCAATGCCAACAAGCCAATAATCACTTAAGGGCATTAGCAGTTAAAACTAAATTTGTTCCTGTTTGTGTGGGTAAGTTTCTTTTATAGATCATGACGATAGTGACCGATAGTTGTATATATCGGAATATATTTAGAAGAATAATAAATTCCTTTTTCTATGGATTTTCGTCTCTTAATAAATAATAAGGATTATCATAATATAATTGAAAATTCGTAATGATAATAGTATGATCCTAAAGATCATGTGATCCTTAGTTATTATAATATCAGTCGAAGTAATCATAACATTATCCGAATGCTGATAGAAAAAAAATTAGCAAACATTTTTGCTAAAACTACTGAAAATTGGTTAAAAATGACGTTGTAGAAAAAATTGCTAAAATTTGCAGGCTTTGTTTTTGCTAAATATTAAATATTAGTAAGATAAGAAAAGAAAAAATAAATATGTTGTATCTACAAATTTTTAGGTGTATATGAGCTAAAATTTAGTAAAATAGCAAAAAATATTAGTAGAAAAAAATTTGTTTTGCATTTTTCTCTCACGTCACAATTTTGAGAAAAGCGCGATTAAAAACTCGAAAAATTGCGTTTTTAACCATTTCTGAAGTTGTGTACGCAACACATCCGACCAGCTTAAGCATTTTTATTACGATTGTAAATATATCGAACTTAATTCTCTATAATGAGTTAACATATGTTTCAAATTTGTTTGAAAAATACTCCGTAGGAGTTCACCTTAATCGGGTTTAGTTTTGTAAGGTTTTTGTTATTTTTATAATAAAAGTTTATTTTTTTTTTTGTTTCGTTACTTTCGCATTTATTTTAATATATGAAAAAAATATTGGGGGTCCGTGCACTAGAAGAGGTGTCTCAAGGGCCCGTGAAGCATAAGTAGGTAAGAACCGCTCTTCGGGAAAAGTCACATAATAATTCCGAAATAAAGTGACAATTTTAATATCACGTTAATATCTTTTTATTAAAAAAAGATATGTTACATGTACCAGTTAATGCGACTTCAAAAACTCTCATTTGTCTAAAATCTCTATGAATGGGGTAATTTTTGACACCACTTTCTAACCCCTGAATATGAGTTTGGACTGCTAAAAAAAAAAATACGTATCGTCGTGTCTTTCTGCTCTATCACATATCTGAATTTCATTAAGATCGGAGAGAACCCATCAGGAGACTATCCTTGTAAGTTTTTTACCCATTTTTTTCATTACTTTTGTCCCTACAATTTTATATCCAAATTTCATCAAACCCCCCACAGTGTGCAAAATTGGATTTTTTAAAAAAAAAAATTTAAATTTAAAAAATAACTGACTATATTCCAGATCGATTCCTAAATTTTAAAAGTTAGTTATTTCATATTCTTAACAAATCGTCAAAATCATAAAAAGTTCCATCAATTTAAAGGCTATGGAATATACACCCAAAAAAAGGATTGGTTGAAATTCGATAAAAACCATTCAATTTTATTTGATAGGACGTATTTTATTTTTCATTGCCATTAATCGAATTATAAAGCAAAAATACTGTACAGGAAATTAAAAGAGGGGAAAGGAACCAAAAAACAATCCATTTATCATTATTGGTATGTCCAATCAACTTTTCAAATAAAATGCGGTTAGTAATTGTGTGCGGTAGAAGCAACCATTTATTTTGTGATAATACAAGAGAATTGTTACCATCTATCAAACTAAAAAAAAAAAATGTGGTTAATAAGGTTTTCGGAATCAATTATGCCTCTAAATTAGAAGTTCAGTAGTACCAACCGAATTCTAGATTGTATTGTTTACAGAAGCAACTAATGATTGGTATTGGTAAACGATTTTGAGACAATGTTTGTTTTCTTAACAACATTTTTAAATTCAAATTTAGCACTCAACATTTAGAATTGTTTGTGGTGTAGTGGGTAGAGAGTTTGCCTTGTACTCCTAGCTTCCGAGTTCAAATCTCGGAAAAGACAAACACAAAAAGTTTTTTTTCATTAAAAAAAAATATTCAAATGTTTAAATAGCAAATAAGGCAATGAAAATTAAAAGTGATTGTGGTGCAATCAGTAGGACCAAGGACTATTAGTCTGAAGGCCACGGTTTTTAATTCCAATAAAATTTGTGGACAGTTATAATATATATTTGGAATGTAATATTGGGTTAAGTAACTGAATATTAGCTTCCACGATTAAAAATATAATTTAACATTACGATAGTTGTCATAACCTCCAGAATTCGATTGGATCGGTGGACTCAACTGAGACTGTTTTCTGGGTGTACATACATAAATTAAATGTATCTCAAATTAAAAGTAATTGTAAGCTGTAGGCAAATTTGCTCAAAGTCCAAAAAGTTCAATTTTCCACCGTGAGCTCAACAGAAATCCCTTGTTAGTAGTGGCCGACCGAACACTTCGACCAGAATATACTCTGTCGGTATTCGGTATTTTGAAGCATTACGGACAAATTTTACAAATGGTTTAGTGTCAAATTTAAAGAAAAGTCCGTAGAATGAATTCAATAATCGGCCGCAGAACAACCGGCCAAATCGTAAAAATTTCGGCAGCCGATTATTTAACTTTACAGCTAAACTTCGGCTTTTTTCTTAAAGTGTTTTCTTAAAATCAAATTAAAACGGCTTAACAAATGTGTTTTCAAACCCAAAATTTGTCCACATGGTCTCCAAGTACCAAAAAATCGACAAGATATCGGTTTTTGGCCGAAGTCTTCTGTCGGACATTACTTGTTAGTGATTTTCAATCACGTTATTATTTTATATATAAAAAAAATCTGAAGATTAAATAAGTTTTGTTGTTATAATTATAATGAGAAAATTATGAATCAAAATATCTTTTGTTATTTGCAGAAATTTTGGAAACCTCCATCTGCCCACTGCCATATAATTATACAATAGATTCAGAAGCGTTTCAGGCGTGTAAAACTTCTGTTACAATAGCTGAGGCTCGCAGTATGTGGCTTTTTGTTGCAGGCTGCGCGGGAGGAGTAGTAGCCGTACTATTAGGTAAGTTACACACAAAATTATAACATTTTATACTACACCGCCCAACAGAAGTTTTTAAACATGGACAATACAATATAAACGTAAAACTAGAAAACATATATAGTTAAACTGCGTTTTTAGTTTTTCGCCAACACAACAAAAATTCTTTTAAAAGGACTTTAAAATTTCACTTTTTCCAAAAAATATTAAAATACTTGTATTCAAATGAAAAGTGAGATCCTCTGCTTTAAAAAAAATATTGATTTTAGTTTGTGCAGGATTGAAATTTTCAAAAATGTTCTTTAAAAAATGTAATCCTTCAAAATCCTTTGCGATTTCACATAAATATATGTCCAAAGTAAAATCTTTTAAAAGGCTTCAATATACTAGAAAATATACATCCATTTCATTAATCTGACTTTTTTGATTAATTTTGCGGAATAAAATTTTAAGTTTTCTTATAGAGACAAAAAGCGAATATTTTCCTACAGGGAGTTTTGACCTAACACTACAAAAGGTAAATTATTGATGTAATTAGTAGGCCACAAATTGTTTATCAAATAAAACAAATTTTTTGTTGGAAAATCATTTTTGTGGGAAAAAACAATTTCTTTGGTCAAAATATTTTTTTCTAGCGTCTGAAAAAAAAAAATATTTTATTCACTAGACGCCTAGAAATGAATTTGTCCTGAAATACACCAATTTCCATGCAACCTTTACATTTGTAACCAATATTTTTTTTAAAATATGGTAAAGATTCTCACCTTTCATTTGACACCCATATTGTTATCCTAAACTCAGTACTAGAATTTTAACACTTTTCGAAAAAATTAAAATTGCAGTTTAACTATACGTGGTCTCTAGTTTCTCGTACGTATTGATTTTTTTGATGTGTGAGAGAAAAAATTAAAATTTGTTACAGGGTGTTATAGGGGATATACACAGAAAAGTTAATCTACTAAAAATGGGATTACTTGCTTAATTAATGGCGTTTTCTTTTCTGACAAAAAAATGTTGCATTTTTATATGTGACATTTAAATAATGTTGTCATAACCCTCTTAATATGTTGCCATATTCATAGTCACAATAAAACATGAATTTATACAAAAAATGCTGCCCTGCTTTAGAACAGCTGATTTGTGTATAAAAGAAAACAAGTTGAAAAATAAAAAAGCGGCAAATTGCAAATTGGCATTCAAATTGTTTTTAATTAATTATTTTTTTTATTTAAAATGGATTCAGGAATTGATGCGAGCACAATATTTCGCTCCTGCAGAACACACATTTCCTCTTCATCTGATGATGAGGAAGAATCCATTAGTACCCCAACAACATTGTTTACGCATATCACAACAGCAGCTTTTTCCATTTTTAGCAATTTAAATGTATATTTTTTAAAATTATTATAATTTATAAAACAAAATTTGTTAATTTTCGTCTTTAAATATTTTTTTTTTTTTCAAAACAAAACTATAAAATCAGCTGTTTTATAGTGCAACATTTTCACCCCATCATTTTATAAAGGGTGAAAATGGCAACATTTTTGCATGTTAATAGGGCGACATATTTTTAAAAGAACATGATTCCTTTTTAAAGTGCTGTCAATTTTTTAGAAAAGAACACAAAAAGTGCAATTTTTTAGAAACAAAATGTTACATTTTTTGCCAGAAAAGAAAACGCCATAAAACAAGTCGCTTAAACCATTGTTTGTATCTTTTTGATTAACAGCTAATCCAACTTTTGATCTGCTTACTATTTCTAAGCAACTCTGTATTCATACTACTAATTATCTGGAACTCTGTGTTATAATATAATTTCAATTGGTACACTCACAATATTTTGTCGTTAAAATCAAAGGAATATGTACTTTAAAACTACTAAACATATACTCACTTTTCTTTTAAATCTAATGTATTTTTAATTTGTTTTAACTATTAAAAATTTTCTCAAAATCGGTAAAAATAAAAAAATTCCTTTAATTTTAGTATCAAAATAAAATAAAAATTTTAAAGAAAGTACCTAGTCCGTAAAAATAAACGATTTTATTTTAACTATCAAAAATTAAACTCCAAATTATTAAACGGTTTTTTTTTTATAACTATCATTAACTTTTTGGTTCAAATAATTTTTTTTTTTGTAAAAAGAAAATAGAAAATAATAACTGGTATAGAAAAACAGTATTTATGTGTAGTTTGTTTTTTTAATAAATGGTAAAGTAATTCCCAGCAAAACCACACATTACCAAATAATGGGTAAAGTAATGTATCGCCATAGGGCTTCACGCATTACATTACACCTTACTTTGTTATGGTTGCTCTATATTAGAAGTAGGTGTGTTCCAGAAAGGTGTTCGATTTGACACGGTGGCTTCATCCGGCTACTCGTCGAAAATGGGTGGATTCATCACACCAAAACACACTGAACCACAAACATAGTATCTTCGTGTCAGAGAAAATAATAGAAAAAGGTACCAAATACTCACTCAAATACACACACACACTGTCAAAACGTCAATTAGTCCGATAGTCTGAGCCTCCCACCCCCTCTGCAACCTGGCAAGTATGCAGCCGTTGTATTGCCAATGGGCTCAAAAAGAAACAGGCAATACCCTTTTAAACACGATTGTCCGATTTGTCCGTTGAACTACGTCATTGTCTGTTCATTTTTGTCCGTCTGATTTCTTAACTTCAACAAGAAAATACTTTTTCCCTCACCCACAACACCCTACATCGACCAATAAAGAGAACTATCCTGACATATTATCCATCATGTAAACACAAAAGATTAAAAAAAAATAGAAACATTTGATATGTGCTTAAAGCAATAGTATTTCATTAATTTATTGAAATTATGTTCATTTTTAATTTATCGTTTTTCAGAAATATAAAAATATTTAATAAAAATAATTATTCATGTGTGAAATTCTTTTTCTTCTTATAAATACAAATATGCAAATATTTAGGTTTTATACACCTTCAATTCTTTTCTATATTTAAAAAATTTTTGTATTTTATGATTTCATATATTTAAATGCATGCATTTAATTCCATAACTAATTACTAATAATTTTTGTTTTTATACAAAGAGAAATAGTAAGGCTAACAATGTAAAATTATCTTAGAAGAGTAAACATCCAAAAATAAAACAAAAACAACAAAGCTGGACTCTTAATTTAAGCTACTCATTTACTCACCGCTTAGATTGCGTTGTAAAAATAATAATTAAGAGAATTAATTTACAATTCCCTTCAATGGGAAGGCTTAATCCGTTTTATTTTTGTTTTGTTATATTTTTGCATGCACTTTTCTTTTTATCTTTGTTTTATTCTTAAATATTAAAATTTATAATTCCATATATATTTTTTTCTTTGTTTAATTAAGGGCTAAGGTAATAAAAAATATTTACAATTATATATATATTTTTTTTTTTTTTGTTTTAGATAATTATGTTTTCATAAATTTTCAATATTAAATCAAGACTTTATTTTATAATTTCTAGATTAGAAAACACAAATATTTATTGGATTGTTCTCGGTTTTTTTTTTTTTTTTGTATTTATTTTTTTTTTGATTCTATCTATATTTTGTTATTCATATTCTTTATACATTCTTTATACTCCTTTCCTTATTTTTATTTTTAAGTTTGTGTTTTTTTATGTATAAAATTTTTTCTTTAGTTATTTTGTTTGTTTTGTTTTATTGACCGAAGTTTTATTGGGATATAAGTTCTTCATTATTGTCGGTAATAAACTTCAAACATTTTTTTTTTAAGGTATTTTGATTTCTTTGATGTTGACGTAGATTTATAGCTCTGCATTTACTGGTGATCTTTATATCAACGTTAATTTTTTTTATTTTTATTTTTTTTTTAAATGTTGCATATATATTGTAGTTCACTGTACTTCATTTATTTTTGGTACATTTTTTTTTTATTATAAGTAAATTACAAATATTTAGTTTTTTTTTTTTTTATATTATTTGTAAATGGGTATAACAAATTTTTTTTATCAATTATGCGAAATTCACATGAATAATTATTTAAAGTTTTGGGGAAGTATATGAAAAATTTTGTTTTTCTTTATGAATTTTTTTTTTATATTCTTTCCCCTTAATTTATAAAGAAATAAAGCTTCACTTTTTTTGTTCTTTCACTTAATTTCAGCAACTTAATTTTCAACCTCGTGTCTCAGAATTATATAGATAAAAAAAAAAACTCGTCTGCTCTCAAAATCTCTTCTTCTTCTTATCTTCCATTCCTCCTTCTCCCTTTCCAAATTAATTACACTGAACAGTAATTTGAAGAGTTGTAACTATTTCCCAGAGATGATGTTATTAAAGAAACCGGTAGCGAAACCGTAACCGTAACAGGCTCGCAACCGTCGATACCGAACCAGGTATGGAACGAGTGCGCAAAACTATGAGAAAACTTTATTAACCGTTAAGAAAAAGAACACCAGCATACTTCAGCTTCCCTGCAAGTTTAAAAAAATACAAATGGTATCCTAATGTGTGGCCTCGACCCACTGTAACTAGAACAAGCCGGGCTAAAGTTAGGCACAGAATCCGTAACGGCAACAATCTGTCATGCATATTGATCCAAAAATTCATAATCAATATTAATCAAATAATGGCAACTAGCGATTAGCATATACACAAAAAAATTGTTGTTTATTTTTACGAAATTTTGTAAAAATTACTATTCACGAAAATTTTGCAATGCTACAATTTTGCTTGTACTTTGCGTTAAAAATTATTGACGAAGCCGTCTTTGTAATATTTATAGAATTTCCGAATTTGTCATATCCAACATTTTGTATTATACACAATATGTTTGGACATTGTACGAGAAAAAAAAAATTACGCAAAATTATTTTGTATTGTTAAGCATAGACTATCATGAGTGAAGAAAAAAAAAAAAATCTTTAGAAAAACCAATTTTGTATTCCAATAAATGGATTACTGTGTGTGTCAGGGATGATAAGGTTGGTATCATAGTACTTTTTCTAGTACTATTTCAACCTCAAAAGTACTATGGTACTCCTTTGACTAATTTAGGACTATTTACAAATTGTAACATTTCACAAAAACTATTAAAAAAAATCTTGGAAATGATATTTTCATTTTAAAATAATTTGCATAAGAATTGATGAATTTTATGAGTCAGTGAGTCACTTTTCATTAAATTTTGATTAGATTGAATAATTTGTTTTGTGATTTGATTTTTTTTTTTTTTTTTTTTTTTTTAGGAATGTATTTGTTCGATTTTATGAATAAAATCAGCAAAAATTAAACTGATTTATCAAATCAGACATTGATTGAATAAAGTACAGAAGTGTTCAATAGAATTTTTAAATCGAATTGTGGAATAATCTGTACGACAAGTCGAGTAAAAAAAAATCAAATGAATTTCTCTTGAATGAAAAGAATTTGTTAAATGAACAATTTTTTTGTTAGAAAGTGTTTTTCAACCGTCATATAATGACAATCGTAAGTAATTTTTTCAATTAATTACTGGAGAATTCTTTTAGTTAGTCATTTAAAAAAAACATATAAAACTTTTTCACAAAAAGCTGAATAACTTCTTTAAATTAATAGAAACTATAGCTTTAATAGATGCATGAAACTTCTTTATTGAAGTGAATGAAACATTAAATTTAAGATTTAATAACAAAAATAACAAAATTTAAGATTTAGTACCAAAAAAAACATTCTAAGTTTTAAGCTGGTTGGTACTATTTTGAAATTCATATTTATTATTCCTGGTGTGTGTACAAACAGAAAACTAAACCCAACCTAATTATACGAGTGGATTCTAGTCCAAATTGGGAATAACGGGTTCAAGGAATATTTCGTACATAAAAAAAAATCAAAGCACCTTACCGTGTCTTCCGAGTCTTACCGGCACAGATCAAAAGCGAGTACGTTAAGTAAAGAAAATATAAAAATGCTCAAAGCTAAACAACAAATAGGTCCTGGCCATGAAAAACTCCCCTACTCTTTCCATCTAAACCACCAAGCTCGTACAAAGAATTACCAAGCACCTTTAAAATCACACATTTTACATGGGCAGGAGCAAGTTTTGAATTATAATTTTGAATCTTACTACTCAGTTTAAAATTTCTGCGATAAACGAATTGTCCCTCTTTGAACTTAACTTCCCTAGACCTAACGTTATAATTTCTAGCAGAACGATCATGAGCCTTTTCCAAGTTCTTAAATACTCTATCACGAACTAGCTGTAATTTGTCTGAAGTATTGCCTAAATCCAGATCTACATCCTTAATACTCCCCAACTTTCGATAAATTCCATATGAGGAGGCATGCTGCACCATGTTCATCCCAAAAACTGTATAATAGGGAGCCATTCCTATCGAACTGTGTGTAGTACTCCTCAGGGCAAATGCAACATCACTAATATGTTGATCCCAGTTGCGCTGATCTTTACCAACAAAGGATCGGATCATTTGCAACACGGAACGATTAACTCTTTCCGCCGCATTTGACTGAGGAGCATACAGCGCAGTTCGAATGTGTTTTATCGCATATTTACTAAGGAATTCTCGGAAGAGATCAGACGTAAATTGTCTTCCGTTATCGGAATGGATGAACTCCGGCACCCCAAACACGTGAAAGACCCTCTTCTCTAGAAACTTAACAACGTTAACAGCAGTAGCAACGCGCATGGGCTCCAATAGAACAAACTTGCTAAAGTGGTCCAAACAAACAAATAGGGAGGTGTTTCCATCCTTCGATCGCGGGTAGGGACCCATAAAATCTATATAAAGTCGCTGAAACGGCCGTTCCGTGATCATCTGCTTCCCCATTACTGGTTTTTTAAATGCGTTGGTAGTTTTGTTAGCATTACAAATATCGCAGGACTTTACAACCAGTTGAACATCATTTACCATACTAGGCCAGTAATAACGCTCTCTTAAACGCGATAATGTTTTATGAATGCCTCCGTGTCCAGATGAAGGAGAGTAATGAGCTGCGGAAACTAGTTCGTCGTGTAGTTCTTTAGGGACCCAAAGCTTCCATGCATTATCCTCATCCAAAACATCACCCGTCGCAAATTTTGTCCGTTTATATATAAAGTTGTCCGAAACGCACAGATCAGGTAAGCCGTCTTTATTTTCCAAAATTTTGTCCCTTATGGCTTTATATTCATCTGAATCAAAGTGAGGGCTAGATAAATCCACGTCCAACAAACGGCAATCTTTCACAATTTCCACCATGTATGCACGTGAAAGAGCGTCGGGTACCACGTTCTGTGAACCCTTGCGGTGCTGAATGTCAAACTCGAATCCTTGGAGTTTGAGACTCCATCGAGCTAGTCGACCTGAAAGCTCTTTTTGGCTCATAAGCCATTTCAGGCTCGAATGGTCCGTAATGATGGTGAACGGTAATCCCTCGATGTACGGCCGGAATTTCTTGACACTCAGCACCGCAGCATAGCATTCCAGCTCTGTAACGCTATAGTTGCGCTGAGCTTTATTAAGCTTAGCGGACATATACGCTATGGGATGCTCGTGACCTTCGCTATCGACCTGAAATAGAACACCACCGACACCTTGAGTAGATGCATCACACTGGATGAAGAATTTTTGTTTAAAGTTGGGGTTGATAAGAAGTGGGGCAGACGTAAGACTATACTTCAACTTTTCAAAGGAAACAAGTGCCTCTTCTGACATCTCAAATTTCCGAATTCGTTCCTTGGTTAGGCTGTCGTGCAGTGGTGCCGCTATGCTGGCATAGTCCCGGATAAATCTGCGGTACCACCCACACATGCCCAAGAACCGCCTCAGCTGTTTAGGAGTCTTTGGAATCGGGAAGTCCTTCACTGCATCCACTTTTGCGCCGTCTGTTCTGATGCAGCCGTTCCCAACCACAAAACCAAGGTAACGGACCTCCTTGTGACAAAATTTGCTCTTTTCAATATTAATCGTAAGACCAGCATCGGTTAAACATCGAGCAACTTCGCTAAGTAGGTTAATATGCTCATCGAAGCAGGCAGATACCACTAGAAGATCGTCAAGGTAGACAAAGACATTGTTCCGAAGTACAGCCGGTATAGCTTTGTCCATAAGCCGACACATTCTCTGGGCGGCATTACACAGTCCGAACGGCATAACCGTATACTGGTATAATGGCCGCCCAGGGACTGTGAAAGATGTCTTCTCCCTCGACTTTTCTTCTAGTGGGATCTGCCAAAACGCATCCTTTAAATCGATGGCAGATATGTATTTCGTGTCCTGTAACCTACTTAGGATGCCCTCGATGTGAGGAAGGGGGTATGCGTCCTTGATGGTCCTCGAATTCACCTTACGGGCGTCAAGGCATAGCCTATTTTTCATTTCCTTTCTCACGAGAGTAACTGGTGAGCTCCAGCTGCTATTACTGGGCTCGATGACTCCGAGACTGAGCATCCGATCCAGTTCTTTATACAGCAGCTCCTGAATGGCTGGAGACACTGGATAGTGTCGTTGTTTGATGGGTATATCCTCGTTTGTAACCTCAATTATATGTTCCTCTAAAGAAGTCCGGCCGAGACCCAGAACAGCAAAGGAAGGAAATTTTGCCTTCACAGCCTCAAGTTTCTCTGTTTGGTCTTCTGAGAGTTGGTGTTGTTTATTATTTTCTTCTTCACATTCCATCTCGACGATTTCTGATACGGTTGATTCGAAAAATACATTCGGTTCCGCGGTTTTCGCCTCCCCGACTATTGGCAAATTAAAAACTTTCCAGAAGTCGATACCGAAATAAAACTCCTGCTCTAACCCTGGAACTATCAGAAAATCTAAGACCTTTTCAGTACCATTCCATAACACCGGTAAAGCTACTATGCCCATAACAGGGACTTTTCCACCACTAGCTGTTCTAACGGTAATTCCACGAAGCTTGATTACCGACTTGTCAAAACTCGCAACGAAACTAAGAGAATTTTTACCCATACAACATGCCCCAGCACCCGAATCTAACAACGCCGTAACTTCCCTGCCACCAACCAAGGTCCTAGCGAAAAATCTATTATCATTCCCTACCGCCACCACTGTCTCTATTGCTAACTGTTTTGCCCTTTTTATTCTCGAAATCTTATATCTTAACTTTTCAATTTTCTTATAATTTCTGCTCATAGTTTCAACTTCTTCTCCAAAAATTTTAGCTCTCGCAATTTCATATTCTGTTTTTCTCTGATGTAAAGATTTTAATGGTGAGAGTGATTTCTTCTTGTCCTCCTCAAAATCACTCTTCTCCTTACGCAAAATTGTTATTGTTGTGTTTCCGGGGTTTCCGTGGATTGGCAAAAGTTCCCGGTCAACTCCGCCACTTTCCCGTTTACCGAATTAGTCCTGTATTCACAAAATGACTCATCCTTACCACAGGAAAAGCACTTCATATCATGAAAGGTGGATTTGCAAATAGCCGCTGGCTTTATACTGTCGGTATTCTTACGGTAAAAGTCACTTGGCATTCCACACGTGAAGCATAGGTTTAAATGGAAAGGCGATTTGCAAAATACGTTAGGGTTAGATTGTGAATCTAAGCCCTGATTAGATTGATGGAAAAGCTGTGTTTGATTAGAGTTACTAAATTTTGCAAAAGAACTACCACCACCTTGTGGTTGGTTTTTACGAATATTAGTGGAGTTCACGTTGTTTTCCCTATTGCCCATATTCCTATTAGGAATACCACCGATAGCCTCTATATCAACAGTTTCATCATCAGTTTCTCTAATTAACTCATTTATTGGTCTTGCTCGATGTCTATTTTCCTTAATCAACTTCTCCGCCCGCTTACACTCCCTTTTGAGATCAGCAATGGTATTTATAGTTGCAGAAAATATTAAAGCTGCCATATTGCTTCGCAAGTTACCCCGAACTATTTGGACTAACTCATTTTCAGGAATTTTCTTCCTTAATCTAAATGTTAGGTTATGTATTTCCATATAAAAATCCTCAAATCCCTGACCTGGTTGCTGCTTGTAATCCATTATCTCTCTAATTATTTCATAATCAGAGTCCGCAGATTTAAAATGGTTCAATAATTCTCTTTTTAGTCCAAAATAATCAAAATCCACGTCGTCCGCATTATCTTCCAATACCTGCCAATACCATTTAGCTGCGTTACCCGATACCAAACAATGAAAGTCACTAAACAATTGATTGAAAGTTATGTTGTACTGCTCTCGCATCTTCTCTATACGAAATATGAAACTTTCAACCGTCATATCCCTACCACTACCATCAAATTTTATTTTCCAATTATCTAAATTGACATGCTTACGATAATCAAGCTCCCTTTGATCGTGGAGAATACTAGGCCTATCAGCTCTGGGTCTAGACCCAGTGGTCCTGTTAAAATGTATGTTAGCACCAGCATTGTGATGTGAGTTTAATATTGTCTGATGGTTCGTATTATTGCGGTCGTTTCCAGTATTTAACAAGGTCGCATTGCCGAGATTGTCCTGGCCCTGTCCTATATCTGGTTGCGTGTGGTTTTCAGGACGAGCTGTTTTGTTTCCGTTTCCGGGGTCATCCTGTAACGAATTCCGCGCGTTAACACCAGATCCCGCCGGGGTTGAATTTAAATCCGGTCCACCAATTATGCTAGCATTAGACACATTCTCTACTTCAGCAACACGATGACTCAGAGAAGCTACTTCTCCTCTCATTATTCTGAGCTCATTCATACAACTGGTCATCATTTGGTTTTGCTGAAACATCATTGCCATCATCTGAGTAAGCTGATTATCTACTGCAGAATTTTGGGTCATGCCGACCGTTTGGGAACACCCCGCTAAGTCCTCAATATGTTCAATGCCCACTGGCGGATCCGCACCCTTCTCCTGATCACTACTCATCTCTAATATCCTTTCCAACTTTTGGGAAAAATTTAATGAACTATCGTTCGAACTTGCTGTGATTTCGTTTGTTATCTTAACTGTAGAAACAGATCTTGGCCCTGTACGTCTTCCGAAAATCAAATTCGCACACCTATTTAAATAATCAGTTGGAACAAAATCTATCGGCCGTTCAATTCCCGTATCGATCTGCGTCAAAATAGAACCTACAATTTGTAACTCTAGGGCCCGTGAAACACTCCGAGTGATCCGTCTATCATCAACAACTATGTTACTTAAAGGATTATTTCTATTTCCTTCAATATTATCTTTATCCGTCTCAATATTATCCATTAACTGCTATTTCTCAATTTCAATTCCTCAATATTTAGCAACAAAATGTTCAAAATAGGATGAATTTAAAATTTTAAAAGAAAATTTATTACAATTTCAATATCATAAAAATTCTAGTCGATGTTCTTAGGTGCTGTGCCTGAGGTCAAGTTGATTCCGTTGAAGTAAAAAAAAAATCAGAAACCCCCATACATTCATACAATACCCAAGAACTCATGCTAAGTACTTCCCGCATTCCTAAATTAAAAGAACTTTTGCGAGGCTACCTAGCACTCTCGAATATAATCCCCCTAAATTCGAAGAATAAAATTAGGACCTGAGTACCCTGTCCTAAAAAATTTCCTCAAACATCATCACCACCAAAATTCATACAATCACACAATCCAATAAAAGTTATGCTCACAAAAAAATAGCGAAAACTATTCAATTGGTTTCAACACCCTATTGAAAACACAAAAAGCTGAATTCTAACTCTAAACCTTCTTAAAGTAAACTTTGAATGAAACTCAACTCTGCGCTTCTGCCTATCACACATGCAAACACTTTCACCAATACACACATGCCCATTCACAAAAACTGCAAGCTTGCCTTAACAAATCACAAAGAAAACCCATTCACACTATTAAAGTAAACACCAAGGTATCCTTTCGTTGGGCGCCATATGTTATGGTTGCTCTATATTAGAAGTAGGTGTGTTCCAGAAAGGTGTTCGATTTGACACGGTGGCTTCATCCGGCTACTCGTCGAAAATGGGTGGATTCATCACACCAAAACACACTGAACCACAAACATAGTATCTTCGTGTCAGAGAAAATAATAGAAAAAGGTACCAAATACTCACTCAAATACACACACACACTGTCAAAACGTCAATTAGTCCGATAGTCTGAGCCTCCCACCCCCTCTGCAACCTGGCAAGTATGCAGCCGTTGTATTGCCAATGGGCTCAAAAAGAAACAGGCAATACCCTTTTAAACACGATTGTCCGATTTGTCCGTTGAACTACGTCATTGTCTGTTCATTTTTGTCCGTCTGATTTCTTAACTTCAACAAGAAAATACTTTTTCCCTCACCCACAACACCCTACATCGACCAATAAAGAGAACTATCCTGACATATTATCCATCATGTAAACACAAAAGATTAAAAAAAAATAGAAACATTTGATATGTGCTTAAAGCAATAGTATTTCATTAATTTATTGAAATTATGTTCATTTTTAATTTATCGTTTTTCAGAAATATAAAAATATTTAATAAAAATAATTATTCATGTGTGAAATTCTTTTTCTTCTTATAAATACAAATATGCAAATATTTAGGTTTTATACACCTTCAATTCTTTTCTATATTTAAAAAATTTTTGTATTTTATGATTTCATATATTTAAATGCATGCATTTAATTCCATAACTAATTACTAATAATTTTTGTTTTTATACAAAGAGAAATAGTAAGGCTAACAATGTAAAATTATCTTAGAAGAGTAAACATCCAAAAATAAAACAAAAACAACAAAGCTGGACTCTTAATTTAAGCTACTCATTTACTCACCGCTTAGATTGCGTTGTAAAAATAATAATTAAGAGAATTAATTTACAATTCCCTTCAATGGGAAGGCTTAATCCGTTTTATTTTTGTTTTGTTATATTTTTGCATGCACTTTTCTTTTTATCTTTGTTTTATTCTTAAATATTAAAATTTATAATTCCATATATATTTTTTTCTTTGTTTAATTAAGGGCTAAGGTAATAAAAAATATTTACAATTATATATATATTTTTTTTTTTTTTGTTTTAGATAATTATGTTTTCATAAATTTTCAATATTAAATCAAGACTTTATTTTATAATTTCTAGATTAGAAAACACAAATATTTATTGGATTGTTCTCGGTTTTTTTTTTTTTTTTGTATTTATTTTTTTTTTGATTCTATCTATATTTTGTTATCCATATTCTTTATACATTCTTTATACTCCTTTCCTTATTTTTATTTTTAAGTTTGTGTTTTTTTATGTATAAAATTTTTTCTTTAGTTATTTTGTTTGTTTTGTTTTATTGACCGAAGTTTTATTGGGATATAAGTTCTTCATTATTGTCGGTAATAAACTTCAAACATTTTTTTTTAAGGTATTTTGATTTCTTTGATGTTGACGTAGATTTATAGCTCTGCATTTACTGGTGATCTTTATATCAACGTTAATTTTTTTTATTTTTATTTTTTTTTTAAATGTTGCATATATATTGTAGTTCACTGTACTTCATTTATTTTTGGTACATTTTTTTTTTATTATAAGTAAATTACAAATATTTAGTTTTTTTTTTTTTATATTATTTGTAAATGGGTATAACAAATTTTTTTTATCAATTATGCGAAATTCACATGAATAATTATTTAAAGTTTTGGGGAAGTATATGAAAAATTTTGTTTTTCTTTATGAATTTTTTTTTTATATTCTTTCCCCTTAATTTATAAAGAAATAAAGCTTCACTTTTTTTGTTCTTTCACTTAATTTCAGCAACTTAATTTTCAACCTCGTGTCTCAGAATTATATAGATAAAAAAAAAACTCGTCTGCTCTCAAAATCTCTTCTTCTTCTAATCTTCCATTCCTCCTTCTCCCTTTCCAAATTAATTACACTGAACAGTAATTTGAAGAGTTGTAACTATTTCCCAGAGATGATGTTATTAAAGAAACCGGTAGCGAAACCGTAACCGTAACAACTTCACTGATGAATTTTAAGGCGATGAGCCTAAAAGTAATGGGTGGACTCATTACCTTGTAGGGGGTAAAGGAAATGGTTACTTATAGGCAGGGAAAAGTAATGTGTCTATAAACAGATTCTCAACAAAAAAAATTATTAGCAACATTTTGTTTAATTAAATTAATATTGTGTTCACCCTGGGCTTCGAACCTGGGGCCTCTGGTTGTTAGGCGAGAACTCTACCAACTGAGCTATGTCACATATAATAATGGGTTGCATAAAATGTAAATGAATTGTTGTGCTTCGAGTTTTTGTTGGTGATGTTAAAAATATATGCCTTAACCCCATGATTACAAAAAATCACAAAGTAATGTGTCTAAATATAGATTTTTAAAAAATTATTTAATATATTACTTTACGTTTATATTCATGCATTACGTAATTGATGATCGGTAAGTGATTATTTTATGTTTTGAAATAATGTAAAAGGTAATGATGTATCTTTTACAGTTATATTAGTTTTTTGTTTTTATATACATCGAGATTATTTTTATGTTATTTTCAATTTATAACGAGCTTTCAACCTCCGTATATTTACAAAAATAAAGCAAATCAAACATATTAGCTAGGTTGATACTAGTATTTCGATTTGGCTAAAGATCTCATCAGAACCCGAAGTTTTAGAAAAGCTAGAGCCTATATAATAGGCAGAACTTAAACAAAAAACCTATTAATAATCAATTTTGCTCCATTCTTGTCTTCTTAGTAATCAACCACGTGGGTAGGTCTTTTCCTAACAAGCATCATGACGTTACTAAACTTTGAAGACCAAAAATGTTCTATTTATATAAAAAAAATTTAGTGTGTACTCTGGCTCAAGTAATCATATCATTACAAGGTATTCCGTGAGTTTCCGCTTATTGGTAACTTATTACTTTATGTTTCAAAATAATGTTGAAGGTAAAGAGTATACATTAGAATGTAATGCATTATATAACCAATTGTAACTCATTACACTGATAATAATCCAACCAAAAATTTTGTAAAAATAACGAAAATTTGTTGATTTAACAAAAGATTTTGTTGTTTTGACATTTTTCTCGTATTTTTAGCATGAATTATTGTGAGTGTACTTAATGTTTCGAAATAATGCTGAAGGTTAAGAGTATTCATTACAAAGTAATGCATTATGCAACCCATTATAGGTAGCTCATTACTTTTTGTTGAAAAATTATGATACAGGTAAGGAGTATACATTACAAGGTAATACATTACTTTATCGCACCCATTACCAAAGTTTTCCTGGGAAGTTAAAAAATATTTAACTGTAGTTTAAATGTATATTCCATAAAAAACTAAGTTAACTGATTACTTTTGAAATAAACTACAATCAGTTACTGCTAAAATATTGTGAGTGTAACGTATAAAAACATACATCAGATATACAGTAACGTTATAACGCTGCTATCGGCAAAATTTTTGCTAACGCCAACATTTTTCTTGTTCCTCTTACGCCGGATAGCTACCGGCTGTCAAGTTAAACTTTTAACTGTCAAAAAATTACTATGTAAACGAGGAATATTAAAAAAAGGTTGATTAATGTTAATCAAGTAGATTAATTTCGCTGTCTAAACTCCATATTAAAGTAAATACGTCTAATATAATTAAAATTTCTTCAATTTCATTATAGTGGTTTGGTATTGCATTTATCGCAGACGCAGAAGACGCAACAAAAAATTACGGGCAGCTGCCTTACATCGTAAGAGTTTAGTTATATCGCCAAAAAATGCCATAAATAAAAAAGAAAAGGAAATACACTGTAATCACAACGATGAACTATTATGCTGTGATACTGCCTAAAAATAACAACGATCATCAGTGTATTAATCCATGCATAAAAATTCGGAAAAAAAAATTTCAAAATAACAAAAACTTTCGTAAAATGGACAAATTTTCGTTTAATTTACACAAGTTTTTGTTATTTTGACATTAATTTCGTATTTTTATGCATGGACTATTGTAAGCGTAGAAGTTCAAAATGTAAATTATTAGGTATTAAGGATCTTTTGCATAAGTGCCTCAAATATTTTTAAACATCCATTTTTTAGGGATGTCATTAATGACTTTATATTTAAAAAAAAAATAACATTTTAATTTATTTTTTCATTTTGTTCTTTGTTAAAGTTTTTAAAGAAATACACATTTTCTGTTATAAGTATTATTAATTAAAGTAAACAACCAAACTAGTTAATTATTTTAGTTTTATTATTAATTATTGTGAATTTTTTTTAAAAATCCAAAAGCCAATCACAAAGGTGCCTTATTAATGTAGTATAATTTTTTATATGAATGTATAATAGACCGACTCACGAAAAAAGTTTATTTTTTTTCCACCCCTCAAAATGTACTTTTGTTTGTTTTATGAAGATTCCCAAAATATTTCGTGTCTATCATTAAGATCCCGTGAGCTGGACCGTTTCCAAAAAAGGCATTTTTTTAGGTTTTCAAAAAATGTACTTTAACTTACGATAACATGGACAATATTAGTATCATATGAAAGGGAGACGGCAACTTGAGCTTGAAATTAATCAAAGCGGCCTAAGCTGGAGAGAGATAAAACATCTTGCATCAAGAAGAACCGAATGGAACGATTTCGTTGTGGCCCTTTGTTCCTCTTAAGGAACTATAGGACATTATATATATATTAGGCCGGGTCGATTTGTATGGAGGCAAAAAAATCGCTCAACGTTCAAGGAAAATCGTATTCTAGGGATCAAAATAAGAAACTTTGCCGAAGGAACCATACCTCTAACACGAATTCTGATGTCCCGACTTTTGACTCGTAGGGTGAAATTTTGAAAAATCCCATTTAGAGTGCCCCAATCGAATCCAACCCAATCGAATATAATTTATACATGCATCTGCTGGAGCGTCTTCCGGAGAAGAAATAGAGACCCTAATCTTGGAAAGACTCCTCCTACTTTCTGAAACATCTCTATCCCGAGATTTGTACATTTTGCTATAAAAACACGGCTAAAAAGGCCATCTTTCAACTTAAATTTTAACCCCTTAACGGTCACATAGAATGATGATTTATGCATTAATCTGCTAGCGCGTCTCCCGGAGAAGAAGTAGCTCCCATAATCTTGAAGAGATTCCTCCTAATTTCTGAAATATCAAAGTGGGCTTTTTCAAAATTTGACCCTACGGGTCAAAAGTTGGGACATGAGAATTCGTTTTAGAGGTATGGTTCCTTCGGCAAAGTTTCTTATTTTGATCCCTAGAATACGATTTTCCTTGAACGTTGAGCAATTTTTAAATCGACCCGCCCTAATATATATATATGAAAGGGTTTTTTAAGGCGCGTCCAACGGAATTTAAAACATGTCAATGCGTGTCCAGACATATCCTTTTTTTAGGGATATTCTGTAAAAAAAAAGGATTTTTAATTTTTTGTGGGGAGATTTTTGTGACTTAAATGTCAAATTGTTATATTTTAATCTTTAGTCGATTTAAGTAAATACGAGTATCAGTTTTTTTTTTTTTTTAACTTCGCACTAATTCGCAATTTACTAAAAATTCATTATGGTGGGTAAACTACAGTGGGGAGCACTCGTGAGTACATGTAAGTACTTTTAATACCTAAAGATTCAGGCCGAAAAATATTTGACACTATAACTAAAGTACAGTGTTCTAAAGGTATAAGGCACGCTGAATCTAAAGCTGGTCTCAGAATCACTCGCCTACATCAGGCGTTCGAGCTATATTAACGGGAATACTTAAAACGGCACCTGAACTAGTGCTGGTAATTTCGGTAACTTTTCAATACTCGATACTACTCGATATTTTTAATTTGGTTACTCGATACTACTCGATAATTTCAACGGGTTTTAAATTTAAAATTCACTTTAGTCTTTTACAAAAACTTTATGAATATTGTAGCTTTTATTGCAAATTTAAATTTTTAAAAAAAATTCTTAATTTTTTTTTACAAATTATTCAGTGTTTTTTTTATAGTTTTTAAACTTTTTTTCTTTAAACTTTTCACATTTGATTTTTCCTTCTAGCAGAGTTGTATTTTAATGCTAATTATTTTAGAGGAGTCGCATTTTTGTATTGTTTTTTTATTCGAAAAAAAAAACTATACGAATACTCGATACAAACTACTCATTCTTTTACCAGCACTAACCTTAACACGCTACTTTCACCCTTTTTTTATCGGTTTTAGAACATTTAAGATATCTTATTTTTTCTTGAAATTATCGTCGGATGAATATAGAATATTCATTTCAATCGCAGCAAGGACTAGTATAGCTGTCATATATCCTTTTTTCTAAAAAGGCTATAAATCCTTTAAAAATCATCCAATTGTCACAATTTTTTTTATTTTGTCAAATTTATAAAATATTTTTTTTGTTCATCAATATAATATTCCAAAATTCCACATATCCTGAATTTTCTAAGTTTTGAATAAAAACTATAACTCTCCTTACAATGTTTGAAAAATTGGTTATTATTCTTGAAATGTAATCATTAATTAATGTTTGTGACAATTTGCATTTTAATCGCAGCAAAGACTCGTACAGCTGTCATATATCCTTTTTTATAAAAAGGGTAAGAGAAGTTTGTTCAGGTGCCGTTACAAGTATTATGAAAAATATATTTACAGGAAGGTAAAAAATCGAAGCATTTTGATAAAAAAAAACAACACTTTTCCCTTTAATATAGCTCGAACGACTGATGTCGAAGAGTGATTCCGAGACCAGATTTGAATACAGCGTACTTTGTACTTTTTGAAAAGTATATTTTTGTTCTAGTGTCAAATATTTTTCGGTCTAAATCTTTACGTGTAAAAAATACTTACGTGAACTGACGAGTGCTCCCCACTGTATGTTTTAATCATATTAATATCGGTATCAACATTTTTCTTTGGGCAAGTACATCATCTATGTTTGAAAATAATATGAAATCTTTAAAATTTTGAATTAACCCTCTAACTGGCAAACGATGTTTTGCAACGAAATTCATACCACGTGCTCCACTCGAAAAACAAATAATGAGTTCTTCAACAAAATTGTTAATCTAGAAATGTTGAGGTTAAGAAGAAGAATAAACGTTTTTCCTAAAAATTATAAACACTACCAATTTTTAAATCAGACTAGACTAGTTTCTGCCTTTTTTATGGACAGGCTCATCAGTGATTTTCGGTTTAAATTGTATTATTATTTGTGTCTTATAATTGTCAGATTGTCTCTATATGATAAATTTTTCAACAACCTGCGGCTGTAAGAATCAAACCTGCGTTCATCTTACATTACAAACGTAACAATACCAAGTCATGACCGTTTAGTGATCACACCCAAGTATGGCATTGAATCTAATGCAGCTAAATTGCAGTTTTCTCTCCTATTAGCTTTTTCTTTTATTGTATATTATACTCAGAAGTGACAGCACTAACAACACAAATATTCTATTTTTAGATTTTTGTTTATTTTTCTAATCTCCTCCGGCTCTATTTCACAATGTTACCAGATTGACGTATGGTTTTTACTTTCAGGGTTGACAACTTCGTTCGTTGCCTAATTTAGGCGATATGAGCCAAATTTTCTTTCTGCTCCTATTTAAGCAGTTATCACGATTTTCGCTTTTTGGAAAAAGCAAAATTAGTCGAAAAGGTATCGAACCTTCAATTTATATTGTTCAAACTTCAACGCTTTGCTATTAATAATTAATGTCTTCCTTCTGCCAAATTCCATAAAAATCCGAATATTAGTTTATAAGTTAAGATGATGTCCTTAGGAGGAATCCTGATAAAATCCTGTGAGTCATTGGACCAAAGTAAGGACTTATTATTAAAATAAAGCTTCAATCTTACTTATATTTTATTATAAAGAGTTTTTAGTCAACTTGAATTGGTTTTTTTATATTTTTGAAAACTGTTTTTTCAAAAATAATTATTTTTTGAAATTTTACGATTTTTTTAAGCTTTCTCTCTTCCAAATTGTGGACGGCACACGAAAAGTTTCTTTGCAAAATATTAAGCAACTTTAGTTTTCTATCGGAATATATTAATTTCTAAGTATAAAATGCTCATTTGACGAATTTGTGAAAAATTTTATGAAGGCTACCCTGAGGCAGCCTTACCTGTTAGAGGGTTAATCCAATACACAACTGTGTTCTGTTTCTAGTTGATTTAAGAATAAACATGTGGCTTAGGAGAGCGCATACGCGCTTTTTTCGCGGCATAACTTTCTTCGCAAATTAAAAATATCGAGTTAAAATTGTTAAATTTTTACAACAAAAAACTTTATAGAATTTTGAATTCGATAAAAAGAAGTTATGAAGTAAAAAAAAGCGCTTGGTATAATTGTTTTCTTTTGAGACGAATTTTTATCCTTACATCAACTAGGTTTGCAAACTGGATTACTTAAAAATTTTTGTCAACATTTGGTTTAGATAACCATGGAAAATGCATTCAAATTGCAATTTTAAATTATTGCCACACACCGAAGATGCACTTGACTTAAAACAAAATTTATTACCGATATTGGCCTGATTACAATATAGTTTTCCCACCCTATTGAATTTTTGTTAAATCGCGAAATAGTGCGAAAAAAAAACTGAAACACTTATTTACTTCAATCGACTAAGAATTAAAATTTGACATTAAAATCACAAAAATCTCCGTACAAAAAACTTTAAAATTATTTTTTTACAGAATATATTGAATATGTTCTCTAGAGTTAAAGTACAAAATTTGAAAACCTAAAAAAATGCCTTTATTGAAAAGGTTCAGCTCAAGGGATCTCAATGCTAGACACGAAATATTTTGGCAATCATTATAAAACAAACCAAGGTTCATTTTGTGGGATTGACAAACAGCACATTTTTTTCTCCATATAAGGTGAGTTGGTCTAATGTATAATATATTTATAATAATATGTATATTTTTAGTTAAAACCCACCCATCATATTTTAAACAAAACAAAAAAAAGAAAAACGACTTAATAAAAATTCATAAATATATTTTTAAAAAAAATTAAATTTTAATATTCGTGTGTATTACATTGGTTTTATTGATGTGTCATACAACTGCATTATTATATATCACGGTAAAAAAAAAGAATAGGTGACACAAACAGTTCAATGTCCTTTTTATTTAGCTAAACAAAAAATAGACCCATTAAATATTTCTATAATAGTTTTCATTAAAATCAGTGACAGGTGAAAATAGAAGGATATCATGATAAAATTTGATTTAAGAAGTTTGTTGTTAGAAAAACATTAGCAAGCCATTTAAAAAAAAAAACTTTTTTTGTGAATTTTGAGAATATTCTTATGGGTAAATTGTAAGCAAAGAGATAGGGCAAATAAGACAGCAGCCGTTTTTAATAAATAATTACCATTCTACTACAAAACTACATATACATATTTAAATGTATAAGGCGTATGAGTGTTATTATTTCATACATTAGATAAATAACGCTCATACGCCACCTAGCACAAGTTATAAACGTTATGAATTTCTACACTAGGTTTGCCATTTAAGCATAATGGATGCTAGATCTAGCACCTTTTTGTGATTTAGATCAGAGAAACAAGCCGACCCTAAATTTTCGGCGGCGGCGGCGCAACATCTTTAGCTACGGCGGCGTTTAGGTTAAAAAACCGGCGGCGGCTGAATTGTCGGCTTAAAATGCTGTTTTTTAACTGTTGTTATTGATTTTTAGATAAAATCTAATCATATATCGCTATATTTTTCATCAGATCTATTTTCTTGTTAGTTATCAACAAAAAAAAACATTTCTAAGCATATGCACAAGTTATTAAATTGGGTTGGCTAATTGTAATAAAACAAATAAAAGTTCATACCCAATAAAAAATGTTCGTGTTTTTAGAAGCAGGATCAAACAAATGCGCTGAAGTAAGTGCTTACTATTATGTTGTTCGTATAAAAATAAACAAAAAATTTTGTTAAGCTTACTGTTTTCCCTTACAATGACGCAGGTTGTAAGCAGCTTCAGTTAATCCCTTACGAGGATGCAGGTTGTAATGCCGAAAGTTTCATGTCGTAGATTATAAACGATCTAAGCCAGTTCCGAGCGATTTCCGATTGTGTTTGGTGTTTTCGAGTATATTAAAAAAATAATTAGTCGTTTCACTGTTCCTGAAGAGCTACCACGAGATGCGGTAAAACAAAATTATTATATTATATTTGTAGAATTTTAATTTTAATGTCTGTAGAATTTTATGTAAAATAAATTATATATTATTTATATTATTACTTTTAATCGTTATAATGTAGACATGAAATCTGATTTTACTGAAAGCCATGAAATCACAGCTTTTTGTAAGCGCTAAAACCCGCGCTTATTTTGCCCAAAAGTAATGCTTCCAAGTGGGAATTCGCCATATAAAAATCATGGCATATGTAAGCAGGTTTGTAAGGGATTCTATTTGGCTTACTCCCTTACAAACCTGTTTGCTGGTAAGCAGTGTTTTTTACTTTGTATATATAAAAACTCATTAAATTTATTTCAAGAAAAAAAAAAACAGATTATAATTAATAATTTTTATTTTAAATTGATATAATACATTTAATGCATGTCAAAGCAATGAATATGTTTTCAGCACTTTACCCAAATTTAACGACAATTGGTATAAACGTTACCTTTTCCAAACCAAATACTCTTACAAAGCTTATGAGTTTTGTTCCTCCTAGTTACCGAAATGTAATGTCTTAAAAATCAAAGATTTTCAGAAAAATCTGCGAATTTTCCCTATTTGAGGTATATGCATAACTAAGGCATCATATGAAAGGTATACAATGCACCTTATAATTGTCTGAAACGTGGTTTTTATTTTCAAAAGGTTAAAATTTATTTTTAAGATTAAAAATTTGGAAAGCTATATTTCAAAATGCGACATACATAAAGTAAAAATCTAATATTTTTGCATTTTTCCTTTATTTTTAATTTTTTCTTCTTTCTGTGAATTTTTGTTATTTTTTACACGTTTTACAACCAAACACGATTGATTAAAATGTTCACAAAATTAATTTATTATATTTAAAAAATTAGCAGCGCAAGTAAAAATTCGGCGGCTGCCGCTTTAGCCGGCTTACATTTTAAGCCGATGCGAGCCGATTAAAACGGCTTGTTTTTCTGATGTAGATCTTAAAATCATGGTTGGCAAACACAAACCATAAAATACCGTTACCGATTCAATACCGTTTCGAGGAACTATTTTTAACCCTAAAATAATTCTAGCGAAATAACATTTAACACAAAAAAAGTTCATAAGGGTAAAATTTGTTAATCATACACTCGAAAAAGTTTTAGAGTAGAATATACAGAAATTACCGTTATAAAAACTGTAATTTCAGTTAAAATGCCGTTAAAGGTAATTAAACAATATTTGAAGATTCTGTGCCAATAGTTTTGAGCAAATTAAACAACGTTAACCCGTGACGTCCGAATTTAGATCAAAGGAGATACTGCGGAATTTATATATATTTAAAGAAAATATATTGAAGTTGCTTTTTTACAAACTTGGCTACAGACATATTTCAAATTCCTAAAAAAAATATTCTGAGCTAAATTAGCCCTTAGATGCTTTTGGTGCTAAAGTGACCCTCTGTTGAACAAACTTTTCTTATTTCCGTTTTTCCTTGCACAGAGAGAAAAGAGCATAGTTAAATTGAATATTTTTCATATTTGATTTAAAAATGTTATTTATTTCAAAAACATTTATAAAATAAATATAAACGTACTTAAAATAAACATGTTTGTACTTATAGTTGCCAAAAACTAGTTTGACATCTTCACGCAGGTAATTTTTTGCAGACTCATTAATAGTGTCCGACCGAACAGTTCGGCCAAAAAACTATATTTTATCGGTTTTTTATATCTAGAGGCAATGATGACAAATTGTGGTATAGGAAACATGCTTGTTGAGCCGATTTAATTCGATTTTGTGTATAAAATTTAAGAGAAAAGCCGAAGTTTAGCTATAAAGTTAAAAGTTCGGCCGCCGAGCTATTTTCGATTTGGCCTAACTTTCTGAGGCCGAACAGTGAATTCATTGCTTAACTACAGACTTTTCTTCAAATTTGACACTCAAAATAGCATCTAATCAGTCCAATAAACATTTTTCCATCCACCAAATTTGTCCATAATGCTTTAAAATACCGAATACAGACCAAATGCATTTTCTAGCCGAACTGTTCGGTTGGACACTACTCATAAAGAAAAATAAATGAAAATGTTTTTTAAAATAACTATCAAAATAGTCGTTTTGTATTATTTCATAGAAGAACAACTGTAATTACAGTTAAAAACAACTACTACTGATTACTACACTTAAAAAAATAAGATAGTATAATTAGATGTCAAGATGTAGTAGTGACGAGGAAAATTATACTAAAAAGTACAACTGTAGTAAGACACTTAAAAAAAATCAACCATGGAAGATTTTGTATCTGTTTTTCATACATAAAACAAAATTGTGGATTGAAAGAACTTAAGTTTTGCGTTTTCAACGGCTTGTGAAAGTAATTGTCTATTAATTAAATAAAAGACAAAATAAAATATATGAATTTAAAAAAGATTAAACGTGTATTTGAGTCAAATTGAGTGGTCAAGTTGATAACAAATATACAGCAGGTAGACGGACTAAAGCGAAAGACATACATCTTAGGTAAATTAATTTGTTTCCTTTTTGATATTGCAAAAAAAGGGTTGTATATGTTACATTTTGTTATTTTTTCGTTTCGTTTCTATAATTATCTGCTGCATTAGCGTTCCTTTAAAAGATAGCATCATTTAGACAACCAATGATGTAAGTAGTTGAAAGATAAATTATTTTAAAAAGAATCACAAAAATATGTTTTATGATTTTCAGCAAAATAAATTAACTAAAGTAAAAATGTTCTACAAATTTTTTGAGTTTTTTTCAGTCTACTAATATTCAGCAAAAATTTTATTAATGTTTAGCAAGGGTTTTTTAATTTCTAATCCACAAAGTTTTAGCAAAACTTTTGCTGAATCTACTAATTTTGTTGCTTAAAATCAGCTCGCTGATTTTCAGCAAAAGATTTTGCTGAAATTAGCAATTTTTTTGCAAGCACCCTCCTGACTAAAATTTTGCTGACTCAGCTGACTTTACTAACTTTTTTATTTGAGTGTACGCAAACCACTGTCATGTAGTAACTGTAAAGCTTTTTTGAGTGTAAATACAAACAAACATGTCATACGATTTTCTTTACATTGTGAACAAGAAGACTCTTTAAAACTTTAAAAATCGCGATTTACTTCATGTTTTTTATTTTATAAAAACTTAAAAAAATAATAACTATAGTGCATTTTGTTGACCTACAATTTTTTAACTGGATACTTCAAACTTTGACATATTATAGTGTGTAGTATAGTGTATAGTATCCACATTGTAGTGTGGAAATCTAGCAAAAAGTTTCAAAAGTGTAGACTAGACCTATTAAAATGTACTAGTGAATCTCTGGTTCCAATGTCTCCCAATGTGATAAGGGCACTATTACTAGTGTGGAAATATTATAAAAAGTTCCAAAAGTGTAGGTATACGCAGAGAAAAAATGTGGTTGCAATATGATTTCGGTCACTAAACTATGTTTCCTACAGCCATAAATGGTTGTTTCAATTAAATTATTGCTGTATCAATCATATTCCACCAATAACATGGTTGCTTTTATCATGTGATAGTAAAAATTTCTCTTTTTTTCAGTTATCATATTATTGTATTGTCTACAATCATAATATAGCATTTATTATCATATTCCGCTATGTAACTACAGCCATATTATAGTTGCGTCAACTATAAGACGATTCGTTTACCAATACCAATAATTAGTTGCTTCTAAAAACAATGCAATCCACAATTCGGTTGGTACTACTGAACCTCTAATTTAGTGGCATATTTGATTGCAAATACCGTATTTGCAGTAACCACTTTTGATTATCGACAATTTTTATAAAAATTTTATAGATGGTACCAATTTTCTTTTCACACCTGAATTCGGTTGTTGTAACCGAATTACGGGTAGTGACAACCGAATTCGGTTGTGACAGCCGAATTTACGATGTTGCAGCAACCGAATCGATTCGTTTGGATGAAATTTTATAATTTTTATGAGAATGTGAATGAAAAAAATGTCGTTAAAGGTATTTAGCATGAAAACTGTATTAAATAAAACTAAAAATTGCATATAGCCTCTAGCTTGAACTGCATCCGCGACCCAAGTATCAGGATCTTCTATCATTTCTTCAAATACTATTATTAGATCCGAACGATAAGTTTGAACTATATTGACAAGTGTAGACGTATAATTTCATCTTGTTGTTGCCGTAGTAGGGATTCTGCGTTTTATCTCCTGATCGAAAAAATCAGTTCTTTTTGTGGATTGATTTTAAAAAAATCAGACAGACCTGATAATGTTACAAAAAATATTTTGGTTTCTTTTATAAAGTTTACAGATTGTGATAAAACTTATTTTAACACATGAGCATTGCAATAAATAAAAATAGCATTCGGAAACTGTTCTCTATCTTAGTATGTGTTCCATTGAATGAGCTACTAGCTTTATTTAAACGCTAAAAAGGCAAGATAAAATTAAAATACATTAAATTTTAATACAAAATAACAAACTATAAGCAACAATAAAAGTGAGTGTTTTAAGCAACAATTTTTTTATCAATATGTTGCAATTATTTTTTTATGTAAAAAAATGTTTTCACTTGCTTGCCCGAGTTCGGTATTTTGTTGCTGAGAGCCGTGCAAAGTGGAGTCTCTCTATTTGTATAGACTCTTTGGCTTTATTAAGTCAATTAATTTTGTGGAAATAGCGTCTGCTGTTCGATCATCATTTACGTCCATATATTTGTAAAATCACAACATACCGAATAACGAATGATAATTGAGATTTTTCTTTATATCGGTGGTTTCATCGAGCATTACGGAATTTAGTTTTATTTAATTATTTGTCAGTATTATTTTAAATAACGGTGTCAATAGGGCTCAATGCAATAAGTCCCAGGTGCAAAAAGTCCCAGTGCAAAAGCTCTCAATGAAATAAATTCTAAAAAAATGAAATAAGTCCCGTCTCGAAAAAGTGAAATAAATTCTAAAAAAATTAAATAATTTCCAAAACAAAAATGAAACAAATCCTAGGTTTTGGTTGTTATTTCATCATGAAATAATTTCCAAAGAATAAAAATTAAATAACTCCCAAAAACAGTCCATGCAACACAAATGAAGTAAGGGCGTACCGTTATATTCCCCAAAGTCGTATTGCCCAAAAACCAAAATGACATATTGCCCAAATGTCCGCATATCCCCCAAAATTGTGGATGTTAATATGTTATAACGACCAAATCAATAACAGAAAATCCAAAACTTTTTTTTTTGGTGCTATGGCATTTTATTTTGAAAAAACTTTTTTTTTTTTGGGGCGCTATGACGGTAAAAAAAGGAGTTATTGCCCAAAATCATAATTTATTTTTTTTTTTTAAATGCCTAAGAGCGGCCGAAGGCCGCCACCCACAAGAACTTGTTTTTCAAATCAGATGTCGAATCCGTTGAAATCTTATATTTTTAAGACATCAAGTAACATTTATTTGACCTGTCATAACTTTTTATGTCCCAAAATACCAACCCACACCAAGATTTATTGTTTTTTAATGACTATTTTTTTAAAATTCTATTTTATTAAAAATTTTATGTATATATTAGTGTCAAAACGTTAAATAAACAGAAGGCCAATGCTCTACTCTTTTATTTTAGATAAAAAACAATCAATTAGCTGTTTAAATTACAAAGCTATGACTGGTCAAATTATATTACTTATTGTCTTAAAAATAAGATTTCAACGGATTCGACATTGGATTTGTAAAAACAAGTTTTTATGTGTTTCGGCCTTCGGCCGTTTCTCCTCCGTAGAACGCGGCAGGCGGCTACGCGAAATAAAGTTTTTAATGCATGCGATCTTGGGCAATATGACTTTGGTGAATATAACGTTACGCCTTCAAAATATGTTAAAGAACAATTAAGGAAGATCATCAAAATATTTTGAAAGATTCCGTTATAGGAACCGTTTAGAATATTAATAATATTAAAAAAATAATGAATTTTTGAAAATTAAATAACTCCAACTAAAAATTAAATAACTCCCACAGCAAATGAAATAACACCGAACAAGAAAATAAAATGAAATAAGTCCCACGCTAAGTTCTGTTGGGACTTATTTCATTTCGGAATTACTGCATTATGAAATAACACCTAATAAGAAAAATGAAATAACTTCTAAAAAAATGAAGTAACTGCAAAAGAACTGGGTATTATTTCATTTGAAATTACTCCCAAATTTGTATGAAAAATTTTTGGGACTTATTTCATTTTTTTTTTTTGGACTTTCTTCACCTGGGAGTTATTGGACAGAGCCTGCCAATAGAGTTAATTAAATCATTTTGTATGTGGTTGGAAGTGTCTGTAAAAACCTGAGTTGTCGATAAATGATGGTCCAATTTACTGTCATATTTAGCAACTTAGTTTAAAATTTCTACATAATTGCCTATTATCAGAATTTTTATTTTCATAGTTAACTCTGAAATCAAGTTCCTGTACACCCAGAAAGCATACAGTATCTACTAAGCGTTCGAATACATGTCGATTTCTAAAACCTGCTCATTGTGTCTCGATAATGAAATCCGTTTCTGTTCGTCAAGTTAAAGATCAATTCGAATATTTCCAAAAGTTTTTAATGTCAAAGTGTTATTAATGGGAACTTGAGACATTTGATGTGTTATTTTTAGAAGCATTTAAATGGTTAAATCATTATAACCTGTTGTCAATGTATTTTTTTAATTTTTACTAGAAAAAAGCCAACAAGGCCAAGAAAATAATTTGTTAATAAAGGGACAATCACATAACCAAGCTTTTCCGTTATAATTGCAAGTCTTGAAATGTCTGGTAAAAGTTTAAATTTTTGTTGTTAAATTAGGAAGTTCTGACATTGGCCTTCCCTTTTTAAATTATTTGAGTTTTTTCTTCGACTTTTAATCGTGAAAAAGATTTATCTCAACAATTTTCAATAGAGCATTTACATAATATTTTGCAATTTGCGTCTGCTCACATTCACAATTAGATGTAGAATGTATACAAAGAGAAATAAAGTGTCAAACGAATTGAAAAGTGTATTTTAATAGTAACAACTTATAAATTCAGATAGTACAACGATATTTACATTTGATTTCTGAAGATTTTGGGTGTTGCCACTAAAATTCATTGGAATTAATCGAACTTTGCTGTGATAATCGAATTTGAGTTGTTGTAACCGTATTTTAGTAGGCAAATAGCTAAATTTTTCTCTGTGCGTATGCTCCTACAATTAACTATGGTTTACCGATTCTGTTCCACACAATATTTTTTTGTATGTTGCTCTTACTGTATGTGGGTTAACTTAAGGATCCAATCTGCTGAGGCTCTATTAAGTGCTCTCTTAAATTTTAAACGCAAGTTGGAACTAAGTGAACATATTTTAGTGTGTTTTTAAATGAGCATTTTTCAATATAAATAATTAATGTTGTGTTAATTGTGCAAACTTACTTTAAAAATTAGATAAACTTACTTAAAAATATGAAAATATTTATTAATTTTTTACGTTTTTTTGTTAGTTTTCTTACAAACTTTATATTTTTGTGGTTTTTAAAAAATTTCAAGTCCATATTTTTTTAATTGTTCGTGAATATTTAAAGATTTTTCATGCATGTTATTGCATGAAGTTCCTGTCCCTGATGTAAACAAATTTCGTTTATTATTTGACTAAATAAATAAAACGAAATCTTTTATCATTCACCCTTTTTTTTTGTGAACTAAGAAAATTTTTAATCCTTCAAAAAATAATTCATTCACATAATTTAAGGCTTTTATAGAATTCTGCTTAGAACTCATTTGAATGCTTTTACGGAATAAAATTTGAGCCAAATCAAATTCATTAAAAAAAAGTGAATTAAAGAATTAATTCTTTTCAACCGTTGATAATTTGTTTCTTGGAACTTCGACAGTGAACCAAAAGTACACCCAAAAAACAGTCTCAGTTGTGGCCACCGTATTTGTTGCCAATCGAATTCTGGCGAATTCTATCTTTATATTAAATTATATTTTTTAGTCGTGAAAGCTAATATTCAGTTGTCTCAATCAATATTATATTCCACAAAATAATGTTACCTTCCACAAAATTTTATTCAAATTAAAAAAACTTTTTTGATTTTTCAAGTATTGAACCGGGACCTTCAGATTAATAGTCCACAGTCTTATTCATTGCACAACAATTGCTTTTAATTTTTTTTTTTAAATTATTGGCTGTTTGAACATTTTAGTATTTTATTTTAATTAAAAAAAAAAACTTTTTGCTTATGTCTTTTCCGGGATTTGATCTCGGAAATTTGGAGTAAGTGGCTGCCGCTCTACCCATTACACCACAAACACTCATAAATGTTGGGTGCTAAATTCGAATTTAAATATTTTGTTAGGAAAACAAAAATAGTCTAAAATTCGTTTGCCAATACCAATCATTAGTTGCGTCAACAATCAATGCAGTCCACAATTCGGTTGGTTCTACCAACACCCTTATTAAATTGTATAGTTGATTGGGAAACCCGTATTTGCAGTTCGCACTTTTGATTATCGACAATTGTTTAATGATGTTAACAATTTTTTTTGCATTTTCACTAAAAAAATTGTTGCTTCTACCGTACACAATTACTAAACGAATTGTATTTAAAAAGTTGATTAAAAATGCCAATAATTATATAATAGGATTGTTTTTTAGTACCTGTTTGCTATTTTTAATTTTGCTTTATTAATCGATCTGTATAGTTCCTAATGAAATAACGTATTATCAAATAAATTTTAATGGTTTTGACGGAATTTCAATCAATCTGCCAACACTCTTTTATTCTAAGGGAAATAGTCAGCTGATCTTTACTATAATAATTTTTTTTTGTAAATTTTGAGAATAGTTTTCAGTAGAAATAAATCTTTTGATTTATGAGTTTTTCATTAGGACAAATATGGCAATATCTTAGATTTTTTATTTTCACTACTACTTTTTTAATTTGTAAGGCGTATGAGTGTTATTATTTCAAACATTAGATAAATAACGCTCATACGCCACCTGACGCAAATTATGAATGTTTCTGATATTATGAATTTGCTACACTCACATAACAAATTTGGTTGGTGAAACCGAATTGAGGGTTGTGGCAACCGAATTCGGTTGTGACGTCTGAATTCGGTTAGGTCAACCGAATGTTCGAGGTTGCAGCAATTCGGTTGGATGAAATTTTCGAATTTTTATGAGAGTGTATAACTTTTGCAATTATAATGCAGAAAATATCAGTTGAAATTCAGAACTTCAATGTGAATTTCAAAAATCATTAATTTGATTTGAAATTGAGAAAATATTATTTGAAATTCATATTCAAAAAGCCACCAAATAATATTCAGAAAACATCAAATTAAATTAAGAAAGTACTATATCTGAAAATCAGAAAATACTATATAAATTTCATTTGAAATTTTATGAATTTTAATTAGTAGTTCCTGAATATGAATAGATATGAACCTTTTAAAAATTATCATAAAAGTTTGAGGAAAATTATTAAATCCAAATCAGTAATATATTTTAAGCCCATTATCGATTTAATTTGAGATCATTTGCTGGATGGGATATAACATATGAAAACTAAGTAAATGGGTAACAAAAGGTACCAGATACATAAATATTTATTCTTTTATAAGGAAAATCATTAGTTATGATAATGTGGTCGAGTGCAGCAGAAAAAATCTTAGCATTTATTTAACTTAAGGTTACGAAGGAATACATTTTTCTATTTGCTGTTCATTATACAAACTACAGAAGTAGCCATTTAAAGGACTTGGGGGTATTCCTTAAAAAAAAAAAAGTTACACGAAAACTGTTTGATTGACGTGATGTTGTTATTTTTTTTTTTTTTTTTCTTAAAACGAATAAAATTTAAAAGGTAATGAGGCGTTAACAATTGATCTACAATCAGAATTTTTGTCTTTGGTAAATATTAACTTCCTGAGTTTAACTCAACTCTCTCGTGCAACCAAAATCATGGCATGACTACATTAGACTGGCCCGAAACCAAAACAAACAATTGAAAATTCTAATCATAATAGTAATCGCATAGACTCAAAAAAAAGTTAGTTTAAAATTTTGTTAAACGTCTATTTAAAATATTTAACTAACTTTTAGCATTTTTTTTGTTGACATCGCGTTTTCAGCTAAAAATTTAGTTAAACGCTTTTAGCAAAAGCGTTTAACTAATTTTTAACTAATTTGCGTTGCTACCAAAATTGTGCTGATTAACACATTAATAGCATGAAGAACAAGAAAAAAGGCTAGATGTAAATGTCGCAAGAAAGAAGAGATACAAACAAACACAACCATATCATACATATCAAACAAAGGCACGCATGTCCATATAAAAATTTTGAATATTAAAAAATATAAATAAAACATAAACTAATTTAAAAAATTTACTAAACGAATAATGTTTTTATAAATTTGAAAATTGAAAATGCAGGCAAAAACAAAGTACGCTTTGGTGCTACTGCACAAAACAATATTTTGATAAATTGAGGATGCAGGCAAACATAAAATACGCTGTGGTGCGACTGTACAAAACAATAAATGCCAGTCTCAGGCAGGTGTTTTTAAAATATTAAGGGTTTTTATGTTATTTAGCGATATTTTAATATTTCTTCTATCTTTTTTAGAATTATCTACATTTGAAAATTGTAAAATTACGCCATACATACATATAAAGGGTGTTTTTATAGAGGTATATAACTTTGAAATGGAATAAAACAAAGATGCATTTTTTAAATTGACATGAAGTTTACTTTATTCGAAAGATAATCTTCTGGCATTATAATCTAAATAGGACTTCTGGCATATGACCAGTTATGTTTTTACTGAAAATGTACTTAGTTTTCTCATATATTTATTAAACAGCAATACAAGTTTATAGTTCTTTAATAAAAGTACAGTTATTAGCACAAAAGTGAAGAAGATATAGGAGGGCCAAAATATTGGGCCTCTATCATTATGAAGACGACACATTGCCATACTATTATACCTAATTAGATTGTTTTTAAAAAACGATTTGGATAATAAGTACATCTTTCGTTTTCATTTTGAAACATTGGCTTACTTTTTGCTCCACAGTGCACTGAAAGAATTATCTGCATGATATTAATGAATTTTTGTATTAGATCTATGAATTGTCACTAGAACTCGCCCATTGAAACTTTTCATTAAATTAAAGCAGTTTTTCGACAAATTCAATGAAAAATTTCATATTATTTATAAAAAATTGCATACGCCTGATGAAAAGTTTCATTAAAAATTTTTTCATTACAACTATAAAGCTTTCTAATGAAGTTTAAGAAATTTTTCATTCACATTGTGAAGAAAACTTCATTAGTTTAGTGAAAAAATACCATTAAAACTCGTCAAAGGAATTCTCTGTGTGTACATACTTGTAAGTAATTTGGAATTATTATCCCAGCAGAAATTCGGAAACACTAAATATGCTAAGTGGTTCTTTTTCGCTTCTTTTTGCATCTTATGCTGCTTCTACAGATTTATAGCTTGCAGTGCTGTGTTAAAAGAAGCAATAGCGCTTTGTTTACCACACTTTATCGCTATGCGATAGCACAAACGAATGGTGATGTTAACAAAATTTAGTTGTTAAAATCAGTGAATTCATGCCTTGAATTATAAATGTTACGGCGTTTTTCTCAGCAAGATGAGCAAATTTGTTTACATTTTTTGCGGGAGTTAATAAAGCTCTAAAACCTTTTAACCCAAATCAAATATTAAAATCGCTAAAATTTAAAATCGCTAAAATTTAAAATAGCTAAAAGATACTTTTTTAATAAGTGTACTTTTACAAAATTTGATATTGGGCAAGTTTTAACTCTTGTCATTGGACAAGTGTTAACTCTTTTCTACTTTGATAAGTTGCCAGTTTGAATTCAAATGCATTAAAAGTGCTGCCAATAGTTTTTTCCACATCCATGTTAAGTGGGAGTAATAAAACAAGGCAAGGTTACTTTTTTTTTTGAAAAAGTGTACTTTTTTTGAAGAATATACTTTTTTTTGAAGAATATACTTTTTTTGAAAAAGTCTATTTTTTTAAATGGTACTATTTTTGAAAAAGGGTACAGTTTTTATTAAAAAGTGTACAAAAAAGGGTTCAAAAAAAAAAAATATTATAAAGTCTATAAAAATAAGACCATTAAACAAAATAATTTATTAACTAAAAAAATTTAATTTTTACTGTCATAAAGGTTAATTTTTTAGAAATTTTTTTTTTGGCAACACTGTTTTTGGCAGCTCAGCTGTTTTTGTGTAACATGTTACTTTTTTAATGTTCAGTTTGGTCTATAATTTAACCATGAATAGTCTTACAAACTATCAACATTTGCTGCTTATTGAATTTTATTATCAAAATTCATGGTCGGTTAAGAAAGTGCATCGTGAACTTCTTCCAATTTATGGTCAGTTTGGGCGACCTTCTGAGGCGGCTATTTGGAATTTTGTGACTGAATTTCGGACCAAATTTACATTATTGAACAGTAAACCACCAACACGCATACGTAGAGAGCGGACAGAGGAAAATATCGCAACTGTATTCGCCGGTGTTGTTGATGACCGTGAATTATCGATTCGGCACCGTTCGCAACAAGTGGACCTCTGTTACTCCACTACGTAAAAAATTTTGCGAAAGGATTTGGGTTTAAAACCTTTTAAAATGCAGCTGGTGCAAGAATTAAAGCCACACGACCTACCACAACGGCTAACTTTTGGTGAATGGATGCTTGCAAAGTTGGATGAATATCCACTTTTTAAACGGAAAATTTTGTTCAGCGACGAAGCTCATTTCTGGTTGAATTGATACATAAACAAGCAAAATTGTCGAATTTGGTGTGAATAGCAGCCAAAAGCATTGCAAGAACTGCCAATGCATCCCGATAATTGGTGTGGTTTTTGGGCCGGTGGCATCATTGAACAGTTTATATCAAGTTTGTGGCCGGTCAATTGGCCGCCTAGATCGTGCGACTTAACACCTTTAAACTATTTTTTGTGGGGCTATGTTAAGGCTCATGTCTATAGGGACAAGCCCGCAACGGTTGACGCACTGGAATCCAATATTGAAGAATTTAGTCGCCAAATTTAGACCCAGCGTATGAAACATTTGAGGCGTAGCCGCGGTCAACATTTACATGAAATTATCTTTAAATGTTGGATTATATAGATCGTTCTATCGACTCAAATATAGATTTCATACATTTCTTTAATTTTTATGTGTTTTTTTTTAAAAAAATCAAATCCGAAAGCTCTTAAAAAATCACCCTTTATTAATATGAAAATTTTGCACAATATAAATCATGATATAACTAATAAATCTGCATCATTAACTTAAAAATCGGGGTTTTTGACTTATGACAATCTTTTGCTAAATGAGCGAAATATAAAATTTTTAATTATATATGATACTATGCTAAAAAATTCCGCGGAAGTTTTTCTGCTCCCGAGCATAAATAACTACATATGGTACATATAAATATGTATGGGAACATACTTAATCATATTTCTTTATATATGACGTCATATTTGAAATTGTGAAAAAACGGAAAGTTATACGTAATTATATCCTCGCAAATATACTACCACACTTCGCTATATATAATCATATTTGTCTTTGTAAAATTATATATTTTTCTATTTAACTTTTACTCGGGCAGGGAATATTATCGCATCTTGCGAAACGTGTAATATAATCAAATTAAAAGGCCTGGTTTATTGTATTTGAATATTGCAAAAAATGGCATTATCATTTTCAATTTTGTATCTTTTGCAGAAAGTTTCTCAACTAATTTTAAATTTCTAAAAAAGTTTTTTGAAAATATTTATTTAACTACATCTATTTTCGAAATTCGAAGGACATATTCGTGATCTGTGCCCTAAAGTTATTTAGAAATGAAATTCTAAGGACATATTCGTGATCTGCGCCCTAAAGTTATTTACAAATGAAAGGTCGCAAAGCCGATGCATTAAATTTGTCTGATTTTGCGGAACGGTGTAACATTTATTTTACATTCACAAAATAGGTTATAATAGGTATAATAGGTATATATAGAGGTGGGAAAGATTTTGTATTAAAAATTATTGAGAAATGTCGCAATCCAGGCACATAGCAAGGGGGCTAAAACTGTTTGGTTCCCGTGAATATTATTTTGTTCTTGGGTTTTCTATCATTTTTTGACGAAATTTTTTTTTTTTGTATTTTTTTAAACTTGATTCACTATCGTATGACACGAGCATTTTTTTTTCGATTTTTTATGAATTTTTAAAGTCAATATTTTTTTCGAAAAACACACTTAAATTTGGAACATCACCAAAAATTGAAAAAAATTTTTAAAAAAAGCTCGTGTCATACGATAACCAATTTTGTTAAGATTTAAAAAAATAATTTTTTTTCTAGATCTGACAATTTTTGAGACTCCCAGCGCTGCAACCACGTGGCCCCGTTTTTTTTCTCTGCCGCCAGTTTGGAGCTCTATAAAACCATGTTGGAGTGAAAAATAATTTGAATGTTTTTCTTGTAATTTGTACAATTCTCTACAATAATAAAAAATTGGAAAAATGTTTGTTTTTGACTGAGTTATGAATTTTTAAAAAAAGGCCTGTTTTCTCTGCCGCGAATGTAACGTCCCCCCTTAAGAAACTAGTACACTCAAAAAAAAAGTAATTTGAACTAGATTTTAAGAAATACGGAAATGATTTGGCTACAAAGAAAATTTAACTCAAATTAAGTATGCAGTTTTCTAAAGAAACAAGTACAAACAATTTATTTCAATTATGTAAATTTGTATTAAAATTTAGTAAATTTTGTCTTAAATTTTATGAAATTTTGCCAAAATTCAGTATATTTTTGATTTAAATTAAGTATAAATTTACCTTAAATCTAGTAAAAATATCTGACAATCAAGTTAGCTTTTCTTAAATTGTAAGACGCCTGAAGAACATGTGCTAATGCAAAATTTACTTATTTTTAGTTTATAAGTTTTGCTCATATTAATCGGTTGTATTAAAAATAAACAACAAAAAAATTGCATGTCCACTATTTTTTTTTTTATAATTCGTATTATTTATTAATTGATAATTCTCAAAAGGTATATACTTTCAAAAATATAAATGTTTAGGTTTGACACCCATTAGTTAAGAAAACATTTTCATTTATTTTTTAAGTTAATATTTACGCAAATAATTATAAGATTATTTTCTTTAATACAAATATTTTGAATGTGAAATTTATTACTTAAGTTTTACGTGACAAAACTAAAACACTTATATAATATGAACTATATACCAAATAAGAATTGCAACGGTTTAAATAGTTTAATATTTTTAAAGAAAATATTTAAGAAGTTATAAACTTGATTTTAAGAAGTTAAAATTGTTGAAATAAACTTAAGTAAGTTGAGTATTTGGCTTTAGTTTTTTCATACAATTGAATGACTTCTTAAAACTTAAGATTTTTTACTCAAAATAAATTTTCTAATATTTCTTAAGAATGTTAAGTTTTCTTTGATCTTCTTTTATTTAATTCTACTTATTTTAAACAAGCTTAAGATAAATTATTTATTAATTATAATTATTTATTTCCAATATTTCGTCTCCACATTGAGTGACTTCTTCAGGGAAAAATTATTACAATATTCATTCAATATCCAATATTTCGTCTTCACCCAATAAGGAGACGAAATATTGGAAATCATTATAATTATTTCGTCTCCACATTGGGTGACTACTTCAGGGAACAATTATTACAATAATTGTAATAATTGTTCCCTTAAGCTTGTTTAAAATAAGAAGAATATTAAAAACTAAATTTCCTGTAGCTGTCCTCCACTCTGGTCAACACAACATTTAAAACTCGAGTTTTAACTGTTGTGTATTGTTTGTTGTTCATACTCCCTGAAGATGTCATTCAAAGAATGGCGAAATATTGGAGATATATAAAATCATAAAGAATATTTTATAAATACAAACGTGACCTAGAGCTCAACAAGTTTTTCAATCAAATAGTAATAATTGTTCCCTAAAGAAGTCACCTAATGTGGAGACGAAATATTGGAAATATATAATTATAATTAATAAATAAATGATCTTAAAAATAAGAAGTATTAAAAATTAACTACATGCGTTTTAAAATTGTCTTACTACTAAATTGGCCTAAGTTAGTAGAATTTTTAAAAAATCAACTTTATTTCAAAAGAAAAAATAAAAACAGTCGTTTTTCTTCAACAGCTACGCTTTATTGTAATATTCTAAAACTTTCGTTTACACGAAAAAAAACAACAACAAAAGTGTCATGTCTAAAAACTAACCCATTTTAAATAATAAGGACTTTTTGTCATGCAACAATTATGCAAAACCCACAAGGCATTCCCATCACACATCGTAAATGAATCAATATAAAAATATTTCTCCCCCCGCATACAATGTTATTATAAAAGCAGTTTAAAAAATATTTTTAAAATGTGAATTTAGTTCATAAATAGTCCTTAACCCGTTTACAACACAATCTGTCCGAGAAAAGCAATCGAAAAGAAATTTCCACAATATGGATTTAAAATCAAAACTCTTATGGCTTATAACACCAATTTATATGTTGGCCGTGTTCGATGAACTTCTCTATACGGAAGCATTTATGAAAAATGTTCAAATCGACGAAATACCATTTGCATTAACATCGATATTACAAAATAAATCACGTGAAAGTCCTTTAAGACATCCTCAAGAAGAATCTCGGGGTATTTATGGCTTAAAACGTTTGGATCAACATAAAAGTTTTTTAAAAATTTTCAACATACCATGTAAGTTTCAGTATAATTGCTAGCTTTTTTGCAACTTCTCATCATGTTTCATCATTTTTTTTCTCCTATTTGTTGTATAATTTCTTTGGTTTGTGTTTCTTTTGTCTTCAATTCATTCATTTTTGCCTAGATATAATTTGCTTTTATGCTGCTAAAGGTAAATGGCCATTCATACCACCCTTTATGCAAAATCGTGTTGATGCTGCTGCTAGAACGTTATTCAGTCAAAATGATAGTTTTATTAAACAATTTTGTCAAAAATGGATACAAATTAAGGAATGTTTTCGACCACTTTTTTGTAAGTAGAAAATACTATTAGGAATAAAAATTATTGAAATATTTCGTAAAATTTGTTGGCGCAATTTTAATATGTTTTTTTTTTTGTAATTTGTAATGGCTGCCAAATCTTTTCAACGAATTTTTAAACAATGCATTACGTTTGTAAAGTAAATACTATAATATATATTTCAGAATTAATTTTGTATATCTGAGTTCTTTGAGGGGGTCCATAACACATCTCCATATTCTGTTTTTAGAATTTCCAAAGACTCGATATACAGTAGAATGTCACAAATTAGAACTCTCACCAATTAGAACCGTCCAAAAATTAGAACCGGCCATTCCAATGTATTGTACGCTCTGAAATTAGAACCGCAGCTTCTAATTTCTGGAAGTTTTTTTTATTTTGTTTTATATTTTCACTTATTTTTGTGCTCATTGAAGTAAAAATAAAACGGGGAATCCCCGAGTTATTCGTGGTGAGTACCATTCGGTCATATGCATGTGAAATTTGTTATGCTTGTACAAAATTAAATACCTAATAATAAAAAAAAATTTAAAGTTTTTCTATGAATTTAATATGTTCAATTAATTAAATATTATTAAATAAAAATAGTTTTGTGTTAAAATAACTAGTTTTATTATAATTTTCTGTAAAAAAAATGTCCAGAAATTAGAACTTTTCAGAAATTAGAACTGCCCGATGTACAAAGTGGTTCCAATTTCTGAGATTCTACTGTAATTTTAAAAAAAAATTTTAAAAGAATTTAATTCTGAAGAGCTCTAAGCACGAAAATTGTTATCGGATTTCTCTTATTCAAAAGGCATTCGATTCATATAGTTGTACTCTTTCATATACATATATGAAGTAACATTTCGATTTATCTCTGACGCTAATGTCATCTAATTTTTAAAATTTTTTGAAAAAAACCTTAACTGCACCCAGAAAACAGTCTCGGTAGTAGCAACCGTATTTGTTTGCCAATCAAATGCTTCGGTTGTTGGTACCGAATTGTTCGGTTGTGATAACAATTATTCGATTGAAGCAATATAAATGATGTTACGACATTAGAATTTCGATTGATTCAACAGAAATTTGGTGATAGCTGAAAAAAAATTAGATAGACACAACAGAACCATTGGATTAGCTACAAATACGATTGCCACTACCGAGTCTGTTTTCTGGGTGTATTATTTCCATAAAAAAATATAATTTTGGTGTATGTATAATTTATATTTTTTATATTTTCTACAGGTTTTAAAACAGATAAAAATTCACAATACATTCTGTATAAAAAAAGTGATTTTTGTGGTGTTATCGGCCCAAAAATGCATCGGTATCAAAAATAAAATTTTTAGACAGATAAACTTAAATAAATCACGTTTATGTATAGTAGGGCGGGTCGATTTAAAAATCGCTCAACGTTCAAGGAAAATCGTATTCTAGGGATCAAAATAAGTAACTTTGCCGAAGGAACCATACCTCTAAAACGAATTCTGATGTCCCGACTTTTGACCCAAAGGGTCAAATTTTGAAAAAGCCTACTTTGATATTTCAGAAAGTAGGAGGAATCTCTCCAAGCTTATTGGAGCTACTTCTTATCCGGGAGACGCGCTAGCAGATTAATGCATAAATCATCATTCTAGGTGACCGTTAAGGGGTTGAAATTTAAGTTGAAAGAGGGCCTTTTTAGCCGTGTTTTTATAGCAAAATGTACAAATCTCGGGATAGATATTTCAGAAAGTAGGAGGAGTCTTTCCAAGATTAGGGTCTCTATTTCTTCTCCGGAAGACGCTCTAGCAGATGAATGTATAAATTATATTCGATTGGGTTGAATTCGATTGGGGCACTCCAAATGGGTCAAAGTGGAATTTTTCAAAATTTGACCCTACGGGTCAAAAGTCGGGCCATCAGAATTCGTTTTAGAGGTATGATTCCTTCGGCAAAGTTTCTTATTTCGATCCCTAGAATACGATTTTCCTTGAACGTTTAGCGGTTTTTTTGCCTCCATACAAATCGACCCGGCCTAATGTATAGTGTGCTTAGAATGAATTGTAATCTGTTTTAAAACCAGTTGAAAATATTAAAAATACTAATTATGCACTCCCATAACAAATTCGGTTGTCTCAACAGAATTTCATCCAACCGAATTGATTTGGTTGCTGCAACCTCGTAAATTCAGTTGTCACAACTAAATTCGGTTATTGTTGGGGGGCTGTGACAACTTAATTCGGTTGTGACAACCGAATTTACGGTTGCAGCAACTGAATCGATTCCGTTGGATGAAATTTTAGAATTTTTATGATAGTAGGCAAAACATTTTTTTTTTTGTGTAGAAATAATAGACAAGTTTTTTTTAACGGAGAAAAATCGGCGCATTTGTTTCAGAAAAAAATTTAATTTTATATAAAAAATGTCAACTTTTCGATTAATGCCTGTTTAAAAAATTTTTGAAGAGGGAAAACAATTTTGAAAATGCATCTTAACATTGCATTTGCATCAAAAATGTATTTTTTAAAATATGTATTTTTTATAGCCAATAAGCTACATTTTTTTTTTTAAGATTTTCGTATTTTTTATTAGCCCATTTATAAAATGGCTTGAAAAAAGACTAAAATCTCTTACCGTCTTCAAACGGTAAAAGAATTAAACAAAAAACTACACATAGATTAGTTTGTTTCGGACATCTTTAAAATAAATAAAACAAATATAATACTAGTTTTTCCAATTCGGTTAATTGATTAACCGATTCCTCGATTAATCGCCTCTGTTTCGGTTAATTTCGAAACAAATAATTTAAAACTCAAATAATTATTCGACCCGATTAATTGGTCAAAATAGGTCGATTAACTGCATAAATTTTGTATATGTATACTTGTCCATTTTCTTAACTTTGGCTAAAAAATGCTAAAAAAAGTTTAGAAAAAAGAAACGTTATATAAAATATTATAAAATTCGTTTAAAATCAAGTAAAAGCAATCGTCAAACCTCTAGATAACATGTTTTTACCGTTTTAAAAAAATTAGATAGACATTTTTTTATTGTTTTAATCCTTTTAAAAATTCAAAATAATGCAAATCAATATTTCTATATATTTCAAGACAAGGTTGAATTTGTTTTAAATCGCTGTCACATAGCTATCAATTTGCAAATTAATTCTGTAGGAATCCGACTTTTTCTTCCATCTCCAACACTACAAATCCCAAACATGTTTCAGTGAAAATGTAAGATATACCTAACTAGAATCATTTTAGAAGCGGGTTTAGGAGTGAGTACCTATTCCATGATTTAATTATACAAGGTTTGCTACATAAGTTTTTTTTCGGTTGTATTTACGAATTTACAAAACGTATAAGAAAATAAAATTCGGCATAAATAACACATTTTCATACTAAAATATTTTTTTGTTTGAAAAATGGTTAAAATTTGAATCAACAAAATAGAGTTACAAACCGTTGTTTCGGTATTTTAGCGTTATTTTGACTTTATTTCAAGATATTACAAAATCAAACAGGTAAAATACAAAAATAAAACCGGTTATATTAGAAGAAACATGTCTTTAATTTAATCGTTTTTTTAAATTTTCATTTCGGTTTTAATGTTACTGTGAACTATTATGAAACATTATTGAATTAATAAGTACACTCAAAAAAAAGTTTGTAAAGTCAGCAAACAATTTTGTTGAGTCAGCAAAATTTTAGTCAGGAGGGTGCTTGCAAAAAAAATTGTTAATGTCATTCAAATCTTTTGCTGAAAATCAGCGAGCTAATGTTTAGCAACAAAATTAATAGATTCGACAAAAGCTTTGCTAACACTTAATTGATTAAAAATTAAAAGTTAATTTGAAAATTAATTTGCTAAATATTAGTAGACTGAAAAAAACTCAACAAATTTTTAGAAAAATTATATTTTAGTTAGTTTTTGTGATTCTTTTAAAAATAATTTACAAAATGTTACATTATATATAAATTGCATACTTCCACATTGACGACATGAATTAATGTAATATGTGAAAATATATAAAAATAATTATATATAAAATATATATATAACTTGCATCAATGGTTGTCTAAATGATGGCATATTTTAAAGGAAAACAAAATTGAATGTTTGTTTATTTTTTACTAACATATGTGGTTCATTTTTACTACGATTGTTAGTAATTTTTTTAACAGTAAAAACAAATGCAAATGTTAGTTGAATTTAATGAAGTGTTAGTCGTCCCTCAAGTGAAATTTCATTTGTTTTTGAATGCAATTGCTGTCGCATACAAAAAAAGCGTTTTTGTTAGCTTTTGTATGCTTTTTTGTCAGGATTTGATGAATTCAGAACAAAAACTTTATATTTCACATTAAATTTTAAATTTGAAAGGAAATTTAATAAATAAAATATACTAAATAAAAAAAAAACAATTAATAATAAGTATTTTAATTAATTAAGCACAAAAAAGTACATTTGAATACGTGGTATATAAGAGCGGTAAGTTTTGCTGGCTTAAAGTCAGTGTAAAATAAAAAATCTAAATTTTTTCCAATAAGAATTTTTAAAATTTTATTGCCAAATTTTACTGTCTGCAAATAAACACATCAGATCATTAAAAATTTTAAATTATTATTATGATAAAATTTTTGTTTTACTCGTCAGTCTGGCGATTAATATTTAAGCGATTTTTTTTTTATATAATTAGTAGTTTTGATTAAATAACTATACAATTTTCTAAAAAATGCAGTTTTTTAATAATCCTCAACACCATTTTTATTTTTTACATGATAAAAAAAACCTGGAAAATTTAAAACATTTTTATGTGAATTTTTTTGTCAATGTAAAAAATACAAATGGGGTTGATAAAACTGAATTTTTTAGAAAATTGTTTAGTTATTTTATCAAAACTACTAATTATATAAAATAACGCCAAATCGATACAGAAAGTAAAAATAAGAAGCTTCATCAATATGATGACAATATGATACCAATTTTGAAATATGTGTTTCAGTAAATACTACACAATTTCCAATTGAAATTCAGAACAGACCAGTTGTAATTGAGAGTTCCCAATTAAAATTTCACATCATCCGTAATTCTTTGTTTCTTTTTCTTCTTTCCGCCTTTAAAATACTCCCAAATTTTCTTCTACCTCACTTTCATGATCAAATGATTTAAAAACTCTCGAATCCTCATTTCAAAAATAGGTACCACCTTCGTCTTCCATTGCTAGTATACGTGTATTTTACCAAAAGAACATTGCGGTGTACAGTGGGGTGTATCACAAATATTTTGGAAATAATTCAGCCATTTTTTATTGGCTAATCGGATTCCCATGAAACCTCTACATCCATAATCAACTTAATTTCAAGCTTGAGTTTCAAAGAAGGGCCCACTAGATCCATTAGGCCCTGATTAATTACACTCCAAAGTAGATTGGAGATTTTTATAATCTGCTTGCAATTTCCAACAATGGGTTATGTGTGGGTTATGTCTTAAAGTGCTAAAGTTGTCCACATTTGAAAATCAAAATTTTTAATTTTTGCAATATCCTGGTCCGGTTTTTTGGCAATGGAAAAGGCAAATTAAGTCCGATTGCTTTGAAAAGTGTTGGTGATATTAACAACAAGTAATTTATGATGTGAGCAAGATTATTCAAGTTCAAGATCATTTCGCACACCTAGTACAAAAGTGACTCAACTCAAAATTTTTAATTTTTCAGAAATAGAAAAAAAATATTTGCAACTTCATACCAATTGAAACATAAAGATAGAAATAACTGTTTTTTAGCAACAGTTAACAACAACAAAATACACTGATATTTTTTTATAGATAAATAGGTATATTCTGCATAATTTAAGCATATAAAACCGAAAAATTAAAATCTTGAGTTGAGTCACTTTTGAGCTGGGTGTGCGATTTGTTTTTTGTTATACAAAAAACCTTGCAATGTTTATTTATTTTATTTTTTTTTTATTATAATTACAAATTATATACTATTACCCTAACCGAGCACTAGCTACTATGGCCTTCGGCGCGTTGTAGCGAAAACAGACCAGTGCCTCTGGTGGGAATCGAACCCACGACCCCCGCACTGATAAGCCAGCACGCTACCAACTAGCCTACCGGGGCGCACATGTTTATTTATTAATTTATTTCATCCGCTAATTTAATGCAGCCTTTATTTACTGTCAGGTCCTTACATAATTTATGATAAAAGACCGAAAAATAAACTTTTATTTTTAATTTTTTAAAATTTAAAAGTGAAACGATAAGTAATTTAATTAAACAAAAAAAACTCCAATATAATATTGGAGATATAATATCTTGTTCACGCTTAACAGAAAATGCCTCTAAAGTTGTAAATTGTAAAAAAAACTATCACCCCTATCGTGAATAAAAAGGGGAATGTTTGTTTCCATGTAATTTTCATTCTCCCTCAAGTGAAAATTGGTATCGGGAATATCGCCTGAAATTGTATTATTCTCTTCACGAGTGAATGATTAGACAAAGGGAACAAATTTCGAGGGAACTTTTATTCACGATTGGAATTGAGTGAAAAGGGAAAACAATTCGAGGGAAAAAATATTCTAGATAGGGGTGTATGATTTTAGTAATTTGTTGGTCAAAAAGGTAGCAAGACTATTTTTTACAGATTAAAAGTTTCGTCAGGAACTCATATGGTATTTATATTTTTCTGAAAGACTACACTAAGGATATTATGTATGTAAAGACGACTACAATTGTAGTCAAAAACAAATGAAATTTAACTTGAAGAAAGCACGACTAACATATTATTAAAATAAACTAACATTTTTTATTTAATTTTACTGTACAAAAAATTACTAACAATTGTAGTAAAAATAAACCACACATGTTAGTAAAAAATAATCAAACATTTATTTTTTTAAAGAACATAACACGACTGTAAAAAATGAATTTAAAATCATAAAACAGTCATTTGATGTGGTTTGTTTTTTTAAATGAACTACAAGGTTAGTAAAAAAATTTAATTTGTTCTACAAATGACTGACATTTACATTAAAAATAAAGAAACTGTATTACAATCCAAACAACTACATATTTTTATAGCAGAAGTTCCCTGAGTGTTGCATTTATCGAAATTATAATCCCCAGTTGATTATTGTTTTCACTCCAGACCCCACTGAGTTCGACAATTTTTTTACTTAAATTTCAACTTCAACAAACTTTTTCTCTGATTTCACCACCGAAATTGAAAATTGAATAAAAGGTCCTCCTATTTAGTCCAAATATCAATCATTTTTGAAAATCGGTTAATAAATATAAATTTGGCAAGCTCTAAAATTTTTCGAGGTGATAGGGACCTTTTTTGAAACTTAAGCTTAAAATTACGTTGGTTACGGACGTGTCATCCGATCAATCTGTAAAAAATGGCTGAATTATTTCCAAAATAGTTGTGATACACCTCACTGTGCTGTGGGGAAATTATGATTTATTAATATCGGTAACAAAACTTTTCTTTCGCAATTTTTCAAATTTAGTGAATTTTCATAGGTGCTCTGGAGCAAATTTTGAAAAAATTTTGAACTAATTAAAAAAATGTATGCATTTTTTTGTGCATATACATATGTATCGAGCTAAAATTGTTCCATTTTTAAAACAAAACACTTCATAAAATCTAGAATTCGAAAAAAAAAATTATGACAACAAAAAAAAAAAAAAAAGCGCGTGTTGAAATTTTTTGTTTTAAGCCGCATTTTCATTCTTACATCAACAAGAAACTGCAAGCCGACTACAGATTGGATTAATTAATTTTTATTTCAAAATTTTGTTTAGATAAACGAGAAAAATACATTCCATTTGCAAAATTTTAAATTATTTCTACACATCGATGAAGCATTAAAGAAAAATTTGAATACCGATTAGAACAAAGCTATCCCACCCTATTAAATTTTTGCTAAAACGCGAATTAGTGCGAGTTTCATAAAAAGCTGCAACACCAATTTACTTTAATCGACTATATATTAAGATATGTCAATTTGACATTCCCTGAAAAAAGGATATGTCTGGACAGGCTTTGACTTGTAAAACCCGTTCATATGATACTAATATTGTATACATTATCTTTATTTAAAGTACAACATTTTTTGAAAAACTAAAAAAAATACCACTTTTAAAAATCGGTCCAGCTCGCAGGATCTCAGTGCTAGGCACACAATTTGGCCCACCATTTTTCGGATCCCGTTATATGAAATGAGAAATCATATTATTTTTTTTTTTTACTCGGGTAATTAAAAGTTTTATTCACACAGTAAAGAAGCTTCATCAAAAAACTAGTTTCATAAATTTTTTCATTAATTTTGAAAAAATTTTCGTTCACTTTATGAAAAACAAATTTCATTTTTCAGAATCTGTTGAATTTTCTGACTTTATGATTAAATTACTTTCTAAATGGGGAATTTCGAAAATTTTTGACACGTTGAGGTAATATAACGGGTGTTTTTTATAGAGGTATAGAACTATGAAATGGAATAAAACAAAGACGAATTTTTTAAATTGACATGAAATTTACTTTATTCGAAAGATAATCTTCTGGCATTATAATTTAAATATGACTTCTGGCATATATGACCACAACGGCTGGCTCTAATCTGGAGGTCCAATTTTCGATGACTTTTTCCAACATTTGTGTCCGTTTATTGGCAATAACGCGCGAATGTTGTCCTCCAAGTGGTCAATCGTTTCGGGCTTATCGACGTAGCCTAGCGACTTCACATATCGCCACAGAAAATATTCCAGCGGCGTCAAATCGCACGATCTTGGAGGCCAATTCACTGGTCCAAAACGTGAAACTATGCGTTTACCAAACGTTTCCTGCAATAAATCAATTGTGGCAAGAGCTGTATGACATGTTGTGCCGTCTTGTTGAAACCACAGCTCATACACATCATCGTTTTTCAATTGATGAACGAAAAAGTCAGTAATCATGGCTCTATAGCGGTCACCATTGACTGTAACGTTCTGACGAGCATCGTTTTTAAAGAAGTACGGACCAAAGATTCCACCAGTCCATAAAGCACACCAAACAGTCAGTTTTTCTGGATGTAACGGTGTCTCTACACTTGAGGATTATCATCACTCCAAATACGGCAGTTTTAGTTAATCGAATTAATTGCTCTGATGGACGATTACCGTAAAGTGGATGTAGTGCGCGATACGTATTTCTAACAGAACCATGATTTTCAAAATAAATGTGCACAATTTGGAAGCGTTTTTAAGGCGTCAGTCTATTCATGTCGAAATGACAAACCAAACTTAACATAAATCACTTGAGAGCTGACAAAATGGCCGCCAGTTAAAAAAGTGTTGCCAACTTAAAGTTCTATACCTGTATAAAAAACACCCTTTATTTAAAAAAAAAAAAATTGTATGACATGAATAACCTTTTGTATGTATGTCAGCCAATACACTCACAATTTTTCGTTGTCGTATATTAGAACTTAAAAAGAAAATTGCGATTAATTTGGAAAACACGAATTTTTTACCGGTTTAACGATACTTAGTTGGGGGTAAGGGTTACTCATTTGCAGGAAATCAGATTAAATACTTTTAATGTTGATTGATCAATAAAATTTAAATTCCTTTAAATTTTTTTATGCCTTTTCAATTTTATTATTAAACTCATTAAAATATTTTTTTTTTTTAAGAGAAGCAACACTGGAAATTCTTCCTATTTATTAGTGTGTTGGAGTTTTGGCGGAATTAATGCAGCACGTCAGTTGTCACTAAGCTAAATGTGTCAGTGGAAAAAACTGCCGCTGTAGCCGCTACGAATGAAAAAAATTAAAATGTTTTGCACTTTCTCCAGGATTTCTTTGTTCTAGATCTTATGTTAAAAATGCCTAAACTACATATTTAATTGTTCACTCACATCAAATATTTAAAGTAATACAAATTGTATTGTAAAGCCACATTCGCACTAAACAGCCAAAATACGTATTTAAGCTCTTTATTCTATTCCAACGTTTCTTTATTCTTTTCCACTCGTTTTGACAAAACACGTGTTTTGCAATGGCGTATAAACCGTTTAGTGACATAAGTGATTTTTCTCTATTTTCTTTACAGCCCCGTCAACAACTCCAGCTAATTTGGATGTGCTAACCGTAAATGATCAACGATGTAAATGCTCAAATCTTGTAGCCACGGAACCACCTGTACCGGTAGTCTACTTCGATCGCGACCACATAGGAAATATTAGTGTGGAAACTATAAGTAATACTATAGAATTTCTACAAAACTTTTTGCCACCAAAACAAAAGAAAAATAAAAGAAAAAATCGTGTACGTTCACGAGTAGATGATATGGATATTGAATAGAATGTAAAATATTTTGAAAAAAATAATATTTTATTATAAACTTAAAAATATATTATAAAAAAAAATATATATGTAATAAAAAATGTAATAACATTAAAAGTAAATTCACAACTGTGGAGTGATCCGCTCTGCAGAGTCGAGTGTACTAAAATATAGATGACATGATACAAAAAATGTGTAAGTTTAAAGTGAAAGGGAACAAAATCCCCTCTACAGAGTATAGTACTCCACAACTGTGAATCCAGCTTATTAAAACAATAATTTATTGTTTTCAAACTTATTGGGTTTTTATTGCACTTTTCAGTGGCATCTTCGGTAAAGTCCACTCGAATACTACATTTATACCAGAATCAAAAACTAGTAGTTTTTAAAAACGTTTAGTTTTTGATTTCAAATTTGTATGACATTTAACAAGAAAATACAAGTAGTTTTTAAAAACTACTCATTTATGGATCTAGCATGGTTTAATTAAAAAGGTTATCTTATTGAAGGGTTTTGTCACCATAACAACTTTTCTGACAACTTTCAGTACATTAATATTTACGATTTTATAGAAGAGAATAAGAACATTTTGGTCGGCATAAATAACATTAAAAGGTGGGGCCAAACTTCATTTTTTTTTTTTTTTTTTTTTGTAAAAAAAAGAAGCAACACTCAGGAAATTCTTCCTATTAATTAATGTGTTGCTTTCTTTGGAAAGGGGATAGTGGAGAGATGAAAGGTGGTGAAAGATGAAGGGCTTCGAACATGGCAACACTGTAATTGAGCGAGATGATAAGTCTTAGAACAGTTGTTTATTGTTTATTTATTGTTGTTTATTGAAGCTTTTTGTTTCATAGCACTGATTCATTATTTTACTTCGGTGGGGTTAAGTGCTATGGGAACACCGAAGGTGGGCGCAGCGATACATATAAGTGATAGAACGCTCATACATATTATTTTTCTAAATTGATGTTGTCGTCACCGGGAATCGAACCCGGAAACCATCTGTGTAACAGTCCAACGCGCTAACCATTACACCACAACGTTACAAACCATTACACCACAGCATTACAAACATGTCTGAAATCAATGACATTTTTTGAACGAAGTTTTTATGTACTCGATAAAACAAAAATTTTGATACCAATTATAGCCTATGCAGTGTGTAACGGTTGCAATTTATTTTAAATTTTTAAAATATGGGTTCAAAAGCGAATAACGGAATAATCTCATTAAATTTAATAATCATATGTATATTTTTTTAGCTTAATTCAACTTTAATTCTTTTACAAAACGCCAGTTTTAATATCACTTAAAACACATTTTTTAATAACAAAAATAATTGAAATTTATCGGACATTCTTCGTATACCAGTTAATGCGTCATCAAAAGCTTTTTCATTTGGTACCACATTTCTCTAAATTTTCACCAAAACACTTCGAAATAAGCCGAAAAAACGAAAAATGGGTTAATTTTTTACCCCACTTTTTAACACCTAAACATGAGAAAATTTCTAATTCTAAAAAGCTTTAATACAGGAAAAACTTAAAATTTTAAAATATTGTATCTTTTGAAAAATATGCATGCTGACTACTATTTAATTTTTCGTCCTGAATATTAGATTTCCTAAAAAACACAAAAATTTTAAATATTGAAGCTATCGGATTTTCAACTCTTTCTTTCAAACTAATCTTTGATTTTAAAATTTTCTTTCAACATAAATATTTTTCGTTTTCAAAAATTATTTTTGACAGTTTCCATCAGATTAGGTGAGATTCGCCAGCTCTGAAGATTATTTTAAATGAATCAAAACCTGAGTTTTTCTATGAAAACAAATTAAATTTTTTAAAAATGTTAAAAATCAGTACAAATTTTAAAAAGTCAGTACAAATCAGTACACGATGAAAACATCGGAACACATGATCAAAAATCAGAACATGTACTGATCAAATCAGTGCGAATGGTCATCCCAGACATATATCAACCATTCGTCCGTCATCAAAGAGTAAACTGAATAATTCTGTAAAATGGAGCCTAATAGTAAATAATTCGGCCGAATAGTAAAAACCAGGGATGGCAGGCAATACCGCTAAAATACCGTTATCGATTCATAACCCTTTCAACTGACTATCGTTATCCCTAAAAAATCGTTACCAAAATAATTTAAATACCGTTATCCGTAAAATACAAATACTCTTAAAATACCGTTATTGCTTATAATTAAAATAACGCTATCCTTTAAATACCGTTACCGAAATAATCTGACAAGATCAGAGAAAACAATTTTTAAATAGATATATTTTCCAAAATGTACATCATAAAATAGCCGGTCATTGGCATTTGGGAATAATGGGTCTAAAAATATCAGTGTGCATTGACATTACCTGAATAACGTTACCCTGAAAATACGGTGACCGAAATAACTGAAATTCCGTTATCCTTAAAATAACGTTCCGAAATAACTAAAATATCGTTACCACTAAAATACCGTTACCGAATTAAGTAAAATACCGTTAACGCTAAAAACCCGTTACCGAAATAACTGAAATATCGTTACGCTTATAATGCCGTTACCGAAATAAAAGAAAATAGCGTTACACTTAATGATACCCGCATCGAATCGGTTAAAATGCATGGTAAAAACATGCTGAATACCGAATAATAGCATCTGTAAGTTACAACCTTTTTAATTGAAACTACCCAGCCAGAAATTGCCGATGGTCTGAATAATCAGAGCTTTGTTTGCCAATGGCCTAACAAATAAAGTGCTGGCAAAGCATTTATTTACAGCCCTCTGCCAACGTTCGAAAAAAGTGCTTTGCCAGTACTTGATTTACAAAATTTACAACCGTAACAATAACAAAAGCACTTGCACATCAGAGAAACAAGCCGACCTTAAATTTTCAGCGCGGCGGTGCAACCGCTTTAGTTACGGCGGCGGCTGAATTGTCGGCTTAATACAGTTTTTTTAACTGTTGTTATCTTGACGATTTTTAGATAAAATCTAGTGATATATCGCTATATTTTCCATCAGATCTATTTTCTTGTTAGTAAGCAACAAAAAAAAAAAAAACATTTTCAAGCATATGCACAAGTTATTAATTATTAAGATTTAATTAAATTGGGTTGGCTAATTGTTAATAAAACAAATAAAAGTTCATATACATATAAACTCATTAAATTTATTTAAAGAAAAAAAAAAAAACAGATTATAATTAAAATTTTTTTTTAAATTTTAATTATTTTCAATAATATAATTTTCAATAATTTAATTATTTTCAGAAGGTTAAACTAATTTTTAAGATTAAAAATTTGGAAAGCTATATTTCAAAATGCGACATACATAAAGTAAAAATCTAAATTTTTTTGCATTTTTCCTTTATTTTTAATATTTTCTTCTTTCTGTGAATTTTTGTTATTTTGTACGCGTTTTACAACCAAACGCGACTGATTAAAATGGTAACGCTCAAATTCAAAATTGACGGCGCAAATAAAAATTCGGCGGCTGCCGCATCGGCCCACATTTTAAGCCGATGCGGCGGCTGAAAATTAAAAAAAAAAAGCTTAGAACGCTTTCCCAACGTTGACAAAAAGTGCATTACCAGTACTTGATTTACAAAATTTACAGCCGTTAACATAATAAAAGCACTGGCACAGGGGCTGTGCACAAAGCTTTCCCAACGTTGGCCAAAAGTGCTGTGATAGTGCTCGATTTACTTATGGCGTTTTCTTTTCTGGCAAAAAATGTAACATTTTGTTTGCCCTTTCTAAAAAATTGCACTTTTTGTGTTCTTTTCTAAAAAAATGACAGCACTTTAAAAAGGAATCATGTTCTTTTAAAAATATGTCGCCCTATTAACATGCAAAAATGTTGCCATTTTCACCCTTTATAATATGATGGGGTGAAAATGTTGCACTATAAAACAGCTGATTTTATAGTTTTGTTTTGAAAAAAAAAATATTTAAAGACCAAAATTAACAAATTTTGTTTTATAAATTATAATAATTTTAAAAAATATACATTTAAATTGCTAAAAATGGAAAAAGCTGCTGTAGTGATATGCGTAAACAATGTTGTTGGGGTACTAATGGATTCTTCCTCATCATCAGATGAAGAGGAAATGTGTGTTCTCCAGGAGCGAAATATTGTGCTTGCATCAATTCCTGAATCCATTTTAAATAAAAAAAAAAATAATTAATTAAAAACAATTTGAATGCCAATTTGCAAATTTGCCGCTTTTTTATGTTTCAACTTGTTTTCTTTTATACACAAATCAGCTGTTCTAAAGCAGGGCAGCATTTTTTGTATAAATTCATGTTTTATTGTGACTATGAATATGGCAACATATTAAGAGGGTTATGACAACATTATTTAAATGTCACTTATAAAAATGCAACATTTTTTTGTCAGAAAAGAAAACGCCATTAATTTCATAAATTATATTATACTATATTTGAAATAAGAAAATTTATAACTCAAATTGATTATGATATTAAAATTTTTAATTAAATTAAGAATTTTAGATATAAAATCAAAATTCTTAATTTAATTGAAAATTTTAATATCATAATCAATTTGAGTTATAAATTTTCTAATTTCAAATATAAAATCAATTTTTAATTTAAAGATTGGAATTTACCTCAATTTAAATGAAAACATCTTCTTTATAAATTTCAAATTTCTTTATGAAAAGTCACAAATTCACAGTCAGAATAGAAATGAAATTTTTTAATTGAATTTGAATGTTTATCTTTTTTTTACATAATTTTATTATTTCAAATAATAAAAACTAAATGTTATTTAAAGTTATAATTAGTACACTGTTTTTTTTTTTTTATTAATTTATTTATGATTATGATTATTGATTTTGATTTATTGATTTTGATACTGGCGAAGCACTCATTGCCAGTGCTTTGAAATCTTTTAAAGAAGAAACGGTCAAACCCTGCCAGGTGTTATCACTTTGGGGTTGGCAAAGTACTTATATTATCATTAAAAATCACTATATTGGTTGTGTTCGAGAGTTGTGTCGTTCATGAACGAACTAATTCAATTGAACGACTCACTCAATTGAACGATATGACTCGTTCACCAATATTCGATCTTGTCGTTCAATCGTTCATTTCGTTCAAACGTTCATTTCGTTCTTTTTATTCACATAGCAATTGCATCTCTATTCAATTAAAACTGCTTGTAAGAGCAATTATTTTTTTTTATGAAATAGTAGTAATATGGTTTCAAATTAGGAAAAGCAATTATAGTCATACAAATCAAATGTTTTTTACACAAAATAAATAAATTTTTGTTAGAAAAGTTGAAGTTTTATAACACTTTTTGTGAAAAAAAACTCGTAAAACATGAATAGTGTGTAATAATTGTCAAACAAACAACACAGTTCACAACACGCAGATCAGTCACAAGTCAAAGGAAAAAGAACGATTGAACGATTTGAACGAACTAGTTCACTGACTCGAATTGAACGATACTGACCGAGTCACCAAAATGAACGATTAATCCCAACTCTATTGTGTTCCAAATTATTTGACAACGTTTTAAAATTATGATTTTGGTACTGGCGAAGCACTCATTGCCAGTGCTTTGCCAACGTTTTAAAAATTAAACGGCTAAGCCCTGACCGGTGTTATCATTGTGGGGTTGGCAAATCACTTAAATCTTCAGAAATTCACCGTTCTGCCAACGCTCATAACACCGTTGGAAGCACTGGTACAACGCTTTGACGTTCGTATTTTTCTGGCTGGGTATAGTTACACTTAAAAATATTACATTTTCATTATACTCGATATACAGGGTGTTTCATAGCTATAACATCAATTTTGTTTTCCAATTATTTCTAAATCTACTGAACCGATCTCTTTAGTGTCTTTGGAGGATTAACTCAGCTGAGTCTTATTTTACAATTGCTACATAAAAAAATTGTTGTTTTTTGTGTTGTTGCATTTGTTAATTTATGTAGTTCTCTAATGTTTCATAATTAAAACGTTCCAAGTAAAAATAAGTGATATTAGCATATATAATTAGATAGGGTCCAGTAACTAATCAGATACGATTTAATACAAAAAAAAGGGAATACAATTCCCTTAAATTTAATTGGAGTGGATCAAAGTGTATACGATTGAATCCGAATTTTTACCAGATATTATTACACTTAATAATATCTTAATACATAAAATTCTTCCACCAAAATAATATTTTTCAATACAAAAATGTAAAAAAAGATTAAAAAATTAATTAAAAATACTCTACGTCCCCTCTCCCCCTGCCTAATGAATGAATTTGTTCAATTTACTTCATTTATCATTTTTGGCAACTTTTTTCAAATTTGTTTTTTTTTTATTTTTATTAATTCTTTAATTTTTTTAGTTCAGTTTCTTTTTTCGAATTTAGCGTTTCAAAATTTTAATGTTTTTGGAGTTTTTTCAATTTTGTTCAAATTTTTTTAAGTTTTGACGATTTGTTTCATATTTAGTGATTTTTTTTGGAAATTTGTTTCAATTCTAGAGATATTTTAAAAAATTTGTCGATTATTTTCAATTTTAAGATATTTTTAATTTTTAGAGTATTTTTTCCAATTTGAGCAATATTTTCTATTTTTGGCGGTTTTTTTAATTTTTTGCTGTTTTCTATTTTGGCGTTTTTTTTTTACAATCTTGGCGATTTTTGAAAATTTGGCGGTCTTTTTAATGCTGGCGAGTTTTTTTTCTTAAATTTTAACAATTTTTTAGCTAAAGGGTCCGCCATCTTACGTTTTTTTTTCCGATGCCTTATTAACCGGAAGGATTGTTTTCAAATAAAAAATAGAAATTTGAGAAAATATTCAGTAGTTTTTTTTATAGCATTTTCAAAAAAAAAAAGTTACTTGGCGGACCCTTTATTTTTTTAATTTCGTCTATTTTTTTTTTTAATTCTATCGCTATTTTTTAAATTTTGTATTTTTTTTTTTCAATTTTACAGATTTTTTCTGAAGGTGGCGATTTGTTGCGAGTTTAGCAATTTTTTTTTTTTTTTGATTTTATTTTCCATGAAGTGCATAATTAAATTCAGCGAATTTAACAAAAAAGTTAAGTCCTTAGGGAGTTAAACATAAAAGTTAAGTCCCTAGGGCAGCGGTTCTAAACCAACTTTTTCTTCACGGACCCCTTTACACACTTCAATTGTTTCACTGGCCTTCAAAATATTTTTTGTTTTAAAAATGTTTTAATTTTTGTATTAAAAATACAAAATTTTTTTCCAGAGTTTCTGTATTTTCATATATTTAGTTAGAATATTGTTCTACCTCAAGTCCAAAAATCTAATATGATATTGTCACATTACATTTTAATTGTTGCTTTCAAAATTTTTGTTTTTTTTTTCAAATATTAAAAAAAATGCTAAACCCAGCAAAACTTTGGTAATGGGTAGGACTTATTTCAGACCTTCCAAAGTAATGACTATCCATTCCAGTTTTTGTTATTTTGAAGGTCCGAAATAATACCTTACTAATATGAATATATGTAACTGCTTATTTGTAATATAAAAAACAACGCCTTACTAATATTGTGTTAAATATCTGCTTATTTGGAATAGCAAAAATAATAAGTTACTTATTATCACTTATTTCAGACCTTTCGTAGTAATGACTATCCATTACATTTGTTGTTATTTTGAAGGTCTGAAATACTACCTTACTGATATGAACATACATCACTACTTATTTTGGAAGCTAAACAATTATGTGTTACTAATATTGTGTTATATACCTGCTTATTAGGAAGGGCCAAAGAAATAAGGTACTTGTAAGGTAATAAGTAACTACTTTTTTGTAAGGTATATTTATAAAGATTCATAATATATCATAATTAATAATTTAAAAGCAATTTATTTAAGCAAACAAATATATAGTTATACATAAACGACTCTCACAAAACAAAAGCTTATTTAGTAAATAACAAAATTAAGAAATAAAAATCCTCGTTGGTTCTCATTTCGCCGGCTGTTGTGGAAAAAGTTGTGACATACTCAATTCTCTGACCGATTTGCTGACATTTTGGGCATCCATTTAGTGCCATATGCCCCATTATGCCACACACAAAGGACTTGGCAGGAGCGTCACAAATAAATGCACGTATTTTCAGTTGAATTAGTTTGGTTTTAACCAAAAATCCGTTATACTTCAAGTCAGAAAAGTCATTTACAAAATCATGTAAATAGCAATTTATGTCGATTGGTTTTTTTGGACCTACATAGCATCCAATTATAAAAACTGCACTATTTGGAATATTAACTATTTGTCCCAAAATCGGCCACAATCCAACACCAGAACTTTTAAATATTGGCAAGCCATCTATTCCAACATCAATAAAAAGTTCTTCCAACGATGAATTTTCTATAAGTGTTATTTTATTTTCCAGATGATGCTTTAATCCAATATGGACATATTTACCTGGGGAAACTGTGCGCTCTTGGCAACGAGGTTTTTTTCCCACAAGCCCATTAACTGATATAGGTACATCTAGCTTTTCATGTTTTAAAATCTTTAAAAGGCTGTTGGCACATTTTACCGTTGGTTGGTTTACGATAAACCATTCTTTAAGTTTATTCAATTGTAGTTATTTTAGGACCTATTAATAACTAGTTATAAATGTCCTTATTAATAACTAGTTATTTTATTGCCTATTAATACCTTCTTATTTAGGTACATGTTAATACGTACTTATTTTTGCACCTATAAATAACTACTTATTAACATCCTTACAAGTAATACGTTATATAATGGCTTTAAGCATTACTTTTGATGCTACAAATAAGAAATGAAATAAGTACTTATGTGTAACTGGTGATTTCACTACATATTTTGTAACGTCTTATTTTTGTCCCTATATGTAAGCACAAGGCAAGGCCTTGCCTCCTATGACACCCCCATGTTAAAATCAGGTGTTCTTGGCTTCTTCTTCCATTTCCCATTCTATGGTAATAGCAAGTTTTCCTGGGAAGTAACGAAATAAACAAAAATTCGATTTTTAATTTAAAAATTAAAAAAAAAATATTAGGTTCCTTTTCTTCTCAATTTTTTTTATTGTCCACCAAATATTAGAAAATAATATAATATCAACTTTTATAAATATTTTGAAATTCTTTCATTTGATTTCATGAATAAATAATTTTCGTTACATTTGAGAAAGAATTTCGATTTATAATAACTTGTCAAAATTCAAAAACATTTTAGGAACATTTTGGAAATTTTGTATCAAAAATGGAAAATTATATGAAAACTTGTTTGAGGTTCTGTCAAAAACAGTTAATCTTAACCGAGGGTTCGTCATTGGCAAGTTTAGCCAAGTTCGTCTTAAACCAGTTTTACTGTACGAGACTTCTGGTAGAAATAATTAAAAATACAAACGTGTGAGTTAAATTTGTATATGCTTTGAAAGAAGTTTTGATATTGGAGCCATTAAATTAAAAAAAAAAACACACACATTTTAGGTAAGAATGTATTTGTCTAACAATGGAGACAAAATTAAATTTTTTAAATACTCGTTATTTTAATTATAAATAAAATTACAAAAAAAAAATTTTGTGAAATTTTTTATAATTTGTTTTTATATATTTTTAAACATGATTTTCACAGGAACCGTAATCATTATGAGTTTTATAATAAAAATTACACAATAATGATTATATTATGAGTTCTAAGGATTTTCTTCAATGGTAATGATTATTTTTGAGTAATATTAATAAAAATCAGCCATAAGCATTATTTTTGAGCAAAAAAAAAAAAATACAACTCAAAAATAATCATTATTTATGATTTTTATTTTTTTCGCTCAAAATAAAACTCACTTTCAATTTATGACTTTTTTGTGAGGTATTTTACCAACATAGTTGCATATCCTCATAAAACAAATCCAGAGGAACCAACCAAGTCGAAAAAATTTTTTAAAGTTTATTTCATAAGTACATTATATATAAAGTCGTAAATTGAAAGTGAGTTTTATTTTGAGCGAAAAAAATAAAAATCATAAATAATGATTATTTTTGAGTTTTGTTTTTTTTTTATCAAAAAAATTTTTTGATTTAAAAAAACGAACAATAATCATTATTTACGGTCCTTGGATTTTCATGATTTCAAAAAACTTAGAAAAATATACGAAAAATGGGGCGAATGTTGTAAACATATAAAAAGCGATATTCTAAAAACTGCAAATGAGAAAAAAAATATAGATTCGAATTCAACGTACCATTTTTTTTGACAGTTGAGGAGTGAAGTTAGTTTTTTTTTTTAATGAAAATGAAAATTATTCAAGTTCGAGGCCATACTCTATATTTCTTCATTAGGATATTGTCCTAACAAATAATCTATAGAGTTTTTGTTTTCAAATTTATTATTTGACCCTTTCAGGAATGTGTTGATAGATCTATTTCGGGAATTTTCTAGGTTCCCATCATCAGAACACGTTTTGAAAGCGGTAACAATCCCATGCCAAACATCAAACATACATATGAACTAGTTTACTCACTACATGAGAACTAATATACAAAGTAAACAAAATATAAAAAGGAGAGAGAAACAAAAAAACGTGTATTGAATATCCACCAGAGGTGGATCTTGCACATCAAACAAGTTTTCAATTTATTTTTTGATCAATGGTTATAATCTTTAACTTCAAACTCATATGTATATTAGTTCTCATGTAGTGAGTAAACTAGTTCATATGTATGTTTGATGTTTGGCATGGGATTGTTACCGCTTTCAAAACGTGTTCTGATGATGGGAACCTAGAAAATTCCCGAAATAGATCTATCAACACATTCCTGAAAGGGTCAAATAATAAATTTGAAAACAAAAACTCTATAGATTATTTGTTATATAGAGTATGGCCTCGAACTTGAATAATTTTCATTTTCATTGCACAATTAAAGGTCGAAAAAAACATAATTTTTATTTTTAATAAAAATTATAACAAACTTTTTTTTTAATTTTAGTTTTTTCTTCGTAAACACAATTTTATTAACTTTTTATATTTCAAATTTCATTTCTCGATTCTTATTCTTCGTTGAATTATTAGCAGACCTAATGAATAACCGCTCCAAAGCAACCGAATGGTCTCAAAAAGACTTAAGGCTAAATTAGTTTGTACGTTACGTTCCGTGACGATTCAGCAGATTTATATTTGATGTATGAAAATGAGTGTGTGTGGTTAGTTTGTCTGAACCAAGATATATTAATATCTTGGTCTGAACTGTAACGTTGCCTGCCGGACGAACCTGCTAAACACAGAATTTTCTCTACTACGTTAAGTGACAACTAAAAACAGCTGATTGCTCTCACATAAAAAAAATCAAAACCAATACAAGAATTTTTTTTTTTTTTTAAATTTTATAAGCTAAATTGTACAAAATAAAATATAAAAAGGTTTTGTGACACATTATGATAATAACATTACAACCACATTTTCAACTAATCAAACAATAACTATAATCGTTTAGCCAAAGCTGCTATGTTGTTACGGAACAGACTAATCACACAACACAGTCATCCAGAACGGCACGTTACAGAAACGTCACGGAACGCAGAGCCTAATGGAGCCTTTAGTCGGATTAAACAGAGGCCTAAACATAAACCAATTGAAGGAAATATTAGAACCAAATAAAAGAAAGTATAATAAAGCAATAACACACAAAGAAAGTTCTACTGATAGCAGAGAATTGCGTATTAAGGATGATAGTGTTAAGCCAAAACTATTTCCCACTTATAATTTACCACACGTATGAAAACAAATCGGAGTTCTTGCAATAATTTGTAAAACTTGGTGTAAATTTATGTTCTATAGGAAAACATAAAAGTTTACTAGAGTTTGTTAAGCCAAGACTTTTGTTTTTCCAAGATAAAGGTGCAGCGCCAGAACTTTTTGATGATTGATATAATAAAAAGTCCTTTGATATTCAAAGTTAACTTTGATTTAATAACTATTTGCAATCAAAAAAGTTTACCAGGATAGAAATACAAAAAGTACTTACCTTAAATCCATATTGGTTGCTGATTTTCACAAAATGTCTTGATAAGCGGTTGGGTTATTTTTAAAGATGGTTCAATTTGAACATTGTTTTTTCACTATGTAGTAATTTGGTCAGCACAATTACTTATAACATGGAACACATACGTTCGGCAACGTTTTGTATACTTGAGGAAGTCCCATTCTAGGAGTAAGTAACTTTTGTTAGCATTTTAAAATACTTTTCTTACATTACAAACACTTTTTATTTCACAGAATCGGATAATTTTATGGAAAGTTTTGCTTATGTCTACCACGTCGTTATGTCTTAAATCAAATATTATTACAATAACCCAAAATCTTGACACACATGGCTTCCGTTAACCCGATAGAAATTAATTTGTAATAATGTCAGGCCGGGACCAATAAGATATGGAAAAGAATATGTACCACATAAATCTTTGGTAGACGGCAATCATTTGCAATTTGTTTGGGAAACTCGCCAATAGCGTTATGGAAACATTTGATTCGTTATTTAAACATGTTAGTATTATTTTAAGTTAAAATTATTAACAAAAATTATTACCAACATTATTTAAATTTTTTTTTTTCAATAATGAACACGTATGAACATATTTTAATTGTTTCAAAACACGCTGTTTGTATATATGACCATTAAATTGTTAATGAAACAATTTTGTTGTTTAATTTTAACACTAATTTATGAAATTTTTTCTTCTTTTTATTAAATTTTTTTCTTAACACTACGAAGAAAAACAAACGGTAAATTTTTTGTGTCTAACCTTAAACAGAGTTGCCAGAGTAGTACAGATGTCAACTAAAGTGCAACACTGCAATTTAACTCAGCCGTTATTTATTTTACGATCAATGCCAGATTTTTTGATTTAATGAAACAATTTTGTGATTTAATTTTAACACTAATTTATTATATTTTTTTTCTGATGTTTTAATTAAATTCCCATGTTTCTGTTCAATTTTTTTCTAATTCTACACAAAAAAACAAATGGTTTATTTTTTGCTCCTAAGCTTACACTGCAGGCACACGATCAAGATTTTCTTGGTAGTCTTTTACATATACTGTTTGTCAAAATATGTAAAAATTGCCAGCTGTGACGTAGGCTGCATGCAAGTTGAAAGCAATTTAAGTTTTCAAGATGTCGTCGTCAAAGGAAAAACAACTTTAACTCAGCCGTTATTTATTTTACGATCAATGCCATATTTTTAGATATAAAAGTATATCTAAAGGCACTTCTCAATATTCTTGTGCAACTTTTGCTATTGTCCAAAATATTAACATTGTGTATGTCCGTAAAGTTGTCGAAGGTGCCTTTTTCAAAATGTTGAAATTACGTCTATAATGAATATTTTTCACAACCTATCGTATTCTCCATATAAACAAAGCTTAGACTAATTTAATTTTCTATATTTTAAATAGATATGTAATTAAAATTTTATGTAAAACGCATTTTCTAACGAGCTGAACAAGATACAAAATGCGCGTAAAAATAGAATTTAAGTTGAATACTATACGAAATTAATTACATCTTATCTGCGCCTATCCCAGAAAGGCGAAAGGTCTTGGAAAAACTAATTATATACGCAAATTTAATAATTAAAACAAGTCGCAGAACACTTTTGGCAACTTCACAGACCGTCGCTGCTTTAATGGTTATTATTTTTGTATTAGACATAAAATCTTTACCGATTCAAGAACGATAGTTCCTGAATAGGTACTATACACGAAGTTTCGTCAAAAATCGGTCGTCCAAGGGTTAACTGAGCTAATACAAAATAATTTGGCATACATTTCGTGAAACGTTAAATTTGCAAACAGTTTTTTTTTCAAAATTTTCAAACAACATTTTTAAACTAAGAACGGAATGTAATTGATTTCGAATAAAAACATTATTTAAAACTATATATATTGCACATCTGATTAAACGTGGTAACATAAATAAAAAGATACATTTAGATATGGGGCAATATAAAATTTGTTCAAAAAACAAAAAATATTTCTTTTTATATATTCAAAGCAATATATAAAGGGATATAGTTGTATTGAATATTATAAAATAATATATTACTTTATTTATTCTGGCAGTAACTACATGACATTTGTTCGTGAAGTAATCAGTAGTCGTTGCTTTTAACTATATTTTTTAATAGAATAAACAAATACCAAAACAGTTATTTTTGCAATAAACAGTTAACTTGTAAGTTATTTAAAAATAGAAGATTATGACGAGTTTTAAAAGATTTTTGTTTAGTTTATATTTGTTGTTATTGATATGTATATAGTTTGCAAATAATAATTAAAAGATTTCATTTTTTCTCCAATGCATAAAAACGTTATGACTGGGTTATCCTTAAGAATTTTCGCTTTGTATTTTAAGTAGAATGAGGGATAAACAATATGATATTGTAATTGAAAGACAAAATATTTTTTTTTTAAGAAAATTTTGTTAAAAATAATTACTAACACAGTAGTTTTTACCAATTTTTACAGTTGTTTCAAAAAATTTTGTAGAAAAAAATTGTCAGTTGTTTTTACGACCGCGTTAGTTGTTTTAACTGCATTTGTTAGTTGTTTTTCAACAGTTGAACACAATTACATCTTTAGCTATTTAACGTTAATTTTTAACTGAAAATTCAATTATTTTAACTGTCATTTTCAGTAGATTTTACTGTCAAACTTTTTTGAGTACAATTCAATGATTGATAAAATCGAAAGTGCTAAATTTATTGAAATCCGTCTTAGTAAATTCTAGCGAATGAATTCCAAATAATGAATTCCCTGAGATTTATTAAAAAAGAATTCATTCGATTTAAAAAATTTAATTCGATTTTTAGGTAATTCAAAATTGAATTCAATCTTAGAAGCTTCATACGACATGTATGAAGCTAATAAAGCATGTGTTTTGTAAAAACAAATGGAAAAGAATAAAGAACCGTTGGAATAGAATAAAGAGGTGAATATGTGCTTTGGCAAAAGACGTGTTTTGCTGTCTAATGTGAATGTGGCTTTAGTTTCAACTTTATACGGCCTTCAGACTAGAGCGCAAAGCACGTGTTTTGCCAAAACGAGTGGAAATGATTAAAGACCGGTGGGAATAGTATAAAGAGCATAAATACGTGTTTTGGCAAAACATATGTTTTGCCAAGTAGTGTCAATAAGGCTTTAGCTGTGACAATGCTCTCACCTTATAAGCGTGTTTTTTTTTCTATTTTTGTATTTTAGTTGAGATATGTATTATTTGGGCAAGTGGAGTGTATCAGTTTACGTTCAAGAAAACAGCTGATTACAATTCTTTTGAAGTTGTTTTTGTTTTTCCTTTGACGACGTCATCTTGAAAACTTAAATTGCTTTCAACTTGCTTGCAGCATACGTCACAGCTGGCAATTTTTACATATTTTGACAAACAGTATATGTAAAAGACTACCAAGAAAATCTTGATCGTGTGGGTGCAGTGTAAGCTTAGGAGCAAATAATTAACCGTTTGTTTTTTTTTGTGTAGAGTTAGAAAAAAATTGAACAGAAACATGTGAATTTAATTAAAACATCAGAAAAAAGTATAATAAATTAGTGTTAAAATTAAATCACAAAATTGTTTCATTAAATCAAAAAATCGTAAAATAAATAACGGCTGAGTTAAATTGCAGTGTTGCACTTTAGTTGACATCTGTACTACTCTGGCAACTCTGTTTAAGGTTAGACACAAAAAATTTACCGTTTGTTTTTCTTCGTAGTGTTAAGAAAAAAATTTAATAAAAAGAAGAAAAAATTTCATAAATTAGTGTTAAAATTAAACAACAAAATTGTTTCATTAACAATTTAATGGTCATATATACAAACAGCGTGTTTTGAAACAATTAAAATATGTTCATACGTGTTCATTATTAAAAAAAAAAATTTAAATAATGTTGGTAATAATTTTTGTTAATAATTTTAACTTAAAATAATACTAACATGTTTAAATAACGAATCAAATGTTTCCATAACGCTATTGGCGAGTTTCCCAAACAAATTGCAAATGATTGCCGTCTACCAAAGATTTATGTGGTACATATTCTTTTCCATATCTTATTGGTCCCGGCCTGACATTATTACAAATTAATTTCTATCGGGTTAACGGAAGCCATGTGTGTCAAGATTTTGGGTTATTGTAATAATATTTGATTTAAGACATAACGACGTGGTAGACATAAGCAAAACTTTCCATAAAATTATCCGATTCTGTGAAATAAAAAGTGTTTGCAATGTAAGAAAAGTATATTAAAATGCTAACAAAAGTTACTTTGCTCCTAGAATGGGACTTCCTCAAGTATACAAAACGTTGGCGAACGTATGTGTTCCATGTTATAAGTAATTGTGCTGACCAAATTACTACATAGTGAAAAAACAATGTTCAAATTGAACCATCTTTAAAAATAACCCAACCGCTTATCAAGACATTTTGTGAAAATCAGCAACCAATATGGATTTAAGGTAAGTACTTTTTGTATTTCTATCCTGGTAAACTTTTTTGATTGCAAATAGTTATTAAATCAAAGTTAACTTTGAATATCAAAGGACTTTTTATTATATCAATCATCAAAAAGTTCTGGCGCTGCACCTTTATCTTGGAAAAACAAAAGTCTTGGCTTAACAAACTCTAGTAAACTTTTATGTTTTCCTATAGAACATAAATTTACACCAAGTTTTACAAATTATTGCAAGAACTCCGATTTGTTTTCATACGTGTGGTAAATTATAAGTGGGAAATAGTTTTGGCTTAACACTATCATCCTTAATACGCAATTCTCTGCTATCAGTGGGATTTTCTTTGTGTGTGTTTTCCATTGTTATGCTTCCTTTTATGTGGTTCCAATATTTCCTTCAAATATTTCATGTTTAGGCATCCCTTTAATTCCACTAATTCTTTTTGAGACCATTCTACATCATTTGATTAGATTGCTTTTTAGCGGTTATTCATCATGTCTGAATTTTAAATATAAACAATAGTGTTTACAATTCTGTTAAACGATTAACCGATTCCTGGATTAATCGCCTCTATTTCGGTTAATGTAAAAACAAATAATTTGAAACGCAAATAATTATTCGATTCGAAAAATTGGTTAAAATAGGTCGATTAACCGTTTAGATATTTAATATAGAGTTTTTCCATTATTTTTGTTCCAAAACTTTCCACCATTTTCAAATTTTACTAAAGGGGCCCATACACGGCACCAGCATGCATGCGCAATCAAGTGATTGTGCATGCCGATTGACCGTGTGTGGGGTTGTGGTGCGATTGCACATGCCGGTTGAGCAAAATCAAAAACAGTTTGATATTTTTATGATTGCACCAGCATGCTGCATCGTGTGTGCTGAAATTAGCTCAGTTTTTAAAAGTTTTCAAGCAGTAAACAACACTATGAATGCAAAAGAAAAATTATTTTGGCGAGAATTCCTCGATTTATACAAGTCAATGCCGTGTTTATGAAAAATTAAAAGTTAAGCATATTGCAATCGTGATCCAATGTTATAATACAATGGTTTAGAAATTAAAAGAATTTGATCCAGATGCCAACAGAGTGGTATCCATCACGACCTTTTCTACACACTTTTTGTCAAGAAATGAAAACTGTACCAGCATTATGATGTGGTGTATGCTCAAAAGCTCAATCACACAATCACTTGATTGTGCATTCATGCTGGTGTCGTGTATTGGCCCCTTAAGAAAACGATAAGAAACGTATTAGAAAAAGAAACGTTATATAAAATATCATCAAATTCTTTAAAAATCGAGTTAAAGCGACCATTAAGCCTCTAGATAACTTTCTTTATACCGGCTTTATGAAATTGTATAGACATTTTTTAATTTCTTTTAAAAATTCAAACTAATGTAAAATTAATATTAATTAATAACACCCATGTATTGAAATACATGTTCGAATTTGTTTTAAATCGATGCCACACAACTGGAAGTCTGTAGTGATTCTATTTGTCCTTCCATATCCCAAGAACCAATTTAACCACAGAGAAAAACTCAACATGGTATATCATATTTAAATTAACTTCTTATTTTATTTCGAATATATTTTAATTCATTACGAATGTTATTCTTGAAAATATGATTCTACTTCTATTACATTTTTTGGGGCGAGTTACTTTTCTAAAAAATAATCTAAATTTAACCACAGATATTTTCATATAAATTTCACATTCATAACTAGGGATCACCGAACTTTGGTTATTTTGAGATAATTTAGCAGGCCTTAGTGTTTAAATTAATATGCATATATATATATATTATATGCATATTTTGAAAATGTTAACACTGGCAGATCGTTAGATCTTTTAAATAGAAAACCTGTATTACTCTAAGGATTTACCTCCACTGAACATAACTGATTTTATTATTCAAGACTTTTTTTTTTTTTTTTGAAATGTTATTAAAGATAAATATATGTATATACATTTCATTTAATTACACCTAGCATTACACTAATAAGTAATATTATTCTATTTAATAAGATTTAAGCAAAATTAGCCACCAAATCCTGTGGTTTGGTTCTCTTTAGTCTTCTCGAGTAGATTTCATCTAGACGTAAAATATTAGCTTCTGGGTTTATGTGGCTCTGAAGTCTATCCGCATGTTTAGTTGCAAACAGCCTTATAACTTCGTCAACTTTCATTACACCAAGATCTCTATGTAGATCGTCAATTCTAACATAGTATGCATACGCTGAATAATTTCAATATGATTTTTAGCTGCACAACCCCACATCTGAACTCCATAAGTCCAAACAGGTTTTAGTATTTGATTGTAAATAAGTAATTTGTTTTCTATTGATACCATAGAGTTTCTTCCAATTAACCATTTCAGCTTATTGAATTTCAAATTAAGTTCTGTTTCCTTCATTTTGATATGAGCCGACCATCTAAGTTTCGCATCAAGCTTCATTCCAAGATATTTTGCGCAGTTGGCATATGGGACTGTAGAGTTTGATATTTTAATTGGTTTATACGAAATTTGTTTATTGGTAAAATTAACATGGGTTGATTTACATTCATTTAATTTAATTTTGAATGTGTCTGTCCATTCAACTATTTTATCTACAGATGCTTGTAATTTAGAAGAAGATTCCTCTTCATTATCACCAATCTATAGTATACAGGTGTCGTCTGCAAATGTTGCTATTTTACTGTTGTTTGGTAGAGGGGGTATATCTGCTGTATATAACAGGTATAAAATAGGACCAAGAATACTGCCTTGTGGGACTCCAGCTCCAATTTCTTTTATCTCTGAATATTGCTGCCTTTGTTTTACTCTGAAATAACGATCGTTCATATAGGAATCAAGCAAACATGTATATTGTATTGGAAGTTATGTTTTGAGCTTATAATTTAACCCTTTGTGCCAGACCTTATCGAAGGCCTGAGCCACGTCTAAGAAGATAGCTGAACACACTTGTTTTTGTTCTAACGCTTCTTCAATTGTATGAGCTATTCGATGAACTTGGTCAATTGTTGAGTGCTTTTCTCTAAAGCCAAATTGATGAGATGGTATCAGTTGTTTGCATGAAATAATTTTTTTTAATCTTTTTGAAAATAATTTTTCAAAAAGTTTTCCCATTACCGGTAGTAAAGATATCGGTCGATAAGATGAAACATCATTGGCGTTTTTACCAGGCTTTTGTATCATTATTACATCGGAAACTTTCCAGTTTAAAGGAAAATATTTTAAGTTTAAACAAGCATTCATTATGGCGTTAAGATTGATAAGGGCTTTATGTGGTAGATTTTTAAGAACTTCAGCAGTTATTAGGTCAAAACCAGGACTTTTTTTTTATTCTTTAGATTTGCTATTTCTTCAACCGTTTCTAAAATTGTAAATGGTTCTATGTCTGTCGATTTTTGAACAGTGCAAGGCATATTAAGATCTCTTATTATATCATAAGGTTGAAAAGTGGTATGTAAATGTTGGGCAAATACTTCAGCTTTTTCATCGTCAGATTTTGCCCATAGACCATTTTGCTTCTTGATTGGGGGATTATGAAGGATAGGACGTTTTAAACATGATGTAGTTTTCCATAAAGAGTAGTCATTTATTTTTTCTGAGGATAAGTTTTGCATTTTTATATTAAAATTTTTGTTTTTATATTCTTATATTTTTTTTTGAAGAAGCTTTGTTAAATAATTTAGTTGCGTTTTTATCGGAGGAAATCTGGATGTTTGCCATTTTTTTCTAATTTTTCTTTTCTCTTTCATAAGCTCTAGAATTTCTGGAGAGTATGGTTGCAGAAAGATTTTTGGTTTATATTTTGGTATACTAAGCCAGGCAGCTTGTTGTATTTGAGATGTGAGTTTTTCGCTTTCATATTCAATGTCTTCAGTGGTTTGAAAATCCAAGGCAACACTAATATTATTTTCCAATTTGAACTTGAAATACTCCCAATCGGTTGATTTATTCGAAAGGTATAGATTTTCCTGGAGTTTTTGGTTCACCATCAATATAATTCTAATTCAAGAGTTATTAGAAAATCAGCAAAAATGCTGTTAATATAACAGTTTTTGTTTACTGTTTTTAGTCCACAAATATTTAGTAAAAGTTTTTGCTTATTTTATTTTATTTATTAATATCAAAAAAATCTTCTTATTTTAGCAGTTTCTTCTGAAACATAATTTTAAACTAATTTTTAATAGCTTTTTCCGCTATTCTTACATTATCTATGAGTGTATAAAAGTGAATTTAGACAGCGAAACTAATCTACTTGATTAAAGTTAATTTGACACGTTTACAAATGCAGTTTTTAACAGTTAAAAGTTTAACTTGACAGATAAGGACCAATTAATGAATGTCTAGTAAAAATTTAACAAATGATTATATTGAAAATTTATATGGGAAACAACAACAAATGAGGATAAAAGATTAACTTTGTTAATTTAAACCACCAAGGTGGATTCAATAGCAAGTAAAAAGAAAAATGCAGGCGACAGCGCCAACATTTTTATGCGGCAGTATCTCAATGGCAATTTTTATCTGACTTTGTATATATGCTTTTTAGTATTGCCAACCGAAATCCGAGTCGTTTAGAAATTGAATAAGCATAGGAAAAGTTGGATTAATTGTTAATCAAAAAGATTAAAAAATGCTTTAATCGACTTGTTTAGAGCTTGTTTAAGCAGTTGATCCAATTTTTAGTAGATTAACTTTTCTGTATAAATTCCCTACAATAATTTACTTATTTCTAATTTCATTCATCTAATATCGTATCCCACAAATGCATACGTTTTACATTAAATTTATTTTCAGTCTTTATTAAAAATGATGAATTATTGTTAGGTCCATTTTGAAATAGCTGGTAATGACAAATTGTTTCTGAAGTTCCTTCCGCAAATGCACTTTTATCACAAACTGTATCATCATGATTTCTTAAAGGTTTTCTGAAATAGAAAATAACCTAAATTAAAATATTAATCAACATATTAAGGGAATATTCAAAAACTAACTTATATTTAGCAAAATGTACAAAATTTTCCACAAATGCTTTAATAACTCCGGCATGTGTTGAATTCTTTTCAAAATCCCGAAATAGTAAAGGAGATCTAAATAAATAGATCAAGTCATCACAGTGTACAACACCATAATTTTGTTCACTTAGGCCACCAGTGAATAGGGTTGAATAAGTATAGGGTCCTGAATAGTTGAAATTATACAAATAAAGAGGATATCTATTTGTATCGATAGTATTTACATACGATTTAATAGTTTTGAAGTAAGGATGATGAAAGCCGCGATCTGTTACCAGCTAAAAAGAAGTTAAAAAAGGTAGATTTTTAGCAAAAGTTTTCATAACTCACACAAAAAAAAATTATTGCCAATGAAATTTCAATTAAACTTTTGTTTGATTTAAAACTCACTTTAATTAAAAGTTCATTAATATCTTATTAAATATTTTATTAAATAATAATATCTATTAAATGTTTAATTAAAAATTATTTTAGTGCACACAAAATGTCTAGTTTTCATAAACTATGATGATGACAAATTAAAAAAAAATGACAAATTATAAAAAACTGAATTTAAAAAAAAAAATCGCTGAAATTGAAAAAATTCGACAAAATTCGCTAAAATTTTAAAAAATCTCTAAAGTTTTAAAAATAATGTACAAAATTGGAAAAATCGCTAAAAATCGATATAGTTGATAAAAATTACAATATTTCTTCCTTGGGGAATAATTTATCTTCTTAACGCATTTTTATCAAGCATAGATTCGTGGTAAAATAAGTCGGTATCCCATTAAGCATATAGCAATTTTCTCTAATGGTGGTATAAACAATTAAAATTCAAACTTTGTCGGTTAAAGGCTTAATATTTTTTCAAAAAATTATTTTTTGTACGCACAGAGAATAAATTGGTTGTAATTCCATTGTAACCAACAAAATTTAATCATTATTCAATAATTTTAATTGTAAGTACTTAAAATTCATCATCAGAATAATTGAACTATATTGTTAACAGAAAATATATAAAATTAACCAAAACACAGTCACATCGTTCAAACTATTAGTTTTCCTTCAATTATCAATTATTATTTTCTACTTTACCTTTAATACCAACAACCAACCACTTTTCGGAACTTTTATCCCTTGAATAAAATATTTGCAGTTAAAATCGAATATTAGTTTCGCCTGCAAAAAATAATCACTCTATCTAAAATATAAGTTTTTGTTACCAATTTTAAAATAATATAAAGTTTTTTAATCATTTTAGTAACTCTAAAGGTACGGTCACATTAATCAAATATCTGAACAAAATATTTGTTTATATATTTGCTTCCAATTGTGTGAAATAAAAAATTATTTTATTTTATGTTCAAACTATGATCAAATATTTGATAGTTTTTGTTTGTTCAAACAGCTCTCAAATAGTGTCAAATAAAATAAACGAAAAAATATTTGTCGAGCGTTCAGATTGAAACAAATATTTGTATTAAATATTTATTTAATCAAAGTGTAAAAAAACATAGATTTATTTAATGGAAAAACTAACTGTTTTTTAAAAAATTGATCACTTGGGATCTCTCTCGGACCTAGCCTATTTATGTTATATGGAGCAAAAATTTTGTCCGTTTTGGTCTATCTCGCTTAGTTTTGGAGATACTGGAAATTTTAAAATATTTTGTAAAATGGTTTGTATCTCGAAAACTAAGCATGATATCGCAAAACGGACAACATTTTTGCAAACCTTAAAATAGCGCTGTACCGACAACAGAAATGTGTACAGTGTTCCGATTCCAATCATTCCCCGTTTCATTCCATTTCGTTCCATTTTAGACCAATGTTCCATTCTGTTATCGGAGTAATTAAAATTTTTATATTCACGTACGACAACACAATTGTGTACAGTGCTCCGATTCCAATCGTTCCCCGTTTCATTCCATATCGTTCCATTTTGGACCAATGTTCCAATCCATTATCTGAGTGATTAAATTTTTTTAATATCTATTTACATTTCTGTTTTTTTATAAAGCCTTTTATTAATAAATTTATTAAAAAAAATTATAATTGACGATTTTACCACCTGTTATTTGCCATTGTTTGTTCTTACATTTTTTTTTTGTAAGATCAAATAAATGTTTGCTCAAATCAGAAGAAAATATTCGATAGCTAGTGTTCACACTATGGTTAAGTTTGTCAAATATTTATTTGAATGCAAATAATTTTGTTTGACCAAAATCAGCTGATTTGCTGTTTGACACACAAAAATATTTTATGTTCAGATTACGGCAAAGAAATATTTCATGTTTTTTGTCAAATATTTGGCTAATCTGAACGTACCTTTAATAAAATATAAAATAATCATACATATTTGACTTAGGATTTTTCTACATGCCAACCAAAAATTAAGAAGGTACAGAAATTTGTTGGACAAAATAAAGTGCAAATTTTATAAATTGTATTTAAAAACTGAAAATAAGTTAAAAGAAAATACTGTTTTAGTTTGTTATCATATATTTTGTGTTAAATATAACATCTACAAGTATTTTTTGAACATATAAAATAAACTTGTTTAAAAACATTTGTGGCTATTGCCTTTTGTTTGGAGGCCATTATATTGAGAGCGTTTTTGATCCTTCGCTTACATTATTTCAAAATTTTCAATATTGTTTTGCTCAAAAAATTTGTATTATTATTAAATAAGTGTTAAAAAATTTAGTTTAAAAGTTAGTTTTACCCTTAAAATAGTAATTTCCATGAGGATGCAGCCAGTACCCTGCTGGAGGTTTAGATCACTAGAGCAAATTTTCTTAACCCAATTTTAACATTTTCTTTGTTAAATATTTTTAAAATAATAATTTATTATTTTTAAGTAGTTTTCAATTCAAATCCCACCGAAAACTCCTCTACTGTAGACGATAATGGCACCCGAACTATGTTATTTGCTGCATAGCAATTATAAGCATATCTGACCTTAGGGCAATCCATTCTTAATTAAACTTATCTGACAATGTTTTTATTTTATTTAAATCCGTTGTGGTATTTTGAAACAAATTATAACTATTAAAAGTAGAAATTATGATTTTTTCGAAATAAAATCTTTTTATAATGGAAATGCGAAATCTTCAGCAATACTATTAATCACACAACAATAATTTATAGGTCTTGGGGGTCATTTTCGCCCGCAGTAGGGGTTTGTCCGGAGAGAGGCGAGCCGAAAATGACTTGAAAATAATTATAAATCCCTTTAAAACAATTTCGGAATTAAAGTTTGACAATTTCGATGAGAAATTGAGCTAAGTTGTCTTAAATCTCCAACAGTATACTGACCGCAACCTCGCGAAAAATGCTTTAAACTGTGATTTTAAGTGTAATATATATCTTTTAACTGGATTTCTCAGGTCAGAGCTCTTATTAAGAATTCATATAAATGTTTTTTCTCATAATTGATATTAATAGTTAGACGAAAAGGGGGCAAAGTTGCTAAAATTATTTTAGAAAAATTTATGTCAAGTTAAAGCAATAACCACCAAAATTACAAAAAAAAAATATTCTCTATGTTCCAAAAATACTTCTAGAAGTCATATTTAATACATAATATGTGACAAAAAACCATAATAGTATTTATTTTATCTTATTTTAGGATTTTAAATACAATTTATAAAATTTGCACTTTATTTTGTCCAACAAAATGTTGTACCTTCTTCATTTTTGGTTTGCATGTTGAAAAATCTAAAGTCAAATATGTATGATTTGTTGGTTTTTGTATCGCATTGTGTATAAAATAAACTAACTTAGTCATATTTTTAATATTCGATACTATATTCAATAATTTTTCCTTTACGAAACACAACAATAATATAATTGCACTTTATTTTGTCCAACAGTGTACGTGAATATCACAGTGCAACACGAAAAAAAAATAACCTTATACGGACACCACTACGTGATAAAAGACTAAAAAAAAAAAGACCCGTGTCTCCCAATTTTTCCCAAAGTCATATCCTCTTTTGTTATGGCCTCGGTATCATTTTCGCAAAAAAGTGATCATTTTCTCAGGCTCATATCTTGCAAACCGTTCAGAATTTCGATTTACTCTCTATGGCAAAGTTGTAGCTCTTGTCATAAAGAACAAAAATGACGAACATATAAAATCAAAAAAACTTCACCTTCCAGATCAAAATCGCAAAAAACTTAAAAAAATTCGATTTTTTTTACCTTTTTTCCCGTGTTCAGGTCCATAGTAGCAAACCGTTCAAAATTCAAGGAAACAATCAACTACAAAAATTTACCTAAGATCTCAATAAACAAATTTCTAGAACATATAAACATATAAAATTGGCAGACACGGGTCTTTTTTTTTTAAGTCTTTTATCACGTAGTGGTGTCCGTATATGGTTATTTTGCCATGACTTAAAAAATTACACACAGTGTATACTATGAAAACTATGAAACTATTAATATGGTTTTAAAGTATGGACTTTGAGCATTTAAAACAATATCAATTAAATGCGATAGGGTGAAGGGTGTAGCACATCCTTGCAATTAAAGTGAAAAAACTTCACTTATTTTTTGTGAATATTAGAGCTAAATATGGTAAAAATTAAGTAAACAAATTTTGAAGTAAATCTTAAGTTCCCTACCAGCGAAAAGTTTTGTCAATTTTTGCTTATTACCGGAAAAATATTATTAAATTTTCTGTAGAGTAATTTTGGTCACCAGAGTATTTTTTAGTTTTGAGGAAGTACAACTTTAGTTTAATGTAGAAATTTAAAATAATATGAAGTATAGAAACTGTACTTGGTCTAAATAAAAAAAAACCCTCTGGTGGACCAAAATTACTTTACAGAAAATTTAAAAATACTTTTCCAGTCAAAACCCAAAAATTACGAAACTTTTGAGCAATATTTCGAAAAAAATTCGAAACTTTTTTTTGGTCAAAATGTACTACATATAGCAATATATTGTTTTATATGGTCCCATATATAATTGTACTTAATATACCTAATTATATAGTAGTACACTCATGGAAATAAACCTGTAAAAAAACAAAAAAAGCTACTAAATATTTGTTAAAAAAAAAAAATAAATAAAAAAAAAAACTAGAAATTCCACATTTTTTAATAAAAAATATCACTCTCCAACAACATTTTTGGAACAGAATAGTATATTCTGAAAGGACATGTTGAGTAGATAATTTTTGTAGAATAAACCTATAGTCCAGCTGCTCTTCGGTTTTGTTTACAGTGGGAAAAATTATGAGTCCCTGTAAGTTATGCTGAAAAAAGCAAAAAAAAAATAATTTTCTCCTATATTTTTTCAAAAAAGTGCAGGAAAAAATGATTTTTTGCACATAAAATGTTTATAAAATTTGTTCAGTAGACTCTTCACTACATTATTACCAAATATAGTTAAGCAATATCATCAAGTCTGAATTAGCTGTAGGCCAAAAACTGACACCTTTTTTTGAGTGGTGCACTGAACCTATACTGTCAAATCCGCGCATTTTTCCAAAAGTCTTCATTTGTTGCACAGTGCAATTGTAGTAAAAATGAACCACATGTTAGTAAAAAATAAACACACATTTATTTTTTTTATTATTTTTTTAAATAACAAAAAGCTACTGTACAAAATGAATGTAAAATCATAAAACATTCATTTAATGTGGTTTGTTTTTTTTTAATGAACTACAAGGTTAGTAAAATAGTCAATTCGTTCTACAAATGACTGACATTTACATTAAAAATAAAGAAACTGTATTACAACCGAAACAACTACATATTTTTAAAGCAGAAGTTCCCTGAGTATACTTACATCTAAAAATCCTCTTCTTGTATTATTATTTAGCTCATGTTCTCCATGAAAATATTCTTTTAAAATCAAATCCATTTTTGTATTCAATTGTGATCGTGTAAAGTTGGTAGGAAATTCCAAAAAAGTTTCTAATAAATTATAAAAATTGTCATTAAATGAATTTCTTAATTCTTCCGATTCCATAATGGCGACAACACGAACAGCACCTTCATTGGGTACACTACCCATCATAAGAGGCAATGGTTTGAATTTGCCCCTCTTTAAAAGTTTTTTTGGATTTTCTGTTAAAAATGCATCATTTTTATCAAAACGCTCTACTACAGGCCGATAATTTGTCATATGATCAACATGCCAATATTTTAAACCATCTCCGGCATTTACTAATGTTTCAGCATTAACCGCTCTTAAAGCTTTAACCAACTTCGAGGTACTTAATTGCTGGGCATTTGTAATATTACATAATTCAGCTGTAAGTCTAGCTTGTTCCAAGGGCTTTTCAGTTAGAGCAAATGGTACATTTGCTGTTCCACTTAAAGCTATTATAGCATGAAATAGACCCTCCGATTGTTTGCTTAACATATGCATATGGGCTGATACCGCCCCGGCACTTTGTCCAAATAAGGTGACCATTTTTGGATTACCACCAAATTCTGCTATGTTTTTTTTTGCCCATTTAAGAGCCAAAACTTGATCTTTCAAACCAAAATTACCGGGTATATTTAAATCGTTTGTAGAGAGAAATCCCAAAGCTCCTAATCTGTAGGAAAACGTTACTAGTATAACTTGTTGTGTGTCCATAAAATATTCAGGACCTGTTATAGCAGGGTTTGCAGTTCCACTAAACCAACCACCACCGTGTATATAGACCATAACTGGTAATTTTTCCAAAGCACGTTTCTGTAACTAAAAAACAAAAAAGAAATCATTAATACTTAAAAAAATGAATGGTGCTAAAATTACATTTAGTATATTTAATATATTAAAAAGTAGAAATTTATAAAATTTTAGTAAATTTAATTGTTGGTCACATTTTGGATAAAAATAAAAATTTATTTGTACATTTTACGACATTTTATGAAAATACAAAAAAGGTTTGTAAATTTACACATATTTTGTTAACAAATACGAGGGCGGTCAGAAAATTAGCCGACCTGACATATAGATGGCGGCAGTAGTCTGAACAAATTACTGTGGTGAAAAGTGACAACCCTATAAAACATATGTTTAAGTTTCAAAGCGCCACGTTGTTTAGTATTTTTTTTTTTGGAGTCATAAAAAATAAAAGATCTCAGTGAATTTGTAAACATGGAAAAAATTGGTCACCGTTAGGTTATTCAATACTTTCATGTGAAATATCTAAGTCAGTGTTTCTCAACCTTTTTTGGGCCGTGCCCCACTTTTGGGTTAAAAAATTTTCCATGTCCTCCCTCATTTTTTTCTGTACAATAGAGAGTACTTTAAATAAAAAACACACCTAACAATTTGTTTAATTCAATGGATGTATGTACACATATTTTTGTTATAAAGATAGAATTAATAATAAATACTCTAAAAATTAATGAGATCCTTGAGCTTGGTGCAGGCTGCAAAGTGTTTTTAAATCAGGTTCTAATTTTGTTAATTTCGTAAGTCTCCGAGATTTGTTATTTCCAGACGATTTCTTTTCAAATCACTAATGACACTAAATCCGGTTTCTACTAAATATGACGATGGAAATGGTATATAAGTATATAAAAATACAGATTTTTTTTATTCTACAGAATTTTATTTTTATATATTAAAAAAATTAAACAACTTACAAAAATTAGCCCATTGCTCCCCTAAAATGTTGAAATTGCCCCTCAGTGGGGCGAGCGCCCCACGTTGAGAAACACTGGTCTAACTCCAACCAACGCTGGGGGAGTCTGCTCATTCGTTTACGACTATAAAATATTGGATGGCAGACTTTAAATGAGGCCGTACGAGGTGCTAAGACGAACACCGTATGAGGTGTCCACGCCTAAAACTGTTAACAATATGTTAGTGGATGATCGTCGGCTAAAGATGCGTGACCTGGCTGAAATGATAAGCATTTCAAAAAGTGCTATACGTGACTTATCGACCAAAATTTGGAGATGAGAAAGTCCATAATAGAACAAAAACAGCGTCGTAAAGATGTTTCAATAGATATGACCAAAATCAACGAATTTAACTTCGAATTGCTTCCTTACGCACCTTATTCCACAGATTTAGCTCCCTCAAATTATTTTCTATTTCCAAACTTGAAAAAATGGCTCGGTGGTAAAATATTTGCCAACAATGAGAAGGTGGAGGGATATTTTAAGGAGCTACACTCAAAATAAATAAATAACTCAAAATAACCAAAAAGGTTCGTAAAATAAACAAACATTGTTAATTTTACAAAAAGAGTTTTACATTTTTTTTCGTAGTTTTAGCATGGATTATTATGAGTGTAGATAAACAGGGTATCGAAGCTATTGAATATCGCTGGGAAAAGTGTATCGAGCTAAAAGGAGATTATGTAGAGAAATAAAACAAAATTGTCCCCAAATTTTTTGTGTTTTTTTGTTAGGTCGGCTTATTTTGGGACCGCCCTCGTAATTTTTTATATTTTATAATTTTTTTTTTTTTTGTATTATTTACGAAAATGTTGTAATTTCTTATACTTTTTGTTGAAAAGAATTTACGAAATCACACACAGAGCAAAATGTTGCTATTTGCCAACTGAAATTCCATATTGTCCTTTAAAGCGTCAATTGTCTCTGGCTTGTTGGCGTAACACTTATCTTCGACGGCACCCCACAAATAATAGTCCAGCGGTGTCAAATCGCAGCTCCGAGGTGGCCAAACGACATGATTTGAATTTTCGCACACATTCTGCAACATTACCATGATTTTCAAAGTAATGTCGCAATATTTCCCAGCTAATTATCTGTCAAATCAGACATAAGCTAAGTGTTACCATTCACGAAATAAGCACTAGTTGAAAAAAAAACGTTAGATGGAGGACCCTTTACAATCAGAAAAGTTCTGCAGTTACTAAATGACAGTTATTTGTGTAGTAATGCGTTTGCAGTTATTTTTAATTGCAATTGCAGTTATTTTACTTAGAAAAATAATTTTTAGCGTTTTATTAAAGGTTGTATTTCTTTTCTTGTAGTTATTTAATATTTAATATTTGTATATGAAGTTAATGTAACAAAAAGAAATTAAAAAAACAATATTACATCTCTTAAAGACAGACAGGTGTCAGAAATGATTTGAAAAAAATAGCATAAAACGTGAATATTTAAACGTGATATTTTATGTAAATATAGTTTTACAATAGTGTCGTAGTAAATAATAAAATCAGATTAAGAATATTTACAAAAAACGTTTTTTTTATTAATATTTTTTTTTTAAATGCTGGTAATGTTATTTTCACTGCATTTGTAGTTGTTTTTACTACATTCGACAGTTAATTTTTAATAATTAAAAATAACTACAAATTTGCAGTTGATTTAAATGCAAATGTAGTGTACAGCTTTTCAACTGCAAGTGTAGTTATTTTAACTACCATTGGCAGTTGATTCTACCTACATAATTTTCTTAGTTTTAGTTAATTCAAGTTCGTTTTTCTAAAAATAACGATTTCAAATGATGCCTATTTAATTTAATTAAAAAAATAATTTAATTTTATTTATTGAAACGTTTTATGTATCGTTTAAAGCTGCTTAAGGTTAAACCATATGTAATGTTAACTTTTTTAATTGCGGTAAACAAGCGATATATTTTTTTGTGAAATATGTTGCAAAATTAAAAAAAAAGACAAGAACAGTTAAAGTGATGCGTAAACCATTAAAAAAAAACCAAAGCTTGAAAAAAATCTAAAAAATACTAAAATATATCAAAGTTCAACTTTAGGGAACATTATGAAAATTTAATTTTCACAGTTTTATTTTATTTATTATGTTTTTTATGGGATCAATTATTTTTATTAAAATTGTGAATAAAATTCTTACCATTTACAAAAATCCGACTTGGAAATTTCTTTAAAACTTGTTTTTATTCACTTTTTATGTTAAGAAAAAACTACATTTTATATTACGTTTTTTTTTGGGAAACGACACAATAAAATCGTGCAACAACACGAAAAACGTGAAAGGGCCACTTTAGGGAAAAAGACACAATTGCGAACATTCCCTTTTTTAAAATTTTTATATTTGTTTTCTATCTTTTTCAATATTCCTTTTAAAACATATTTTTTCCTATTTTATTTTCGCATCTGCTAATTTTAGCAGTTTTATCTTTAACGTAGTTTTTAAATAATTCTTTGTAGCTTGTTGTGCTATTTTAACAGGTTTATTTCCATTAGTGTATGTCTTACTTACCACTGGTCTAAAAACATTTAAATACAAACAATCTTCACTTCCCGTCACTTGAGGATCTGGCATTAAATAATTCTTTTGTATGCAATCCTCTTTAGGTTCAGTTGCATTTAAAATCCCTATCCATCTTGGAAACGATTTAGGATTCTGAAATGAATAGATAAAAAATATTTTGAAAACACTTTTAGAAATCAATATTTTTATCTAGTCACAAAACTTACACTAAATCTTAATTCACCAACAGGTGGCAAAGCATAGGGTATCCCCAGGAATGCTTCAAATGCCTCTATTTGATAACCAGCCATAAATTTACCCAACATACAACCAGCTTGATGTGTACATACTTTGGGAGTAGTTCTGGATACTACTGGTGTAATGGTCTGGCTAAAAACCGTATAAGCCAAAGGCATAATTAACATTATCAAAAGTTTAAGCATAATATTAATTATTCTTCGGAAATAGTAATGAAAATCTGCAAAAAAAGAATAATAAAATATATTAAACGAAAAAGAAATTTATTAATTAAAATATGTGGTGATTTTCATGCACTAAAAAATCGAAAATATGCGCTTAAAATATGCAGTAAAAAAATCCAAAATATGCACTTCCCAGTAAAAAACGCTGCTTACATGGAAGCAGGTTTGTAAGGGAATAAGCCCAAAAGAATCCCTTACAAACCTGCTTACATATGCCATGATTTTTATATGGCGAATTCCCACTTGGAAGCATTACTTTTTGGCATAATAAGCGCAGATTTTAGCGCTTACAAAAAGCTGTGATTTCATGGCATGCTGTTAAGTCATATTTCATGTCTACATTATTACGATTAAAAGTAATAATATGCATATACATAATTTATTTTACATAAAATTCTACAGATATTAGTTTGTTTTGTTAAAATTTTTGACATATGTATAATATACTTATTTTCTTTTTACCGCTCCACGTGCTAGCTCTTCAAAAATAGTTAAATGACTAATTAATTTGTATTCCATACTCGAAAATACCAAACGCAATCGGAAATCACTCGGGAAAATTGGTACAGTTCGTTTAAAATTCACGATATGAAACTTTCTGCATTACAACCTGCATCTTTATAAGGGATTAGGGTAAGCTGCTTACAACCTGCATCCTGGTTAGGGAAAACAGTAAGCTCAAAATTTTTGTTTGTTTATTTTTATACGAAAATGATTCGTTTATTTTGCTGCTTCTCAGTATTATGTAATGGTAAGCACTTACATCAGCGCATTTGTTATATCCTGCTTCTAAAAACACGAAAATTTTTTACTGGGTTAAATCTAAATATTCACTAAAAACCAAACCGGTAATTTCCATGCACTAAAAAAATCAAAAATATGCAGTAAAAAATTTAAAATGTGCTCTCAGAATATGCACTTAAAACAAAAAAAAAAAATCACTAAAAATCCTAAAATATGCACTGCATATTTGTGAATTTTCAAAAATCGATTTATTACTCGAGAGCGTTGCACAGTGGGTTCGATGGTACCCAAAGTGGCGATTAATTCATAGAAGCCGTAGTTTTAAAATATTATATATTTTTATTGATAAGTTATTATAAGCACATAGAAACACAGCATTTGAGAAAAAAAAAATGTTTAACCTGTTAAGCGCATTATTGTTTTTTGGAAAAAAAGACCTAAGTTTACAATTTATGCTGTAACTTTGGAATGAAAAGCGATAAATTAATGAATGAAATTTGAAATTAAAGCATACTTAATGTGCTACTAAAAAATTCAAAGAGTAAATTTATTGTATGCATTTATATTAGCATAAATTTAATTTAAAATCCAATTTTTGTTTTTCACAAAATCTCATAACTGTACAAATTTATTTCAAAAAGTCACATAAGAGAATATTATAATTTTTTTAGTAATGAATAGTCATAAATACATAAAAACACAGGTTTAAAAAAAAAAATGGAAGAAAAAAAATTTTTTAACCTGTTAGGCGTTTTTTGTTTTTTGGAAAAACATGATCCACAATTTTCGCTGCAACTTTGAAATCAAAATAAATTTAAAGAATAAGTTAATAATATGTATTCCTATTAGTATAAATTTTTATCCAGTTTTTGCTTTCACTAAATTCAGTAAATGTAAAAATTAATCTGAAAAAATAAAAAATTTAAAACTTTTTGGGGAATCTTTGTTTTCGTTTTACCTTTTTAATAAAAAATATATTAACATATTTTTATTATTCTGCATTTTCAAATACAACACAAATATCCCAACTATCATAAAGGGTCCGCCAAATAACTTTTTTTTTTTGAACTCCTGAACCAATTGGACTTTGTATGGCGTCATACCAAGGTCTTTATGCAAAATTCGTCTCAATGATGTCTCCGAAATGTTCAGTTGTTGAGAACGACGGTGAATTGATGTTGATGGCGCTTCACGCACACTTTCTGCCACAGCACTGTTTTTGGCTTTTCACGCTTTGGTTTATCGATGAGGATGCCAGTTTCTTTCACTTTTTTCACAAGATAACAAACATACGGACCATATTTGTTCAGCGGAAGGATAAAACTAATTATCTGTCAAATCAGACATGAGCTAAGTGTTACCATTCACGAAATAAGCACTAGTTGAAAAAAAAAACGTTAGATGGCGGACCCTTTACTTAGCAGAAACCTATTGAAAATATCTTCATTGGACTTTTCTCGGCTGCATTTGCGAGCAAAGTGCTCTCTATAATTTTTAAAATCGTGATTAAATTAAAATTTAATCACTTCAAATTTTAAAACAGCAAAAAACACCACTGAAAAACAAAACATAAAAACAAGCACAAAAATAACGGCAATAGAGATGGGCGCGTGAAACAGTTTATTCGCAAACATTATTATTTATAAATTACGATAGTCAGTTTAATTTCAAAAAATATTAAACGTCAAACGCATTGGTAAAAAAAAGTTGATTGCCCAAAGTACGTGATTGAAAACAGTTATTATATAGGCGTGACTATCTCGGCACGGGCAAATTAGTATAAGATGTAAAACCATCACTTGAATTTGGTAAATTATTAGAAAGTCCTATTTTTTCGCTGGAATTTTAATTAATTTTAAATTTAATTTTTATTCTTTTCTGGTAAATTGGTCACCCTCGTGAACATAGGTGATCAAACGCTACTCACGCAGCCATCTCTATTAAATATCAAAATATATTGACAATAATATCAACAACAACAAAAATAGCTAACATTGAGAGTAAGACAATAGTAACAACAATAACACTGTGGGTATGATAAATAAAGGAATTTTGAAAACAAGACTTTTTACATAAAATTATTAATATCTTAAAACGGGGCAACAAAAAGGCAAACTTTTTTGTTTGTAATATCAAGTAGAAATCCCATACTTTTCAAAAAACACAACTTCAAAGCCGGCACTTTACTTTTTTTGTTACTTCTGGTCCATCATATATGGAAAATACCCCGATTTTAGAGCTTTTTTTAAAAAAAAATATTACAAATATTTCCACACATATTTTTATAAACACAAAATCATTTTTTGTACACTTAAATACCTGAAGTTGAAGGTTCCATCATAAAAGTTTAACTTTATTAATTTTAAATTTTAAAAAATAAGCACTGCTTTTTATCAAATTTCAATTTTTTCACTTTTTAAGAAAACAGCAATTATTAGCTATTAGCTTTGACAGCTCACTACGGATGATGTAAACAACTTAGATGGCTCAAATTTAAAATAGTGATGTAGAGTTTTATCTAGTTTTATTCGATACCAATCATTATGGCAAAAACTTAATTCTAAAATTTCAATTAAGCGCCACTTTGGACCCATTTCAACCCAATGTGCGTTGGTTTGAAAATGAATAAAGGCCTATCAAATGACAGCTAGATGCTTTGCTTAGGGATACAAATGCTTTCTTTTGTTTATTTTTAATTAAATCTTAATTTTAATTTTTGCAAAAATATGCAATTAAATTGAAAATATGCAACAAAAAATTACAAAATATTCATTAAATCATGTATTTATAGCAAAATATGCAAAAATATTCATTTATAACAAAATATGCAAAAACAAATCGATGCCATTTTGTTGCAAAATTCTTTGATTCAGAAAAGTGTTTGGTGAAAATCGATATTGGGCTACCTTGGTAATAATAAAATTTTTAAAACTATTTCGTTTTATGCAATTTTTTTAAGATTAGCATCCAGATGGTTGAGAAAAAGTGATGTGAATTTCAACTTTTAGCAAATGTTCCGCATTAAGATTAAATAAGATATTGCGGAATTTTATATATATTTTAACAAAGCCATTGCTTTAACAAATTAAAAGAATATTCTGAAGTAAATAAACCCTTAGATGCTCTTTGTGTCAAAATGGCCCTTTGTTGAAAAATCTTTAAACATATACTGTGTTATGCTAGCATTTTTCAACTAAGGGCCATTTTGACACAAAGAGCATCTAAGGGTAAGTTTAGTTTATAATATTTGTTAATGGATTAAAGGAATGGCTTTGGCTAGGAATGTAAAATAAAGAAGAATTTAAATTAAGCTCATTTAAGCTTAATGCGGCACGCACGGGTTAACGTTGTTTAATATGTCCAACATTTTTATCATATCTGCTTCATATTGTGTCATGATATTTCAAATGACGTTTCTTAAAATTTCATAGTAGTAAGCAAAGCTTTGGCGTTTTTTTGTAAATTTAAATAAGTCTGAGGTCATGTTGGGTCGCTGGTTCACATGGGTTAATGATGTCCAAAAAATATTTTTTTTTCTCAAACCGGTTTTGTAATAAATTCAGCTAGACTTACAACCTACACTAGGTCACTTACAAATTGATTTAGCAGCGTAGTGTAATTATACACAGAAAATAAATATTTCCCAAATGTTTTCAATTAATCGATTTGTCGAATTTTTGCAAATAAAAAATCCATCAAAAAATCCACAAAAATTTGGAAAAGTTTTAAGAATTTAATTATATAAACATTTGATTGTATCACTGTAAAAACAGTTCATCTTAACCGAGGGTTCATCATAATAACGTAAAGTAGAGATGTAAAGTAAAGATCACTCGAATTTGAGTGAAAGGTAGTTTTACTCATTTGAGTGTGTAGGAAAGAATTCTTCGTGAGTGAGTGATCGTGAGCCAAATTTTTGCGTGAGTGGGTGTGCGTTAGTAGAATTTTCGAAAACAGTATTTTATTTTTTCGACGATTTACTGGTTTTTTCTTTTTAAATACAAAAGAATGACAAAATTACAAATTTAGAGTAGTTTTGAATCAAAAATTCACAATTTGCATTAATTTTTACATTTTCTTTTTTTCGGTTACATTTTGTTTCATGAATTTGCGTCATTCACGTGAATCACGCGTGAGTGTGAGTAAAATCTGAATTTACTCGCGTGAGCCTGAATGATTGTGAGTAGTAAAAAATTCCTAGTGAGTGATTGTGCGTGAATGTGAGTCAAAATTCACTCACGTGCTCTAATGTAAAGTATTTTCAAATTTATTTTATACATTCATTTTGTCGGAACTCTTCGCGGACCCTCTGGATCACTCCTACAGACCCCCATTTGGGAACTGTTGCCTTATAGGATATCACATACATTAAGCTTGACATTTTTCTAAAGGGACAATTGGTATAAAATAACTTAATAAAATAAATCTGTATAGATAGCACAAAAATCTACTAAAAATTTGTTTCAAATGACGTTACAGAAAAACTGTTAAATCTGCCACATTTCTTTTGTTAAAAATTAATTAGTGAAGAACAGCAATAATTAAAGCGTAAGCGTAAATCATAGAAATAAATCTATAAAATTAGCGGAAGAATGAAAATGAAAATTATTCAAGTTCGAGGCCATACTCTATATTTCTTTATTAGGATTTTGTCCTAACAAATAATCTATAGAGTTTTTTGTTTTCAAATAAATTATTTGACCCTTTCAGGAATGTGTTGATTGATCTATTTCGGGAATTTTCTAGGTTCCCATCATCAGAACACGTTTTGAAAGCGGTAACAATCCCAAGTCAAACATCAAACATTCATATAAACTAGTTTACTCACTACATGAGAACTAATTAATATATGAGCTTGAAATTAAAGATTATAACCATTGATCAAAAAATAAATTCAAAACTTGTTTGTTATGTGCAAGGTCCACCTCTGGTGGATATTCAATACACTTTTTTTGTTTTTCTCTCCTTTTTATATTTTGTTTAGTTTATAAACAATACAGGGGGAGTAAACTAGACGGTTCTTTGTCTTTTATACAAGTTTGATTTAATTTTTATTAAAAATAAAAAATATGTTTTTTTGACCTTTAATTATGCAATGAAAATGAAAATTATTCAAGTTCGAGGCCATACTCTATATTTCTTTATTAGGATATTGTCCTAACAAATAATCTATAGAGTTTTTTGTTTTCAAATTTATTATTTGACCCTTTCAGGAATGTGTTGATACAAAATTAAAGGTCAAAAAAACATAATTTTTATTTTTAATAAAAATTAAATCAAACTTGTATTAGCGGAAGAAGATACTATAAATTAGTTAAAAATTACGTTTCTGAAAAACTGGGGAATGTGCAGAATTTTTGCTAAATATTAGTAAGATGAGCACAGCAAAAATAAAATTGTTAAATTTTTATATGTTTTTTAGATTCCTCTAAAACAGGCTTTCAAGGTCAGGTACTTATAGATATAAAATATGTTTACTTCATTTTTAACTCCGACTGTTAAGTTTACAAAAACCCTACAAGCAGAGCCTCCCGATGGTTTTCTCTGACCTTAATGAGGTCATTTTGTTTCCGTAAGGCCCAATCTCACGTTTAAGTGTTAAAATATGGGGAAAAATTATTACTTTTTTGTATAGAAACATGTCTGAACTTAACAAAATTCAGATTTATTTGCACGCAGCGTTGATACCCATATTGCCTACGCACTGGAATCATGTATATGATCATTCCGATCATAATATGATAACTTTGTGTCCACAATTATGTTGAATCATATTTTTTCTCTACGTGTATGTAGTAGCTCAGGGTTGAAATTTATTTTAAATATTTATAATATATGTGGAAAAAGCTTTTCGGAAAACCCTCAGACACCCCCTCGATGAAATTAAATAGGCATTACTATACATAATTTGGAGCTTAAACCAACTATAATTTATTAACAAAATGCCATTTTTAATATCACTCAAATATTTTTGAATAACAAAAATATTTGAAAGTTATCGGACATGTGTCATATCCCAGTTAATTCGTCTTCAAAAACTCTTCTATTTGGTACTTCATTTGGCTAACTTTCTTTGAAACAAATCGAAAAATGAGGTAATAAAGGGTCCGCCATCTAACGTTTTTTTTTTCAACTAGTGCTTATTTCGTGAATGGTAACACTTAGCTCATGTCTGATTTGACAGATAATTAGTTTTATCCTTCCGCTGAACGAATATGGTTGTATATACGTTTGAACAACGCTGGGAAATATTGCGACATTACTTTGAAAATCATGGTAATGTTGCAGAATGTGTGCCGATACACCCAAAACGAGTCACTGTTTGGTGCGGATTTTGGTCCAGGGGCATAATTGGGCCATTTTTCTTCGAAAATGATCAAGGAGTGGCCGTTACAGTCAATGGCGATCGTTATCGGGCCATGTTGAACGAATTTTTGTTCACAAAAATTGAAGAGGAGGAAATACAGCTGCACACAATCGATAATGTGCTTAAAAATTGTACCGATCGTGTAGGCTACTGCATGGCCAGCCGAGGCAGCCATTTGAATGAAATTATTTTCCATTATTAACCGGAAGGATTGTACTTTCAAATAAAAAAAGAAATTTGAGAAAATATTCAGTAGTTTTTTTTTTATAGCATTTTCAAAACAAAAAAAGTTATTTGGCGGACCCTTTATATTACCCTACTTTTTAACGCTTTAATACGAGATTTGGCCGCTAAAAAAATTGGTGTCCTTATTTTGTCTCTTTTATCACATAGGATCATTAAGATCGGAGAGAACACATCGGAAGACTTTCCTTGTTAGTTATATTCGGGTTTAAATTTTGTTCATTTAAAATAGCGCTTTACTCTATTAAAATCGGCTAAAACTTTTGCAAATATTTGTAGACAAAATTTAATCTGTTGTGATATATTTTTCAATAGGAACAGAATTTTACGCTTTTCTTCGCTTCAGCAAGATTTTAAAATGTGAAAATTATTTTGTCTTAATTAATATTTAAAAATGTATAAAAATATCAATTTAATCACTCAACAATTTAATCACTCCGGTAATAAAATGGAACATTGGTCTAAAATGGAACGATATGGAATGAACCGGGGAGCGAGTGGAATCGAAACACTTAACACATTTGAATTATCGAAACGTGTTACCTAGGTTAGGTTAGGTCGAAAAGAGATTCGGAGAAGGGAAAATGCTTCCCTAATCCGACTCAAGTCCCTGAGGACTTACACTTAAGCCAGAATGTCGGCTTGTTGTGCGCTCTAAACAATCGGTCCTATGTCACCTTTCTACCCCAGGAACTCCGTCGCACTGACTAAACTCCTCAACTTCTTCCATCCTATGCCCCTAAGATCCCCCAATGTGGATATTGGGTCACTGGATAGTATTTCGACCTAGGTTAAGCTTTATACAAATTTTGTCCGTTTTGCGATACCTCGCTTAATTTTCGAGATACTAGCCATTTTATAAAATGGCAAGTTTTTAAAATGGCCAGTATCTCCTAAACTAAGCGACAATACGGACAAAAATTTTGTTCCATAGGAGAATTAATACACCTTAATAATATAAATGGGATAGGTCCGGGAGAGATCCCGAGTGATAAATTTGTATAAAACAGTCACAGGGTGATTTATTTATTTTTTTTTACTTATTTACGTGATAATACAAATAAACATACTCGGATAAAAAAAAGTTAGTTCCTCGTTCCAATTCGTTTCCCTTATTCAGTGTTACAATTCCTATCGATCTTCTTTCCATTCCTATGTGAAGCAATTTACATTTAACTTTTTTTACAATTGAACAACAAATGCTTTTGTTGTTAAGATTTTTAGAACTATCTAGAGTGGGCTTCTAAGGTCATTTGTTTTCAAAATAAATAAAAGACTATTTATTCATTTTTCATCCGACGTTTCGTTAGATATTCCCAACATCCTCAGGGATAATTTTATTAATATATAGTCTTTTTTGTCAAATTTTAAACATTTAATTCACAATGTATTTTACATATACACAACATAAAACATAAAATTAATTTAAAACAAATGTAAAAAATAAATAAAAGTAAATATCACAGTAAAATCCTCTAAAAACTAGTATCACAGTTGAAATTAACAACTAATATGTAATGAAGTTAGAAACTAATATGTAATCAATTGTAATTAGTTTTTTAGGCATTAGTGTGATTTCATTAGCATTAGTGAACTAATGCTAATGAAAAAATCCCAAGTATGATATGTAATAATAGTTATGAAACACTAACAAAATATTATTACCCAATTTTGCTTTTAAATCAATTAAGTAAACTCTTAAATTTTGCACAGTAAGAAATTAGTTATCACACTCTTAAAATCAGTTATAAGTTTTAAAAAAATATTTGTAATATTTGAAAAAAAAATCATTAAGACAGCAAAAATCATTTGTAATTATAGTTATGCAACGCAGTGTATAGGTAACCGCATATTTTTTAATTTTCGTAATATGTTTAGTAATGATATGTCAATTTTTTTTCGCGACATCTCCATATAAAAGTAATGAGATTTGTAATTACAATTGTAAGTACTTGAAATTGCCAATTATGTAACCACTTATATGGTAATGCCTTTTTACACTGAGGCACTTTCTGTATTCACAAAAAATTACACATTGACGTAAAAACCGTGCGCTTTCACATCGAAACTTTTTTAAAATTGTGATAGCGGAAATTAAACTTTATGGGAAGGAAACGAAAAGTCCACCTTAGCATCTGGCTACTTTCTTTGGGCTTAACTTAAAAAATCATGCTATTTTACAATAATAGCAAGTTAGCACTCAGACAGTGAATTTTTTGTAATAGCTTAATAGTCTTTTTTAATTTATTATTTTTTTTTTTTAATTCTTTTTAAAATTGTTAAAACCACCTTTTATGTGATATGCAATTTTAATATGCTTTTACAACTTTAATAAAGTTATAACAGTCTTTAATATTTTTTGTTTTCAGTTTATTTGTCAATATAACTTTTGTCTTTGGCTAACAATAACCATCTGGCAAAAAATAAGACTTAACGTTACTATTTTATTCAAATATCTGTTGTCAGAAGTCATAACAGCCTAAGTCTGCTTTTCAAATTTTTCAGTAGAGCAGTTTTAAGTTTCAAATCCTTACTGAAAATCAATAGTCGGGTTTTTTGGTTTAACTTTAATACAGATTTTAGGGAAACGTATTATTTTACTTACTTTTTTAAAAAAAAGAGTTGTTTATTTATGTAAAAAGACATTTATGCCTGATTACTGAATGTACCGTTAGCTACTAACTGGGGCCAGAGCTTTGAAGAATTCATTCCCTGGTTCCCATTTTTTTAAATGAATTTAAATTTTCGGAATGAATTCTCTGGTGAACTTTAAGGAATTGAATGAATTCCTTTTTTTTTCGTTCGATTTGTCTTGAATTAATTTATTTCCATTTTTTTTTTTCATTCAGTAGGGAATTCATTCAAATCAAGTTAATTCAACTTTTGGTCAGGAAATTAATTTCAAGTTCGTTTAATTCCATTACGGAATTAACTTTTTCTTTCAAGTCACTAGGAACTTAACGATTTTGTTTAATTCCCTCATTAAGTCCCTAGGGACTTAACTTTTTGCTTTAAGTCCGAAGAGACTTAACTTTTTCGTTTCCGTCCCAAGGGACTTAACTTTTTTGTTTAATTCCCTGAAGGAACTGGATGCAGGACCTAATGATATAAAAATAATAAGTAACGAAAACGCAGTTTTTTAATTAAGTGTAATAAAACCGGATCTGTATTTTTGGTTTTGTAACAAAAAAACTAAAAAAAATTTAAAAATTGGTTATTGGACATAATAAAAATAATGGAACAAATGCATAAATAATAATACATTTTAAAACCTACACCCGATTTTTGATAAAAAAAAAGTATTTTTGTATTTAAAGATCATGTAATTCCTTTCAGGACAATTTTTGTTTTCCGACCATTCCTAATTTAACCAGGAATATATTGTTTTTCCTTTTATAGTCTCACGTTATTTTTTGGGCATTAAGTGAAAAGCTTATTTCATATAATTATACAAAAAAGTTAAGTCACTAGGGACTTAAACAAAAAAGTTAAATCCTTAGGGAATTTAACAAAAAAAAGAGACTTAAACGAAAATGGAAAGAATTCCCAGACCAAAAGTTGAATTAACTGAATTTAAATGAATTCTTGTTGAATGAATAAATTCTTCAAAGCTTTGACTGGGACCTTAACTGACACGTTGTTGTTTCGCATATACATTTTCAATTTAACTGTTTGTTAAATTGTAACTGGACATTCAGTAATCGAGCCTTAGGGTCTCGTGACTTGTTAAACGGAAAAAAGTCAAAAAGTTATAGTTGATCAAGTCTATTATTCCACATGAAATAGAAACTTAATTCCATTTATGTTTATCAAAAATCGATATTGTAATTCGGAATAGCAGCTTAACTTAAGTTAGGAAAAAATATATGTTCTTTATTTTGCGGCATAACGACTTAAGTTGATTTAGGCAATAATGAAATAAACATTTTTTTTCCATTTATTGTAATCTTAAATTGAATGATTGTTTTGGTATAACAACCTAATTATGCCAAAACAATCATTTAGAAAAATAACCTAAGCTATTAAGTTTTGAGGGTTAATTGTCGCCCTAGGAACATACAAACATGATCAATTTACAACAAATAGATTTAGACACGCTGAACACGATGATACTAAAATCAATCAATTTTGTCCTAACTCGAGTTAGGCCGTTATGGTTTGTGACCACTGATATACAAAAACATGTTATAAAAAATCATATTGGTATCTAAACTCAACTACGTATTGAACGAACTTCAACATAATAGCAAAGTTTTCTATCTACAAAATTTATTTCATCAGTGTCGTATCAATAAGCAGCATATCGATATATTAAATCAACCAATAGCATTAGACTATTTGTATAAACAGTCTGAATAGGGTTTCTATCGCTCTGAATATCGCTACAAGATTCCGTTTACTGCAAAATCTTACTTACTGAACAGGTATATAGAAAAAATTAACTTGTGAGATTATCATTCCAATCCAATATTGAAATTGGACCATATTTATTTTAATAAAGTCATATTTTAAGGGTTGTGGAGCTTGTGAATTACAACTTTTTTTTGCACAACCGTAATGTATACGAATGTCTATTTAATTTAATGGAGGGAAGTGTCTAAGCTTTTTCGATATTCGCATGCTTATGATCAGAGACAGGAAATACATGAATTTAAAACGTGTGTTTTAGGCGCCTATAATATGCATGAAAAATCTTAAAATATGCACTTCATTTTTTTTTAATTTTATTTAAAAAAAAATATATAAAACAAAACAATAAAATTAAGTTTTAATTCAATCTCATTATTTTATAGCATATAAAGATTAAATTTTATTTATATAAATAAATAATTTTTTTTTATATTTTCAAACGTAAAATTTAATCTATTTGTTCCCAAAAAGTTTTTAAATATAGAAGCTAAACGCTCAACGTCGACGGTTGTGATCGGCGCATGTTTAAACGATGTTAATTATTTTGTTGTGTATTGATTTTCTGAGTTTGTATCACAATGTCTTGAGGTTACCCAAGCCATATCCACGTCTCTCTTCTAAAAACTGAACTAGGACTTTTAGAGTTTCGAAAAAATTACAAAAAACAAACGTTAAAAGAGAGGCACTTTAAATTAATTATTTTTCATGTTTTTAGCAATTTTAATTAAATCTTAAAATTTGTTTGTACTGTTTAATATATTCTCTGCATTTATTTTGTGCAATTAATACTGAATTTTAAGTATTTGTATTGAAAAAAACATTAAAAACTTTTTCTTTTTCAATTTAAGAGAACACTTAACATGGCTTTTGTAGCGTGTATCCTATTTAGTTTGTCAACTGTAAAAGAAACTGGAAAGTGACTTTTCTACGAAAAACTAAAAGCAATGAAAATTTGCATTTAAAGAAAAATAAGTAAAAATAAGAGTTTAAAGCCAAATATGTAAAAAATGCAATAAAAATATGCATTTACAGCAAAATATGCACTAAAAAATCGATTCCATTTTAAAGCAAATTCTTTGAATATTTTGTTTACCCTGTTCTCAGACTTAAGGAAAAAAACGTGCATTTTTTTCATGAACTTTTCCGGTCTTTGCTTATTGTATACAAATAAAATCGCAGTTTTAAAATATTTTTTTAATTTAAATCAAACTAGTTTTTAACACAAAAACTTTTTAATTTTAACAACCCAGGAAAACTTTAGTAATGGGTGCGAGAAAGTAATACATTACCTTATAATGTATACTCCTTACCTATATCATTATTTTCCAACAAAAATTAATGAGTTACCGATAATGGGTTACATATTAAATTACTTTGTAATGTATACTCCTTACCTTCAACATTGTTTCGAAATATAGAGTAATGAGTTACAAATATTTGGTTACATAATACATTACATTGTAATGTATACTCCTTACCAACATTACTTTGAAACATAATGTAATAAATTACCGATAATCGAACAATCATGTATTACCTTGTAATGATACATCATTACCTTCTACATTATTTCAAAACATAAAGTAATGACTTACCGATCATCACTATATAATATCATTTTGAAAATCAATTTAAAGACACATTACTTTGTGACTTTTTGTAAGCATGAGAGTAGGGTATATATTTTAGACATCACGAACGAAAAGACAAGGCACAACGATTCATTTACATTTTTAGCAATTAAATATTATGTGTCGATAGCTCAATTGGTAGAGTTCTCGGCTAATTTTTTTTTTTTTTTTTTATAATTTAACCAATACTCAGGGGATGCCCCCTACTCATGCAGTGCATTGTATTGATCAGGAAAATAAGGTATGGGAAGGAGGAAAGAGGGAGTAGTGTTTGTGGATATTTGATTTAAATTTTTCTAAATTGTAAGTAACAGGGAAGACTTCTGCGGGAAGTTTGTTCCACATACGAATCGTTCGACTAAAAAACGAATTTTCTCTGTAATGCGTTGTGCGAAACACAGGACAATCAACTACAAACGGATGTGCTCTACTAGATAAGCGAGTATTACGAATAAAAACTCGGGCTCGTGGAATAAGTTCACTTATCTCAGATGAGCATCTCCCATGGTAATATCGATAGAAAAGTGTCACACAAAAAGTGTTTCACATTGTTGGCTTAAAAGTCTATTTAAGTCAAAAAAAATCATTGGATTATGTCAATTTAAACTATTTTATTGATTATTGAAAATTAACATTTTAACAAAAACTGAAATTTTAACCTTCCTAATAGGTTTACCCTAGTTTTTGTTCTACCAAGAGATGAGATTTTTTTTAAAAATATCGTAATCTACAGTTAATTGTCTTTCCAAAATTCCCCTAAAAAAAATCCTAAAATGGGATTTTTACATTTTTTGCTGCCAAGTCTATATATAAAGTGGGCATTGGAAGAGACTTAAAGAATAAATTTGGTGTATGTAGAAGTATCTACAAACGCTTCTGCTACGTAATTGTAGGATATTGGATATTTGCCTTAAAAATGTTTCAAATTTAGAAGCGACTGGCTGGAAAAGTATATACAATTCATACATTTTTTTAAACACAAGTCGATTTTAAATAAAAAGGCCTTTCAGAATAGTGTGCGCATTTTATATGATCAGAAAAAAAATATTTATCTGGAGCTAAAAGACTGTTGGTGCTTTTTGGGGAAAAATCGGAAAAAATTTATATTTTTTTTTATTTCTACTTTAAACTAATGTAGTTTTTGAGTAGAACAAGATATTGCATTCATTTTGTTTATTTGATCAAGAATTTATTTTGTTAAATAACTAGTATTTTAAAAAAGCAATTGGCTCCGATTTCGTCTCGCTATTCGCAAAAAACTTGACCTGAGTGGTACCAAATTTGGAATCTCACATTTTCAAATGGGAATATCTCGGGAACTATTAGAGCTAATACCCCAAAAGCATGTTTTTTGTTAGTCTCTACTAGCAGATTACAAATACGGCAATTTTTGGAAAATCGCATTAGAAACAAAAAATGGCGAGCACTTAAAATTGTATATGCAAAAATTTCCCTATATTTGGTGGTCATATTAGTGCCCCCGGCCAGTCTAGAAAATTCAAAATCAAAACTTAAGCTCCATATCACGTCATTGCAATCGGACTACTAAGTAAGAAATGACCGAATTATTTTCAAAAATTTTATAATATATCGCACTGTGCATAATCTGAAATTTATGTCGAACGTTTTTAAAACGTCCCAAAACTTAAATCCGCTGTTTTTACTATATTTTACTATAACCGATGAAATTTTTTATTTTTATAAAGTCGACTAAACTTTAAGTTTTTTAAATAACTAACAAAAATTAACTTTTTTATGCTAAAATACTGTTTTGGTAGTTGTTTAATAAAATACTAAAATAACTTCTTCAAACAACTGCTACAAAAATAGAGTATTTTTCTTTAATTGTATTTTTTTAATAAATGTCATAGTAGTTTTTTTGTATTACTTCGTAGAAAAACCACTGTAATTGCAGTTAAAAACAACATGTAATGATTGCTAAAAGACAGCTGCCATGTAGACAGCTGTCAAACTTTTTAGGTGTATAAATATATATTTGTCACGCAAGAGAACAAGTATTGTCACCATTGCTCTAAAAACTTGTAATAAGTGTTTAATCTAGACTTTGATCAAATTTACATTTATGGAAGACAGCAAACACCAACAGACAGGTTTTTACAAAAAGCCCTTCAATTACTTATTTATTTTGTTGTTTGTTTGTCTGTCGACAAACACGTGCAAAGGTCAGTCGGTTACAGACAAGTCTTAGACAGAAGTAAGCACAGTTTAATCATAATTTATTACAAACGGAATTTTTTTTTCAAAATGTAGCCAAGTAACTTTAAAATCTGTATTCCTATATATATTTTTACTTTTAATTTATAACGAACTTTCAACATCCGCATATTTACAAAAATAAAGTAAATCAAACATATTAGCTAGGTTGATACCAGTATTTCAATCTGGCCAAAGATCTCATTAGAACCCGAAGTTTTAGAAAAGCTAGAGCCTCTAGAATAGGCAGAGCAGTAAAAAAAATAATTTCGATGTATATAAAGGGCGTTTTTTATACACGTATAGAACTTTAAGTTGGCAACACTTTTTTAACTGGTGGCCATTTTGTCAGCTGTCAAGTTTATGTTTAGTTTGGTTTGGAAGTCATTGCTGCTGTAGAGCGTAGCGTAGAGGAAGACTAAAATCAGTCTATCCGTCAAAGGTGACAGCTATAAAGCCATGATTACTGACTTTTTCGTTCATCAATTGAACATCCATGATGTGCTGGAGCTGTTTTTTCACCAAGACGGCGCAACAAGTCACACAGCTCGTGCCACAATTGATTTATTAAAGAAAACGTTTTGTAACCGCATAGTTCCACGTTTCGGGCCCGTTAATTTACCTCCAAGATCGTGCAATTTAACGCCGCTGGATTATTTTCAGTGGGGATATGTGAAGTCGCTAGTCTACGCCGATAAGCCCGAAACGATTGACCACTTGGAGGACAACATTCGCTGCGTTATTGCCAATATACGGCCACAAATGTTGAAAAAAGTCATCAAAAAATGGACCTTCGGATTAGACTACGTCCGAGCCAGCCGTGGCGGTCATATGCCAGAAGTCATATTTAAATTATAATGCCAGAAGTTTATCTTTTGAATAAAGTAAATTTCATGTCAATTTAAAAAATTCGTCTTTGTTTTATTCCATTTCATAGTTCTATACCTCTATAAAAAACATAATAAAAAACTTCTTTTGAATAAAGTAAGTTTCATGTCAATTTAAAAAATTCATCTTTGTTTTATTTTATTTCAAAGTTCTATAGCTCAAAAAAAACACCCTTTAAAAAAAAAAAACTAATAAAAAAAAAATGGCAACAAATACAAATACGGGTAAAAATAAGCAATAAAACCAAAAATGGCAAATTTATCTTTTCTGTTAATTATATAAAAATAATTTTTACTCGGGAATTAATAGATCTTTTTGTTTTGCACCGGGTCCGTTGTTATCACGTTAATGTAGTCGATATATTAATAAACTACGTAATGTGTGATATATTTGTTCACTTTAACGGCCGTATCAAGATTTAGTTATCTATAACAATAAAAAAAGTTTTAATATATTTTTAAAATTTACATGCATACCAGGACGGTCCCAAATCTAGCCGACGTAACAAAGAAAACACACATTTTATTTATTTCTCCACATAATTTCCTTTTAGCTAGATACACTTTTCCAAGCTCTATTCAATAGTTCCGATACCCTGTTTATAGAAAGAACTGTCTAGCTCCTTAAAATAGCCATCAACCGCAGACTCCGCCTGTTCATTGTTTGCTAATATTTTAGCACCGACCCTTTTTTCAAGTTTGGAAATAGAAAATAATCCAAAGGAGGTAAATCAGACGAATAAGTCATGAAGATGAAGCATTTCGAACTTTAATTCATTGATGTTGGCCATCGCAATAGTGGATGTGTTGCGCACAGCTTTCTTATAACACTTTTTGGAATGCCTATTATTTCAGCCTGCTCACGCACCTTCAGCCGACGATCATCAATAGCTCGTACCAGTGATGCATTTTGAGTTTTTTTGTTTTGTGCCAAATTGACAATTTAAAAGGGCCAAAATACCATTGATAGGGCCACAGGAATGATAAAGTTAGTACTGTAGTACTTTTTTTGGTACTATTTGATACGGAAAAGTACCATGGTACTCCTTTGACTCTTTTAGTACCATTTACATATAAATAAAAATTAAAGATTGAATTTGAATTTGAACGTCTTTTTCACACAATTGCAATTAATACTATAATTAATAGTGCCATTTTTTTTGAATAATGTAATATTTGTTATGTTTTTATTTGTTCGATTGCGTCTATATGAAATTCTCTGTGCAATCACTGACCGTGGTATAGATAAACTGATTTCTAATGCCACATGCACTCGCACCACACGTTAGACAGAGCGCTTTAGCGCACTGATCCATCGTCCGGTCGAGTTTTGTTGTGATTAAAACTAGTTTTATGCAATAGACGGTGTTTTTGTTCTTGCATACATAATCTCAGAAGTACAACTCCAACAACACAACAGTTCTATTTTTAGAAAGTCATTGTAAATGGAATTGATTAAAGATGATTTTATTTGAGTTCTAGTAAAAAAAAGTGTTCGAAAAGTGAAAAATAAATATCTTAAAAAAGTTCAATTGAAAAAAGACTATTGAGCTATTCTGTATGAAATCACCAAATCGGCAAAGCTGGCATACCTTAGATTTTACTCAAACTAACTGGAAATGATATTAAGGGTCTGGAAACCCAAAATCCAAGAGGATTTAATTTTTGCACACGGCACTACCGGTTCACGCAAAATAAAAAAACTAAAAAGTCTTGTTTTTGTGCGTAGTGGTTTGAGCTGTTAAAATTTTCTGTTACAGATATCTACATGATGAAGGCATCGTTTTAAAGCTGAAGGATTATAGTTTCTATCAAAAATATAAAATTTGACTTAATTCATACACCCGAAAAATAACGTGGTATTGAAAATGAGCATATTTCATTGGTTTTTGTGTTTTTCAATGAACTCCAGTGTCGGCGCTAATGAATATAAAAGCATAATAATTCTCAGATACAAATCAAATTGTTTAACATAAAAAATCAACTGAATTTATTAAATATATTTTTTAGCCCATAATTATTCTTTGTTACTTCATAGTACTACTTGTTTTTAATTTAATTTCTCTGTATATAACAATTGAGGAAAGTAAAAAAATACATACAAAAAATCAAAAAAGCTTTTCTTTAAAACCCTGTAAATCCGAGAGGAGTGAAAATAACTAAACGGGTCTTAAAGTGTTATAAAGTTAAAAGTAGGGAGTAAGTACTCTGTAATTTTCAAGTTTGTATCTGCTAACAAACATGACCAAATTGTAGCCTAGATATGCAAATTTTCAAAATTTCAAAATTTCAAGTAAAGATTTTTTCATAACGAGTTGCCAGATTGATCCAATTTTAATTTTGTATTTTTCTCCGACAAGTCTAATTTGTATCTGAGAATTATTATGATTTTATATTCATTAGCGCCGACACTGGAGTTCATTGAAAAACACAAAAAACCAATGAAATATGCTTATTTTCAATACCACATTATTTTTCGGGTGTATGAATTAAGTCGAATTTTATATTTTTGATAAAAACTATAATCCCTCAGCTTTAAAACGATGCCTTCATTATATAGATATCTATAGCGGAAACATTTTAACAGCTCAAACCACTACGCACAAAAACAAGGCTTTTTAGTTTTTTTTATTTTGCGTAAACCGGTAGTGCCGTGTGCAAAAATCCCTTAGGAACATTTCCACAAAATTTTAACAAAATCCAAAATGGTCCAGCAACAATTTTTCATTTTTTTCGGTGTTTTCATATAGAATGACTCTATTGCCAACATCTTCAAATTTGCATTGTGATTCTAAAATCGAATGAATAATGAAAAAGATTTCCTTGCAAAAAAAGGTGAATTTAAGAAATAGTCTGATAATTTTTATAAATTCTATAACTAAAATCAACTAAATTTTATTTTTATACACAAATAAATTTTAAAAACGTTAATTTATAATAAAAACTTGTATTTAGTACTATGAGGGTCGAAAAAGTCTTATTTTTTATGCTGGTTGGTACTATTTGAAAATCCCATTTATCATCCCTGTAGGGCCATATTTTTCAAAAATTCGATTATTAGATTTTTACAAAAATAAAAATAATATTAATTTGTTGTTCGTCATTTTAATGCTTTTTTTAAAATGCAAGACAAACCTCTTTGACAATAAAGTTTAACATATTTTATGAGTTCTCATAAATTATTGCCGCCCTTGCGATAACATAACATTTTTAAAAAGACTTCAAAAACACATTTTTTTAATAAAAAATGAATTGCGGCACTTCTTTTAAAAATTTGGATAAATAAAAATGTTATCGTCCTGCATTCAAAAATTTTAAAACCTGATTTTCGTACTAGGAAAATATATGATTTTGAATGCGATTTTTATAAAAAATTAAACAACTCCCCGTTTTTCATTCTCTAAGGAACTAGCATATGCTCTCATCGAATAAAAAAAATCAGGCAAATTTCATAAAAGTCTGAACTAAACGGTTTAAAGTAGTTAGTTCAATTTGAGCTGAAAGGGCCAAAATAGATAAGAAAGTACCACAGGGCCATCAAGCAGTCGAAAGTGCCACAAATGGCCCTATTGTGCCACGTTTTGCATCACTGGCTCGTACGGTCTCGTTTAAACCCTACCACCCAATATTTTAGAGTCGTCAACGAAGGAGCAGAATCCCCCAGAGCAGAATCTACGTCGGCTTTAGTATTGGTTGGACTGAGATAAATTTTTTCCATGTTTACAAATTCACTGAGATCGTTTATTTTTGTTGGCTCCAAACTACTACTACTACTAAACTCCGAGGCGCATTGAAACTTAAAACATATGTCTTGTAAGATGGCCACATTTTATGCAGCGTTTGATTCGCAATTCAAAAGACTTTTATTGATATCCAATATGTATATATTTTCTTTGGACCAAATAAGAAATAACTCAAAAACACATAAATGGCCCCTTATTTAACCCTTAAAAGTGAGTTTTGGCAGCTAAAAAAAATTAAATTGGTATGTTTTGTTGGTCGTTTATTGTAATCGGATAAACCCAAGGTAAATAAAAAAGCTTCTCCTGTTATATTATGATTTGGCGGTTAGGTCTTCCTATATATATCGAACATTTTGTTTTGACATGAAATCAGTACAAAATTTTCAAATAATATAAATTTTGTGATGAAACACAACAAATTTACATTTCGTATATACAAATTAAGATTAACGGCAAATTTGTATACAAAAGTAAATTGGGATTATAAAAATTGGCAAAATTTATATGAAAATTTTCGGGCTCACAAGGAAACTACACAGTATGAATACTCCGATTTGAATGAAACCTTGATATATTGTAAAGGACAAAAAAATATTAGACACATATTTTTTATTTTGTGAGTAATCTCAAGTTTAGGTCTTAAAAAGTGGAGTCAAAAATTGACTAATTTAACATTTTTTTAAAATATATTTCTTATATAAGTCATTAAACTATAGGCAAATTTTGTATCAAATATCCACTTGTATATAAAACATGTCCGCGCATGTCCTAACATTTTTGTTATTCAAAAAAACTAAATTTACGAATACTACATTTGTATGGGCAGTTTTTGTTGGTTTGTTTGTTGAGGGGCGTTTTTAAATTTTTGTAATCGCTCGGCTTTAACACGACTTTTCCCGAAGAGCTTTTATTGCCCATATTTTAAAAATTTCAAATAAGTGGCAACCCTGTGCTCACAGCATGGGCAATGTGGATTTTAAAACTTTTTGTTTTCTCCCGTACTTTAATACTGCGCACATAAAAAATTTTATTTCTTGAAGTTTAGACATGTTTTTATACAAAAATATTATAATTTATGACCTCCCTTTATTATAATTTATGACCTCCGTGCCATTGCGCAAAAAAACAAAATACTTGTCTAATATTATATCTGCTGGACATGTTTCAACCAAACTTTTCAGATATTTAAAAACATGCTTCATTAAGAAACTGCTGTATTTTTTTTTTTTTTTTTTGCCCTAAAGCGTCCTCTTTGTGAAAAAACTTTATTAAAATATATATGGAAATTTATTTTTTTTAAAGTTAACAGATTTTTATAATTTTTTGGTAAAATATTGTGGTTTTTTATCATTTTCTATCATGGAAACCCTGACTATATAATTTTTATAAGTTTAGTAGTATTTCAATAAAAACCATCCATTATTTATATTTTGAGTGAAAACAGCATAAATTTTGGAATATTTTAGACTATATTCGTGAGATTTTCAAAATTTATTTACAATCGATGAACCAATTTCTAGCAGAGAAATTTCATACTTTTTCATAAACATACCAAACAAAAATACAAAAGATTAGGATTTTTTATATTTTTAAATAATTTTTGAAAAAAGTTCCATCAAAAAAGGTAAAAAAAATGATTTTTTCAAATAATTATTTGAGAACTCAGGATAAAAATTATTCGCAGTTTTTTTTATTTACAATTGTACACTCATAAAAAAAGTTAGTGCAAAAGTATGTTAAATGGGCTGTAATTTAGTTGAACAAACTTTTTCTGTTGCTTACGCTTAAATCAGTTATTTAGCTAAAGTTCTTAGTTATCTTATTTCACCACAAAAACAAATTTCATCCGTTTTTGAACTAATTTTTCAATTTAATATTCAATTATTAGTGATTCTTAAATTTACAAATTTGCCAGTTAGTTTAAACCACAATTTTTTTCAAAAACATGTTTTTTGTGTCCCCGATATCAGTCTCACTTGTAAATGGCGTTATTTTCTCATATTTTGTTTATAGTCATAAAATAGGTCATATCTCGGAAACTATGCGAGATAGAGCAAAATGGACCAAAAATCATTAAGTAGTCTTATATTCCCGGTAATAAATATGAACTTTCCTCTGGTCAGATCTGGAGAGAACATTTTAGCAGAAACTTTCTAAATTCTTAGTAAATTGAACTAAAACTGTCAACCAAAATTTAGTTCTTCTAAAATTTAGGTCAACTAAATTAAGCAGACTGTGGTTATCAACTTTCTTGAAAATTCTGCTGGCGCAAATTCAGGTACTATTTTCTGTTGTCTGTGGTGAATTTTTAACTATTTGAACGGCGTTTTTTTTTTTTGTTTTTAGTGTAGTAAAGATGTTGAATAATTTTAAGGGCTTTAAATCACTTAATAATCTTTTTCCAGTAAAAATTATAGCCGTTTTAATGTACTCGGTCGAAAAAGTAACACCGTGTCAAAAATGAGTTAAAAACATGTAATTCAAATTTCCATAATGAAAAAACTTTGGATTCCAAAATATGTTTTCTTTTGAAAAATATCTAGACTGACGATTTTTTAATTTGTCATCCTGATTATTTGGTTTTCTAAAAACATTCAAGATTTGAAAATATTAAAGGTTTCAGATTTTAAGCAGTTTTTTGTAACTAATCTTAGATTTGAAATATTTTTCCCACAGAAATACTTTAAGTTTTCAAATTCACCTCAATTTTCGAGTTTTTTTTTCCAGGTGCATTTACATTTACCTTCGAAATCCAGTTTAAAATAGATTGCGATCATATGTCAGTGTATAATATGATACATGCACTAGATTTCAAAATCTAGTTTATCGCGCGTAACCCTAGATAAAAGGTTTGACTATTTTTTATATGATTTTTCAATAGCTACAAAGACATTAAGATTGAACAAAATTTGTAGAAATTTTTGCAAAAAATGTTAAAAAAAATGTTTAAAATGACGTTGAAGGGGAAACTTCTTAAAATCTTCCCTTCTAAAATAAGCAGTTTACAATTTTTTAAGCAAAAATTTATGTTGATTTTAACAAGATATTCTGTTATTTGAACTTAACTAAATTGAAAGTAAATATTACAAAAATTTGTAGATATAAAAGTTTTTGTGAAAGGCGTGGTAGAGAAGAATGAGTGTATTTTCTAAAAATCATAACTACATTATAAATTTTTCAATTTTCTGAATCAGACTGCGCAGTTTCTGGTATTGAACCTTCGTCAGTGACCCTGTTTTTTTGAATTGAATAATGTAATATTTGTTATGTTTTTATTTGTTCGATTGCGTCTATATGAAATTTTCTGTGCAATCACTGACCGTGGTATAGATAAACTGATTTCTAATGCCACATGCACTCGCACTACACGTTAGACAGAGCGCTTTAGCGCACTGATCTATCGTCAGGTCGAGTTTTGATGTGATTAAAACTAGTTTTATTCAATACACGGTGTTTTTGTTCTTGCATAAATGGTCTCAGAAGTACAACTCCAACACAACACAACAGTTCTATTTTTGTTCGATGTTTTTTGTTTACAAATATTCAGCAACATATTTTGCTAATTTTAGCAGAGTAAATTGTTATTTTCAATACTCAAATTAAATTAAACTATATGTAAAATGTTTTACTTTGGAATTTTAAAAAATTAAAACCAAAAGTTTTGTACATTTAACGGTATTACTTTTACTTTTCTTGTCTTACTAATATTTAGCAAAAAAAATCTGTTAATTTTAGCAGCTTTTTCTGAAACGTCTTTCTTAATAAACTTAAAAATGAATTATTATTACGCGGGAGATATTAAAGTTTGAAAATTAAGGAAAAATCAAGAATTCAAATTGATTTGAATTAAACAATGTGGAAGAAAGAAAACGCTGGAATTGCCATTTGGAAATGGTAACTTAGTGGCAATTAGAATGAATTACAATGGTTCAAAAATCGAGTTCACTAACACCAAATTATTTTTGTATATGTAGGGTTTTTAAATAAGTGGGTAAATACTTTAAGCGTCGGTTTAAAAGATGTCCATTCTGGAGTTAAATGATAAATTTTATGCATTTTATATAAAAATTTTGTTTTGTTAACAATTTGTGAATCTTTTTTTTTTTCAGTGTAAAAATAATTTATTTTATTAACAGTACGTTATATATAGATTGGAAAACAATTTGAAAAAGCGTATAATTTTAAAGACTTAGGCCGAGTTTTTGGGATGTCAGTTAAACTTGGTTTAGTTAAACCGATAACGAATTTTGTCTGCCATGTCCAAGTTAACCACCAATTATTTGTCGAAACCACTTCATTTCGGTTAGAATTTTGGTCTTTCTTATAATATAACAGAATAAACTACATTTCAAAAGCAGTATTCCATTTAAAAACTTTGTTAATCTAAGTTTAAAGATAATCTACATCCTAAAAACTCGTCCTTAATCAACAATATTTCTCTATTTCTTTTTTTTTCATCTTTGAGAAAGGTATAATTTCAAATCATTATCATCAATATTTTTTTATTTAAATTTAATTTTTTATATTTTAGATAAACTTGAAAAATATTTAAAATTTATTTGAATTTCATTTCGTATTATTGAGTCGAACAAATTTGGAAAAAAGCTTGGTAAATACAAAACGTTTTTGTTGCGAACCCTATAGTCCTCTATTCGAGAACTACAACTTCTTAACACTATTCTCAAAGGTTAATATTTGAAAAAAATATTGTTAAAAATTTGAATTTAATTAATTTTTAATGGTAAATGCTTATTGGGTATTGATAAAAATTCGAATTTAAATAATTTTCAAGGGTAAATGCTTATTGGGTAATGTTATAAAATAATTTTTTATATTTTTTTATTAACCTTTATAAAAATTGTTAAAATGTTTTATTATTGTTGTTTTCCATTGAAATATCATCATAATCATGCAATCAATAAACAATATGAGAAGTGAACACACTATACTTATGCTGGTGAATCCGGTTACTTTTGGTTTGGATACTCGATACTTTTAGTTTAGATACTCAATAAAAGTTTTTCAAATTTAAAATCAGAGTATTTTTATTGTCCTAAGGTGTGTAAACTATGAAAGCTAAATAAAATAACAGGTTTATGAAACAAATTTTGACACAAAAGCTTTCACAGAAACTATGTTTATGGCTGCTACACTGAGAGAATTATTTGCATAATATCAATAAATTTTTACATTAGATCTATGAAGTGTTACTGGAATTCGTCCATTGAAACTTTTAATGAAATTAATGCAAAAAAAAATTAATGCAGTTTTTCATTAAATTCTATAAAACATTTTTTTTTCTATTCAAACTTCCATACACCTAATGAAAAAGTTTTATTTAAAATAGTTGCATAACAATTATGAATCTTTTTCATACAGTGTAAAAATTTTGTTCATTTAATTTGTGAAGAAACCATCATTAGTTTAGTGAAAAATGACATTGAAACTAGTCCAAGAATTCTCTCTTTGTATTTGAATATTCTATATTAATCAAAATGCAACTCTGAATCTATTCAGTTATTTTTTTTTTTTTGTGTTTTTTTTTTTTATTATTTAATAATCAGTACCCAAACTCATAACACTATCACCACTTTTGTGTGAAACAAAATTCAATTTCAAAGAAAACCGTTACTTTTCCAATTGTTTTTAAATTGGTTAATTTTTTATTGAGGATCAAAAGTTTAAAATCAACTGAAAATTTCTTAACTTTAAATCTTTCTTTTATACAATTTTGTTGCTTATTTTTTTTTTACTATTGTTTCCTTAATATTTATTGTTGTTATTGCTTGAATCAGAACCGATAACCACACCGGCATTTATAAGCAAAAAGAATACAATTTAAATAATTTGTATTCTTCTTACTTTAATATCGATTAAGTCAGGTCTGTATGAGGAATCAATTCTTAACAGTTAATGTATTCATTCAATTCTAACAGTTAATCGTTTTTTATATGTTTATTGAAAATAGTATTTTGTACACAAAGAGAATTCCTTGGACGAATTTTAATGAAACTAATGAAGTTTTTTTCACTATGTTAATGAAAAATTTCTTAAACGTTATGAAAAAGCTGCATAGTTTTAATGAAACTATTTTTAGTGAATCTTTTTCATTATTCGTATAAAATTTTTAATAAATAATATGAAATTTTTCATTAAATTTTTTGAAATACTGCATTAACGTATTGAAAAGTTTCCATGGACGAATTCCGCTGACAATTCATAGATCTAATGCAAAAATGCATTGATATCATGCATATAATTCTCTCAGTGTGGTCGGATATATCCCAATAATCGAGACCTTCTTATAACAGAGAAATTGTCTTCGAGTGTCGCTGTTCGTTAAGGTGATTTCACTATGTATTCAATACAGGCTGTGATCCAGGATTGCGGTGGGTGGTGGGTTCAGGGAGAAGAGGACATTTCATTAATTCCACAAACATTTCATAAACATTGACTTAAATGAAACGTGTCTCATAGATTCTATGAAAACTTTCAAGGGAGGAATTCCAGAGACAATATTCATTAAAGCTATGAAGGAATTCATTACTTAAGTGAAGGTAATTCTCTCAGTGGACTCTAATAACTAGATATATCTATGGTGAATAGTAGGCTGAATAGTAGGTTTCTTTTTATTTTAAAGAACGTCAAATTTTTGACGGGACAACCCTGGGTTAGATCAAGTTTTATGAAAAAAAAATTCTCTAATTTTTTCATAATTTTCGAAAAATATTTTTATTTTCATAAAAGTAATTTTATTAAAAAAATTCAAAAAAAAAAAATTAACACAAAATTTTTTAAAAATTATATTTAACGCCGACAACTCAGGATAAAATATTTAGTTTTTATAAGATTGTTAACCACTAACTGCACTAGGCCAAAAACAAATTACTTAAACTTTGCATTATTTTCACAGCTTCAATTACGAATAAATAATTTTCAAAAATTTAAGATTGCAAATATTAAAATACTTTTGGTCGCTTTCTTTACATATATCATGGGTATTAAAAAAAATACTGAAATTACACCTTTATCCGCTTAGCGTATGGACCGATTTATTTTGGGTTATAACTGATTATTTTTTAATAAAAAAAAATTTTAAAAAAAGAACAAAATTTTGTATACATGAGCCAAAAAAACGGATATTTCAATAATACCTACTTTCTTCTCTGTTTGAATCCTAATACAGGGTGTCTGGTGGAAAATTTACATTTTTAAATACGATTATTTCAAAAAGTAATAAACGGTGCGGAGGTAGGGTGGCGCAGTGGTCGAGGGAGCATCGCACGTTCGCTGTGGAGACATTTTTTAAGAGTAATGATTCATGCTTACGTGATGGACCGAGTGTAAATTTAATTCGTTCGTAGGTGCAGAGATTCCGCGCAACTGCTTCGGCTATTATTGTCCCACGGCCAGGGCTCAGTCGATCTTCAAGGACTCCCGAAAACATTGAACTGGTTGAAAGCAGTTTACGTGAAAATCCGCGACTTTCAATACGGAAAAGAGCAGCCTCACTGGGACTTCCAAGAGCAATTATTCGTGAAATTTTAAAAAAGGATCTGAAGTTCCATCCTTTTAAAATTCAAATCGTTCAAGAACTGAAAGAAAGTGACTTAGATTTACGCAAAAATTTTTGTGAAACGATGTTGGACCGTTTTCGCACTGTAAATCCCATTTTTTGGAGCGACAGCAAGCAAAACTGCCGCTACTGGTCTCCAAGAACCCGCAACCCTCGATTGAAACATCAGAAACCATTGCTTTGCCCCAGGGTAACTGTTTGGTGTGCCTTATCCACGCATGAGATAATTGGGCCATTTTTTTTTTTTCGAAAATTCTCGGGGCCAGGCGACGAATGTCAACGGTGAAAATTGTCGACGCATGATTACGGAATTTTTTTTGCCAAACCTGCGAGCTCATCCATCGTACTCTTCACACACGTGGTTTCAACAAGATGGGGCGACTGCACACCAGAGCCAGAGCTTCGAGGAATTTGCTTCGGGAAAATTTCCCCCAAAAACTGATCAGTCGCTTTGGGGACATCCCATGGCCACCGAGGTCGTCCGATCTTACTCCCATGGATTCTTTTTTATGGGGCTACCTCAAAGAGAGGTTTTATAATGACAATTCCCAATCTCTTGTGGCTTTAAAGGAAAATATTCGTCTAGAAATCAGCTCAATTGAACCAAGTTTACTGCAGCGTGTGGCGCAGAAGACAAAGCTCCGTTTAAACTCGACGGAAAGCATCTGGATGACATACTCTTTAAAAAATAAAATCCGCATTTCCATTCTGTCGTTCAATGCTCTTAATAAAACTTTGTGTCAATTATTACGTTTTTTATTTAAGTTTGAAAATATAAATCTGCTACCAGACACCCAAAAATAGCTATTCATCAAAATCATCTCAACTGCAAAATCAGTTTTCAATTTTTTTGTCGGGATTTTTTCGGGCTTCGGTCAACAAGGGTTAATATTTTTTAATACCAATGATTTATTACTTTGAAAATTTTACTTTATTAAGAACTAAACTTGTTTTCAGTTAGTTAATTTAAACCAAATTCATTTGTTACCGTCAATTTTATATTGTGCGACAATTTTCACCTCAGATATTTAATATTTCGGAATTAAGTAATTTTGATCTTATAAAACAATTTACAATGTAAAATTTGTTTCTTTCAGCAAATTTTTTGAATTTTTTTATTAAAAATACTGACTTCTCCAAATGCGCCAAAATTAAATCGTTCCACACGCTAAGTGGATAGAGGGATCCCTTCAGTATTACTTTTTTGAAATCACCATGATGTGTGTAAAGAAAACCAACGAAATAATGCAAAATGTTAGCTTTTTTTGTCCTAGTGTAGTTAAGGGTTAACAATCTTATAAAAACTAAATATTTTTTGTCATGAGTTGTAGGGGTTAAAATAATTTAAAGAAAAGTTTGTGTTGATTTTTTAGAAGTTTTTTGAAAAAAAAAATATTTATGTAAAACATATCCTTTTTGAAAATCGGGAAATTTTTCAAAGTCTGGTAGCGACTAGACTTTTTTCGAAAATTTTTAAAAAATTTGATAATTTTTTTTCATGAAAATTAATCTAATCCAGGGTTATCACCTTCTAAATTCGACAATTGTTTTTTTTTTTTTAAGAAACAGCCTAGTGAATAGTTTACATTTCCGGAAATGTATTATAGAAAGGAGGTCAACATGTAATTGCATCTTAGGAAAAAGTACACAATTTTTGTCAGGAATTTTGGTCAGGAAAAATTAATCACAATTGGTGAATGCTTCATACAAAAACCAACACATCACTTCTGTTTCTATTTATTGAAAATACTTTTAATTTTTAAAGAAAAAAATGGACTTTTAATACGAACATTTTTATTATTATGAGTTTTCTTAACCAAGCTATCTTGTCTACGAAATCTTAAAAAGCCGTTTAAACCTAAAACTTTCAAATTATAGTTTTAATTTTTTTTTGTAAAGAAAAAACATAATTTGAATTTTTAAGTACAAAAATAACGAATGCAATAAACAAGTTATTGCTGAATTTCCTTTCGTCAGCTTTCGTTTTTTTCTTAAATTTGACATTCATAGTCGCAATAAATCTATTCAGCAATTAGTTTCCACACAAAGAGAATTTTGTTGGACAACAAAATAAATTTCCCGTAAATCCATAAAACGTTTCTTTGCAAAGTGAACGAAAATTTTCTTAAAATGAATGAGAAGTTTATATTACTTCTGAAACCAGTTTTTTAATGAAACGTCTTCAGCGAGTGTAAGAAAATTTACTAAATAAACTTGTATTTCTTCATAAAATTTTATGAACATTTACATTAACTTAATGAAAAGTTTCTGTAGACAAATTGCAATGCAATTTTATTGATTTAATGCAAAAAATCTTTAATATCATGTGTATAATTCTCTCAGTGCATAATCTAAACTTGTCTATAATGCCTCCAAATAACAAAAAAAAAACATGAATATATATTTTGGCCAAACTATTTAATCGAATTCTACTCTCTGCCTGATATTAATTTATTTTTGCACGGAAGCAACCGCACACAGAGAAATAAAGTGTCAACCGAATTAAAAACTATATATTAATGGTAACAACTTATAAATTCAGTTAGTACAACTATATTTACATTAGATTTATAAATAGTTTTATATAATAGTAACCGAATTTCAGTTGGCAAATAGCTACATTTTTCTCTGTGTCCAGAACTCGTACATTGAAACTTTTTAGTAAACTAATGCAAGTTTTCATAAAATTTTATGAAACATATCATTTTATTTATTAAAAGTTTCATTAACTTAATAAAAAAGTTACTTAAAAAAAAAAATTCATAGAAAGTATGGAGCTTTTCATTAATTTTAATTTTTTTTTTCGTGAATTGAAGCTTAATTAGTTTACAGAAAATTTTCATCGTCCACCAAAATTCTCTCTGTGTAGAAGCTTAACAAATAGAAAAAGCATGCACATTATGCAGAGTACCTAATGAAGACCAAATATTCCTGACATAGGCAAAAAAAATATATTTTGAATTAAAAAATATTTTCATAAAAAAATTTCCCCCAAGCTGTACGCGAGTGTGATTCGATATAACCGGTAAAAAAAAAATGATTTTACTTTCAATAAAAGTCATTTAATAAAGTCTTAAGTCCTTTAATCTTCTGATCATTGTTGCAACATTGTTATGATATTCTCTTACTCAGGAATATCATATCAGTTTACTTTCATATCCCCCATATCTAACGATTTCTTTACACTCATAAAAAAAGTTATTTCAAAAGTCTTTTAAATGAGTTCCAATTCAATTGAGCTAATTTTTTCTGTTGCTATAGTTCAAATCAGAAGTTAAGCCTAAAGTTATTAGTTATCTCATTATACCTAAAGAACAAATTTCATCCGTATTTGAAATAATTTTTCAACATAAAATTTTGTAATTCGTGATTTTCAAAGTTAAAAAAAATGTTTACAAAAAGTACTTCTTTTGTGTCTTCGCTATCAGTCTCACTTGCAGATGACGGTTTATTCTTATATTTTTTTATTTTATAATTATTTAAATATTCTATATCTCGGATACTAACCAAGATGGAACAAAATTTACCAAAAATCGTTACTCCGTACTTAGTAAAAACTTTATATTAACTACTTATATTCCCGGTAATAAATATGGACCTGCCAGATCCGAAAAGACATTTTTAGCAGAAATTTCTATTAATTCTGCTTAAAAATTGTGTTGATTTAGATAAATGCTTAGTTAAACTACAACTGTCAACCAAAATTGAGTTATTCTAAAATTTAGGTCACCTAAATTTAGCAAACTCTGATTCTCAACTTCATTGAAAATTCTGCTGGCGCAAATGCATGTACTGTTTTCTGTTGTCGTAGCTAAATTTTCAACTATTTGTACGGGTTTTTTCATGAGTGTAGATTTCCATATTTAGATTGAGCTAAAACTACCAAGTTTGTGGCTCTTGCTTATTGCTAGTTATTTTTTTTTCCAAACGCAATAGCAAAAGCTAGACCATTCTTACCCAATGATGGAATACATTGTTCAATAAAGCTCGCAAGCTAAAATAAAACGAGTAGCTCAAACTAAAAAGGATCGCAAGAAAAATAAACAAAGAGATTTCCAAAATTAAAAGGTTCGTTTGAAAAATTTAATAGAGCTTTTTTTAATCGAGCAGCTCGTTAACAAAATTTAATGGAGCTTTTTAAATTGCTAAAACGAGCAGATTTTTTTTCCAAATATTAATAAAAATAAAACTGTTAATATTAAAACTGTCAATGCTAATGTTACAAAACTTTAGTTATAGTCAAGTTGAAGTTAAGTTAAATATAAATAGCAATTTACTCTACAAAAACTTATACTTAATGTTAGTAGACTAAAAACAGCAAACAAAAACTGTTATATCAACAAAACCTTACATTTAGTAGAATGCAAATAACAGTATAATTTGCTAAAATTAACAGAAATTTTTGCAAAAAAAATTATAGATTGCTGATTTCAGATTTATTCGCATTACAAACGAATCTAAAAATCTTAAAGATTTCACAGTTTCTTATAACTTTTTTGTCTACTAATATTTAGCAAATATTTTTGCTAATTTATTTTCACAGAACTAAAAGTTAGCTTCAATATAACTAAATATTTGTTAATTCCACAAATTTATTTTTGCTATTCTTATCTTACTAATATTAAGCAAAAAAAAATCTGATACTTTTAGCAGTTCTTTCTGCAACGTCATGTTTAACTAATTTTTAGTTGTTTTAGCAAAAATGTTTACTAATTTTTTTCTATTACCCAAAAAGTATCAATTCTAAACGGTTTGTGAAGGGATGAAAATTTACTTTTTACTCATTTAAAAATAATGATAAGAAATGTCAATATTTTTAAATGCGGCTTCGCAAACCATTCAGTGTCTGTACCCTCAGACGCCCGAAAGTTTATATTTATTGAATTCTTTTAGTGTTCATTATTTACGGCAAGTTTCATGATTTTGAGTTGACATAGGATCTTCCAATTAAAATTTATGGAATTAAAATTTGTAACTTTATGTGTCGTAGATTCTCGTTTTCTTTCAAAAATCGTTATAATTTTTAAACTGAATTAAAAATTCCCAAGGCCATTGGTGAATATTTTTAGCATTACATTGCACGCGTTAAAAATATTTTATTGTCATTTCTTTTTGTTTCCTTTCAAGAAAAGAAACATTAAAGTGGGACACATGAGCATTGTTAAGCCCACTGGATGATGTTATCAGCATGAAAATGCATATAAATTGACTTTGAACTCAAAAAATGTAGTACTATTGGGTATATAAATTAAAAATGCGGGAATCAGAACAGATGGCGTATCTTTTACGCATGGTTTGTGTCTTTAACCCTTTACTGCGCGGTGTTACATACATGTAACGAATACTTTGAAATTATGTATCTCCTTGTGATTTTTTTTTTCTCAGTTATTAATTTTAAAATTTTAATATTTAATAGCAAGCAATTTGGAAATAAATTATTTTTTAAATGGGGAAAAAAACTACAATTTTTTATTCGTCCGTAAACGCGAAAAGTTCAAAGTTTTATTTTGTTGTTAACATTAATAAAAGTTTAAAAAACTGATTAATCATAAAGTTTAGAATCCCGATGAAAAAATTGCCGATATAGGTACAGTAGACTCGCGGTAACGTGAACTATTGAAACCTAAGCGTGTTCACGTCTGCGTGTTGTACATGTTTACGAAAGTGTAATTTTTTACATCTTAAAAATAAAATAGACATATATTTAACTCAAATTCATATATTTTTCTTATTATTCATTATTTATTCATATTATTCATTAATTCATATTCATATTTGCTTTGCTAAGCTAGTCACGCTTGATCCTCTTTTTATTTTTTCTGTTACATCCACTTTTTCCTTTAAAGATAGAAAACTTGGTAGTTTTTGCGACATTTTTCACGACACACTTTATATTAAACAAAAAACAAAATAAGCAAACCAACAGCGCGCTTTACACAAAATGCCAGAATATATTCATAAGCAATCATTTACGGGGATTCCCAATTTTTAAAAAAGTAGTGATTGCTTAAAAATGTTCAAAAGAAAACAACGTTTTCTATGTTCCATTAATTTTACATTTGTTCACGTTATAGGGATTTCTTACTGTGTTCACGCTACAGAGTAGTCAGTGTAAAAAAAATTATGTTCATGCTAGCCGGTGTTCACGTAAGGCGGTATTTTTGTTATCGCGAGTCTACTGTATATATAATCATATATATAATTTCATATCACATCATATCTCAGCTGATTCATGAAATGGCATACATAACCTCATCTCATAAGATAACATGAGATATCATTTGAAATAATTTAATCCGAAAAATGGGTCTATCTAATGTGATCAAGCTATATGCCCTTGTTAGTCATGGAACGAAATAGTGTAAACAAAAAAGTTGTTTTTTTTTGCTTCGAAAATTTCGGATTTTGTACGACAATGAAATGACACCTAAAGCATATTTGTTTTAACAGCGTAAATGTAAAAATTTTTGTTGCATCGGTTTCATATGACATTTATAAGCCATGAGATGAGTAAACAAAATTAGTTCCATCCCCGAAACGATAATGATTTCGGTGTCATTTCATTATCGTGTGTCGTAAAAAAGATACATAATTGATACCCTGAATATGTTCCATCGATTTCAACGTGTGAGAGGTTGTTTGGGCGGTTCAGAAGTGGTGATTTTGACAAGGAAGACAAAGGGTCCCATGTATTATGAGCTGCTGAAATTGGGCCAGACGGTCGCAGGGCACCTGTACCGAACACAATTGATTCATAAAACTATATGCGACAAATCACAAATTTACCAAAAATCCCGCATTTTTAGGTTATACACCCAATAAAGGTAAAGTATAAATAATAGTGTCCGACCGAACAGTTCGGCCAAAAAACTATATTTTGTTGGTTTTTTGATATCTAGAGGCAATGATGACAAATTTTGGTATTGGAAACATGTTTGTTGAGCCGATTTAATTCGATTTTGTGTATAAAATTTAAGAGAAAAGCCGAAGTTTAGCTATAAAGTTAAAAGTTCGGCCGCCGAACTATTTTCGATTTGGCCGAACTTTCTGGGGCCGAACAGTGAATTCATTGCTTAACTACAGACTTTTCTTTAAACTTGACACTCAAAATAGCATCTAATTAGTCCAATAAACATTTTTCCATCCGCCAAATTTGCCCATAATGCTTTAAAATACCGAATACAGACCAAATTCATTTTCTGGCCGAAATGTTCGGTCGGACACTAATAAATAAGAAAACTATGGTTATTAAAAATTGAATTGAAAAAAGAAGAAGAAAAATATAAAGGAAAGAATATTATAATTTTATTAAAACAAAAAAAGAAATATTGTAAGTTAAGTAATAGGGAATTTGCACAGAAAAGTTAATCTACTAAAAATGGGATTAACAGTTAATCCAACTTCTTATCTGTAGTGCGATTCAGTAATTTTTAACGATCCGACAATCGAAAAATACATCGACAACTTTTGTTGTTTGCACTAACGATTAAGTGATTCACGATAGTCGTCAACTCTAGTTTTCTATATAAAAATATAACTTTTTCTCGATTGAATAAACAACCCAAAAATTGTTATCGTTAAGATAACAACAATAGCGAATATAGTTTAAAAAAGTAAATGAAAAGCTTTATTTTTAAACAATTCGATTATCGTTAACACAAGTTACTAAATACCAAAATCGATAAATTTGTTGTATACTTTTGTAAACGATTCGATTATCGTTAAAACAAGTTACTGAATCGCACTACTGGCTACTATTTCCAAACGATTCTGTATTCATACAACTTATTCTGTACAACTAACTGTGCTTTGATAAAATTACGGTTTACAACGCTAAAAACAAATACTTTGAATTTTTGAACTGGATCTAAGAAGTGACACTGGAATTTGTTCAAATAAATAAGACGATTAAACCATTTCTTAATCTTTTTTGATTAACAGTTAATCCAATTTGAACCTGTTAGCTTATTTTACCCTCGGTTACCTTTGAACATGTTCTAGAACAGCTTCTTTTACCACCGGTTACATGCAGCCGGTTCTAGAACAGGTTCTTTGGAGTCAAAATGTAAGGTTTCACTGTCCTAGAACCAGTTTCACAACTAGATCTAGAACTAGTTCTAAAGCAACCTGTTCTTGCTTGGAGGTAAAGAACCTTTTGCAAATAGGACAAACTCCTTAGAAAAATAATCGGTTGTAGAACAGAAATTAGAACCTGTTATAATCCAGTATAAGTTGTTCTGCAACATGTTATTAGGATTCTACTATTTTACGGGGTACTACTAAATGTGTGTAACTCGGCGTTTTGATATAATGATGGTGCTGCCGATAAAATTGTTCCTAATGCCGACATTTTTCTTGTTCGTCTTATGCCGGATAGCTATCGGCTCCACCTTGGTTTTTTAAACTGACAAAGTTAATCCTTTAGCTGTCACGATTAACTTTTAACTGTCAAAAAAATGCATATCGTCGGCTAGCCTGCAAGTAGTGCCATGTGTAATTTTGATATATTTTTTATTGCACCATTGAGAGGCTCTGTTGATCATACTTATATCTACCAAGCGGTTTTGCGATATCTTAATGGCTTTAGAAGTGCTATGCGTAACTAACATATAAAAAAAACTACACTTTTTTTCTAACAACAAAAAGTGGTATGTGTAACTAAACTTTGTTTCTATGAACAAAAAGTGTTAAGTGTACAAACTGGTATGAACATATTTTGAAAAAGGCTCCTTCAAAATGTGTTATATATAGTTTTTTTTTTAAAACCACGCACCGCTCTGTAACAGAGATTAAATATGGATTTCTTTTAATGCTGTTTTTTAGTAAAGAAGGACGTGCATCATTAAGGCATATACTGTCTATAAAATATCTTAAAAGGATAATATGAATCAGTTTTTTTGCTCTCCTGTAAACCTGTTGAAAAACACATAGCACTACTTGCAGGCAAACTGACGATATGAAGACGATTAAGATTAAAAATAGTAAATTAATTTTACTGTCTAAACTCCCTATTGCAAACAAAAGAAATAGTATGGTAACATAACATTCTGAAGCATAGTTGGCAACACTTATATTTTATGACAGCTGTCAAATATAATTCATTGTTTCATAAGTTCATCCCATAAATGCATACGTTTCATATTAAATGCATTATTTACAATACGTTGATAACCATGTTCAGAATTTTTAAATTCTAAATAATTACACATGCCCGATTGATCCGATGTTAAAAATTGTTCCTTGGTACATGAGCCAATATCGTCATAGTATAAAGGTGTTCTGAAAATATTTGAAAACAACATTGTATTATTATAAAATAACCACGATTTTGTAATAATTATTTTATGTAAATTGATATGTACTACAGTTATTAAATGTCATGTAACTACGTTCAATTTGTTACTTTGTAATTAACTTATTAATTTATGTGGTTTTAGAAATGTCAATTTAAAACGTGTATTTCGTCAAACTTTTCACATAAAATATTTAGTCTGCACTGTGGGCCAGCATGTTTGGATTTTGGCCAAAACTATCAAAGTGTAACGAGTACATTAAAGCAGGTTTGGGCAGTTGTTGGTCTCAAATCTGGTATCAGAATTTAAAATTTTAAAATTTAAAATAAAGTATCCAATATGGCGGATATAAGTTTTAAAATTTTAATATATTGAATTCTAATCAATTGTGTTTAAAGGATTTTTGTTGGCTGATTCCGAATCTGAAATCAAAAAATTAAAATTCAAAATGGCGGATCCAAATCGGTTGAAAATTTACAAAGTTATGGTACTTTTTCTATATATATGATAATTAAAATTTTGTTTTTAACTTTTTCAACTTCTACGAGGGTTTTTCGAATTCTCTTTTAAAACAACAATATTCATAAAGTTAGTTTTTGTCTGAGTAAAATGGGAATTAAGTTAAGTAAAAACCGACTCACGAACAAAAGTATATTCTGTCCATCCCTCAAAATTTACTTTGGCTTATTTTATGATGGTCTCCAAAATATTTCGTGTTTAGCATTAAGATCCCGCGAGCTGGACCGTTTTCAAAAAAGATATTTTTTTTTGTTAGAAAGTGTTTTGCAACCGTCAGATAATGACAATCGTAATTAATTTTTAATTAATTACTGTAGAATATTACTTTAGTTAGTCTCTTTACAGGAAGAAGAAGAAGAAAACATTTTTATTGAAAAACTTTACGATACACCAGACTGCCGCAGTTTCGTCCCCCTCCTGGGACTCGTCAATGGTTAATTTATGTGTCAATTGAACAAAGTATTTTATATTGTTAATTTGCTCTATATGAAAAAGTTTTTTTTTTTTTTTTTTTTTACTTTTTTGGTGTCGTACTGGTATTCGAACTCACTGCCTTAGCATCAAGATATGCATTTTTTTTAGTTTTTCAAAGAATTTTGTACTTTAACTAAAGGCAATATTAGTATCACCTGATAGGTATTCTTTAAAGCGAGTCCAACGGTATAAAAAACATGTCAACGCATGTCCACACATATCCATTTTTCAGGGATATTCTGCAAAAAAAATTGATTTTTTTAGGTTTTTTGTACGGAAATATTTATCATTTTAATGTCAAATTGACATACTTTTATCCTTAGTCGATTTAAGTAAATATGTAGCTTTTTTTGAAATTCGCATTAGCTGGCGCTTTATCAGAAATGCAATGTGGTGGCAAAACTATGTTTTAATCATATCAATATCGGTATCAACATTTTTCTTTAGGCAAGTACACCATCTATGTATCGGTGTTCTGGAACAAATTTTGAGAAAAATTTTTAATAAATGCAATCTGCAAATGTATTATACGGATGAAAATGTTGCTTAGGAGAAAAAGCCAATACGCATTTATCCGCGGGTTAACTTTTTTCGCGAATTAAAAAAATTTACTTAGTTTTGTATTTTTATATATATTGAGCTTAAATTGTTGCATTTTTAAATAAAAAATGTTGTAAAATTTTGAATTCGCGACAAAAATTATGCCGCCAAATAAACGTGTGGTTGAATTTTTTCTTTAAGCCAAAGTTTCGTCCTTACATCAACTAGAAACTCAGTAAAATTCTAATACTGAAATGGAACTAGTTAGAACATAGTTTTTCCACCCTATTGAATTTTAGCTAAAACGCGAACTAGTGCGAATTTTGAAAAAAGCTGAAATAAATCGACTAAAGAATGAAATATGTCAATTTGATATTTATATCACAAAAATCTCTGTACAAAAAAATTTCAAAATCGTTTTTTTTTTACAGAATATCCCTGAAAAAAGAATATGTATGGGCATGCTTTGGAATGTTTTATATACCTTTGGACTCGCTTTACAAAAACCTTCATATTATACTAATATTGTATACTTTGCCTTTAGTTAAAGTAACGATCTTTTTAACGATCTGTCAATCGCAAAATTTATCGACAACTTTTGTTGTTTGCACTAACGTTTAAGTGATTCACGATGGTCGACAACTCTATATTTCTATTTAAAAATTTAACTTTTTCTTGATTGAATAAACAACACAAAAATTGTAGTCGTTTAGATAACAACAACAGCTGACTTTAACAATAGCGAATATCTTTTAAAAATGTAAATGAAAAGCAAATCGTTAGTTCTGTTGCTTACTTTTTTTTAACAATTCGATTATCGTTAAAACAAGTTACTGACTACCAAAATCGATATTTTTGTTGATTATTTATTATTATTATTATTTGTCGATTATCGTTAAAACAAGTTACAGAATCGCACTACAGCTCACGGGATCTCTATGCTAGACAAGAAATATTTTGGGGATCATCATAAAACAAAGCAAAGTACATTTTGAGGGGTGGACAAGAAACACTCTTTTGTTCTCCATACAAGGTGAGTCGGTTTAATATACATACATATATATAATATAATAATATATTTGACCTACTTCAAAAATTGTCGACAGCTGTTGAAACCGAGATTAGATGCCTCTTATTTCTCAAGGTTTTATGAATTCAGAGTAGCGATGGGTAGGGCTATGTTGACTATATTTAAAAGCTATGAAGTGCAAAGTTTCACGTTGAAACGACTTCAACAAAAAAAATTGAGGTATACCAAGTTGATTTGCAAATATCAGCTAAAAAATGGTAAATTTGTTGCTGATGTTAGCAATTTTTATGCAATGATCCTCCCAGAAAAAATGTTGCTGACTTTACTCTTTTTTTTTTTACTGTAGCTGAATTGTACTATTGCACAAAATATGGCTATGCTGGCCCACAGTAGAGTAATACATTTTTTTTTTTTAATTTTATACCTACCCCGTTTTAACAAATTCCAATAAAATATTAACTAAATCCTTGACCAGCTCAGCATCATGAGATTCCTTTTTAAAATCTGGAAATATGGCCGATTGACGAAATTGATAGAGAAGATCATCAAAATGTACAACATCATATTTATTTGTAGAACCACCTGTATATACCGGGGCATAAGTATATGGACCATGATAAGAAAATTTATAAATAAACACGGGATTCTCTTTTACATCGGCATAATTGAAATAATGCTTTAAGGTGGTGTAAACGGGATAGTAAACATAATAATCACTAAATAATTCCATAAAACCATCACCGGTTTGTTCATTTAACTCATGAGTTCCCTGCATATATTCATCTATTAAACATTCAACAACTTCGGGACTTTTTGAATCTAATAGTTTTAAAATCGTATCATCAAAATTTTGATTTAATTCTGCTCTTAAACTTTGGTTATCATAAATATTTAAGGATAACGCAGCACTTTCTCCTTTATAGGAAACCAATCCAGTAAACCAAGGTCTCATTTCAAAGTTACCTTTACGTATAGTTTCGTAAGGATGTTCGCTGAGATAGGAATTCTCAATGGAAGAATCTTCTATGACTGGTTTATAATTAAATAATGCATGATTAAACCAAAATTTTAAAGAATTCCCAGCATTTAGAAGAGTTTTAGCATCTATTTGGCGTAATTTATCGGCTAAATCTTTTGTGCTTAAAGAATCTGGTGATTCGATACCAACTTCATGTGCAATTTTATGTAATTGCTCTAGAGGTTTATCCAATATGTCCACATAGGGTCCCAAAGCGTTACCACTGCTTAGAACGGCTCGTTTAAAAAGACCTGACAATTAAAAAATACTTTGTTTTATTAAATGTACTTTTTATAAAAAGTACTTTTTTATAAAATATACTTTTTTATAAAAGATACTTTTTTATAATAGGTACTTTTTTATGAAAGCACTTTTTTTATAAACCTCTTTTTTTAAAGGTACTTTTTTATAAAATGTACTTTTTTATAAAAGGTAATTTTTTATAAAAGGTACATTTTTATAAAAGGTATAGTTTTATAAAAGGTATTTTTTTATAAAATGTACTTTTTTATAAAAGGTACTTTTTTGTAAAAGGTACTTTTTTTATAAAAGGTACTATTAGGTAAAATAATACAAACAATTGTTGCAATCAATATTATATAATCAATAATTTCAAGAATGTTCGACACAAGTTGAAACTAACTTTAGATGCATATTATTTCTCAGTTTTTTAAATTGAGAGAAACGATAGAAACTACTTTTTTATAAAGCTGTTTTTTAACGGTACTTTTTTATAAAATGTACATTTTTATAAAAGGCACTTTTTTATAAAAGATACTGTTTTATAAAAGGTACATTTTTATAAAAGGCACTTTTTATAAAAGGTACTTTTATATAAAAGGTACTTTTTTATAAAAGGTCCTTTTTTATAAAATGTACTTTTTTATAAAAGGTACTTTTTTGTAAAATGTACTTTTTTTATAAAAGGTACTATAAGGTAAAATTAAAACAAACAATTGTTGCAATCAATATTAATATAATCAATCATTTTAAAAATGTTCGACACAAGTTGAAACTAACTTTTTATACCTATTATTTCTCAAGGATTTTTAAATTGAGAGAAACGATAGATAGCGTTAGGTAGACTATACTTAAAAACTGGGACATGCAAAGTGAAAGCTGTATTGTAGTTTACAAGTGAAAACAAAATTGTCCGATTCTTTAATTTTCGCAGTTTTTTTCATAAAGGTTTTGCGCCGTGTTGAGAACAGTGGATGTCAGCGCACCAAGTTGACGCCAGCGCACCAAGTTGACGTCAGCGCAACAGGAACGTGATACGAAAATCACAAAACTTGCAAGGAATTTTTTGAAAATGTATGTTTTTTGCGTCTGCCATCACAATTATATTTGAAATTGGATGAATATTGCACCTCCGAGAAAAAAAACATCTTAAAATATTTAAGCATAAAAATTGTGTGAAGTTCTTAAAATGCATATTTTTATTAAATATTTTTAATTATTTTGCTTAGATACATATTTTTACTCATTTTGCGTTGAATGGGTATTTTTATTGCATCTTTCTTAGTTTTTCGTAAAAAATTACTTACAATATTATTTTATATTTGACCAAGCACTTTCCAGGCACGCTAAAAAACTCCCTGCTGAATATATAAACGCTGGTTATATACTTTTGTTTGGAAATCATTTCGTTTCCCATGTTTATAATATAACATGTTTGCTTGCAAATATAATATGTTTGAAACTAGTGAAAAAAGTCTACCGACAAACATATATATATATGTTTGGCTGCAAATATATACATATATGTTTATTATAAGAAGTCTTTACATGTCCCAAACATAATATTTAAACATATTAAAATTGCAAATATATCTTTGTATATGTTTGAAAATTTTAATAATTGCAAACATATATATAATTATCTGCAAACATATTCAAAAGTGTGTTTTTTTGCGTGCAGTACTCAGCTTTTAAGAAGCTGAATTCGGATTTTAAGAGTTTCCAATTGTTCATATTTTTGAACAATTTTAATTTAATTTTAAAAATAATAAAGTATTCTCTTCATACTTTTTGCAGAATTAACACAAAATATTAATTATTTATATTGAAAAATATGCATTTAAAAATAAACTAAAGTCTGTTTTTCCAAATTTGATCATAAAATTTAAGAGTACACTTAACAGGGTTTGTGTAGCTTGGATCCTTTTATGTTATGTTTTTGTTTTTAATAAAAATACTGTCTAAAACTACTAAAACTACCCAGCCAGAAAAATACGAACGGCAAAGCATTGGCCCAGTGCTTTCAACGGTGGTATGAGCGTTGGCAGAGCGTTGGATATCTGAAGATTTAAGTGCTTTGCCAACCCCAAAATGATAACACCGGGCAGGGCTTGGCCGTTTCTTTTTTAAAACGTTGGCAAAGCACTGGCAATAAGCGCTTTGCCAGTACCAAAACCAAAAACGACCAATAAAGTCCTACTTAGTAATTCACTTCAGTAAAGAGTTGAATTATTTCTTATTGAATGATTTTGGTAATTTGAACAGAAATAACAATAGGCTAGCTTCAGCTAAGTTAATTACAAAATAACTGAATATTTTTTTTATCAAATTTTTTTTGTGATAAGTTTGCACGATTTTTTACTACAATTTTACTAAAGAAAGAAATTTGAAAATAAATTTCTTGAGTAAAGTTTTAGTACAAAAACTATACTTTGTGCTGACTATAATAGGAGACCTTAATATTCTTAACTTCAAATAATAAATTGCAATTTAGTTTTGAATTTTTAAACTCTTGTTGTGAACAAGGGATGTGCCAATTTTTATTAAGTTAACGGTTGTAAATTTTGTAAATAAGTACTGGCAATGCACTTTTTGTCAATGTTGGTAAAGCGTTCTAAGTCAGTACTGTGCCAGTGCTTTTTTATTTTTACGGTTGTAAATTTTGTAAATCAAGTACTGGCAAAGCACTTTTTACAAACGTTGGCAGAGCGTTCTAAGCCAGAGCTGTGCCAGTACTTTTATTATTTTTACTGTTGTAAATTTTGTAAATTAAGCACTGGCAAAGCACTTATTACTAACGTTGGCCGATCGTTGTAAATCAGTGCTTTGCCAGCACTTTATTTGTTGGATCATTGGCAAATAGTGCTCTGCCAGTGCTTGATTTTTCAGACCATTGGCAATTTCTGGCTGGGTACTGTAACACGGTGTAATCACTTCACAAAAAATTTAAAAAACTAGAAAAATTTTGAAATCAATAGAGTCCGAACGAAAAGTTCGGCCAAAAAACGCACTTTTGACGATATTTGGTACACTCATAAAAAAAAGTTTGTAAAGTCAGCAAAAAATTTTGCTGAGTCAGCAAAATTTTAGTCAGGAGGATGCTAGCAAAAAAGTTGCTAATGTCAGCAAAATCTTTTGCTGAAAATCAGCGAGCTGATTTTTAGCAACAAAATTTGTAGATTCAGCAAAAGTTTTGCTAACACTTAGTAGATTAGAAATAAAAAAGCGTTGGTAAAAATTAATAAATTTTTTGCTGAATTTTAGTAGACTGAAAAAAAAACGCAAAAAATTTGTAGAAAAATTGTAATTTAGTTAATTTATTTGCTGAAAATCATAAAACATATTTTTATGATTCTTTTAAAAATAATTTACTATAATAACGAAATATAACAATTTTAATTTTCCCACATTGACGACATGAATTAATTTAATATCTGAAAATATATAGAAATAAATATATATAACATAACAAAAATTTTCTTTCAACTACTTACATCAATGGTTGTCTTAATGATGCTATGACGAAACTGCCGAAGATAATTCTAGAAACGAAACGAAAAAATAAACAAAACAAACGAAACGAAAAAAACAACCCTTTTTTTGCAATAAGAAAAAGAAACCATACAAATCTACCTAAGATGTATGCTTTTGTCTTTCTCTTTACTCTGTCTACATGTCTGTATATATTTTTTCATGGTTGATTTTTTTACTTGTCTTGTTAGAGTTGTACTTTTTAATATCATTTTCCTCTTCTCTACTACATCTTGACATGCCGCGACATCTGCTTATCAGCACAATTTTTTTTAGCAAAATTAATTAGTAAAACATTAGTATATTAGTAAATCATTAGTATAAAACAGTTAAGTGCTGAATAAGTATAACAAAAATTTTAGCTGAAAACACGATTTTAGCAAAAATATTTGCTAAAAAATAGTATACCTGATTTACAAGACGTTTTACTAACTTTTCTACTAACTTATTTTTTTGAGTGTAATTGAAAGTGTTTTGCACATATTTTTATAATGACAAAATTTTATGAGTGATCTAGAAAGACGTTAAATTTTTAATTCAATTTCGAAGTCTAAGATAAACGGTAAATTTAATTGTTGCGGTGAAGATAACATAATTTCTCTCCTTATAAAGTTGTTTAAAATGTTAATTGCTGCTTTAAAAATGTTGAATATTTAACTCGTTTGCTTAAAATTGTATTCTTAAAAATCCCGGAATTGCCGAATCAAATTCCCGGGATACATATAACATGTCATTTGTATCTTTCCTCAGGAATAATTTTGGTCTTGAGTCGTTTTTTCGTATCTCTCATAGATTTCGAAAAAATTAGGAAATTTTAATTTTTCAAAATTCAAAACATATTTTTTGCAAAAACTGTTCAATCAAAGGTTTTGATTTTTATCGAAAAATTTTTCTTAAACAACCCTAAATACATAATCAAGAAAAACGTTTTTGGTGTTCGAACTTTTTAAATAAAATTTACTTTCAACTAAAATTTCAGTTACCTACCCTTTGTTTTCGGATTAAGCATATGAAAATGTACTGAACTAGCACCAGCACTATGACCAAATAATGTTATTTCATTAGGATTGCCACCGAATGATTTAATATTTTCATGAATCCATTTTAAAGCCAATAATTGATCTTTTAAACCAAAATTTCCCGGAATTTCTGCACAACCAGAACTTAAGAATCCTTAAACAAAAAATTCACAACAAATAAAAATTGTTCTGTATAGAATTGTAACAATTTCCCACCGAATGGTCCCAAACGATAAGTTACCACCACCAATATAACTTCCCCAGTATCCATGAAATATTCCGGACCCATTACAGCAGGATTTGAAGAACCGCCAAAAAAACCACCACCATAAATGTAAAAAATTACTGGTAAATGTTTATCGTCACTTCCTTTGGGGCGATATAGATTTAAATATAAACAATTCTCATCCCCGCTTATGGGCCAACCAGGCAGTAGATAATTTTTTTGTATACAATCTGCTTTCGCTTCAGTAGCCAATAATACACCGTCCCATGAGCCGTACGGAACTGGATTATGAAATCTTAATTCTCCAATTGGTGGTTTAGCATAGGGAACTCCTAAAAATGCTTCAAAATTATCGCTACGATAACCAGGCATTTCAGTGCCCTGTAGGCAACCCAGTTGATCTAAACAAACTTTTATGGCATCTTCACTCTTAACCCGTTTTATAATTAATTGTACTATTAGAATTATAAAACTTTTATGAAACATTTTTCTTTTAGGCGCGTTTTTATTCAAATGACAACTGATTCACGTTTAATTTGGTCTTTTAGTTTGTAATGGATTTTATAAGTTTAATTTCTATGAAAATCTTTAAATTGCGTGTTTAATGGAGATGTTTAAAAGTTATTGAAATTATTTAACTTAATAGTATATTATTAATACGAGTATATATTTAGATAAATTTAAAGTTTGTTGAATAACTTCATTTGTTTAGTTTACTTAGGTTGCATTTACACTACGGTCGAAATCCAGTGTAAACTAGATTTGAAATCTAGTTAGTGCAGCACTACGATATGATCGAAATCTAGTTTAAACAGAATTTCGACTGTAATTTAAATGCAGCTTTACATTGAGCCTAATGCTGTCACTCGACTAATAATTATTCGATTAATCGAACGAACAAAAAGAAAATTCCAATAAACAATTTAAAAAATATGAATTTGGACTAATTCGAGAAAATGTTGACGATTAATCGAATAAAACAAATAACACGTCATCAAAAAATATTAATACGGTTCTGACCATCAATTCTATATATTTCGGGCATGCTGATTTCAATGGCATACTTTATTTTTGATGTATGGTACAGTTTTTTATTAAAATGACTTTAAAGTTTGACGCATCTTCATGCTGTTTTTTGTATAAAAAAATTTGCAATTGCAATAAATCTGATTTCTTTCCGTTGAAATCTGAGGACAAGACCAATATTTATATACGAGGGCGGTACCAAAATTAGCCGACCTAACAAAGAAAACAAAACAAATAAAAATTCTTTATTTCTCAACATAATCTCCTTTTAGCGTGATACAATTTTCCCAATAGCTTCTATACCATTCAATAGCGCCGACACCATGTTTATAGTAAGACCTATCGAGCTCCTTAAAATAGCCATCAAACGCAGACTTCACCTCTTCATTGTTGGCAAATCTTTTACCACCAAGAAATTTTTTCATGTTTGGAAATAAAAAATAATCCGAAGCAGCTAAATGTGGCGAATAAGGTGCATGATGAAGCAATTCGAACTTTAATTCATTGATATTGGCCATCGCAATTATTGATGTGTGAAATAGTAGATGTTGTTCTATCGTGAGCAAACGTGGCATACATCTTGCGCACAGTTTTGTCATCCCAAATTTTCTGTCAATATGCGATGTATAGCTTTTTTGAAATGTCTATCATTTCAGACACCTTCAGCCGACGGTCATAGAATACTATTTTGTGGTATTGGATGATTGTCTACCCCCGAATAGTTGGCCTGAGAACTTTCAAATGATAGTATTGAATTACATAACGGATACCCATTTTTTCCTTGTTTGCTAAATATTTAATCGAGCTAATCAAATGTTCACGCTGTTAAAAAGAGTCATTTAAGAGGAGTTATATTAATAATAAAAAAAAAAATTTTATTTGTTATTAAAGCATTTTTTTTTTGTTTGCAAAATTAGCAATTTGTCAAAAATTTTACATAGAACCATAGCTTTTCAGGATGACCCTAAGGCACAGCTTTTGGTATAATATGTGAATACATTTTAAAAGTATATTTTTCTAACAAAAAACTCCGTTTTGGTACATATTTGTCACAGAAGTAGGGATTTTGTTCGAAAAACTTTTTCAAATTAAAACATTTTTGGCGAGTTTTTTGCACATATACTTTTCAAATGTATTCACATATCATACTAAAAGTTGAAGTCTTGGTTCATTTCGGAAAGCTATGATGCCATATAAAATGTTTAACAAATCGCGAGTTTTGCATATGAGGCACCACATTATAATAATTGGTTTCTTGCTAAAACGCCTCTTCCTACGATAAAATTTGTTTAGGTCAATTGCTAGTTTAGCGATAAAATTCGCTTAAACCGTAAAAATTGGGGAAAAAAATTAGAAAAACTTTTAAATATCGGATTTAATCCACAGTTTTGTTAATCAAATATGTACCTACCTAAAAAACGTTATACGAGTATGTAACAAACTGCATTTACAAGTGCCAAAATTTTAAGTAATTTTGTCAAAAAACTGTATTATATATCGAAAAATAAAGTGTGCTATTGCACCATCCTTGTTAATTTTTTAAAGTTATGATTTTGTCCTCCTGTGTAATTTAAAAAATACACCCAGAGAAAAACGTAAATAAGTTTCATCAGTGTTCGTCCAATGTAACAATTTCATCAATATTTATGAAACATTTCATAAACAACAAGAATTATAATGACCATATCATGGTATCTATGAATTTTTTCTACACAAAAATAATAAAATCCTTACTAATACAAAATATCCTTCATATATATAGTGAAACATTTCTTAAATATGATGAAATTGATTTTATTTTTTATGAAATGTTTCATGAATACTATGACACGTTGCATTGGACGAATTTTTTTTAAACATTTCATAGATATTGAAGCTTTTCCTTTGAGTGTACTTAGTTTGAAATTTTTAGAAAATTTAAAATTTTTTTTTAATTTCTATAAAAAATTGTAATGGACATAATAAAATCAAAATTCTTTTAAAGATATAACTGAAATTTTCAAAATTTGTTTCAAAACCTAGTACAATTATAAAATCCAAATAACATGTTGCAGAACAACTTATACTGTATTATAATAACAGGTTCCTATTTCTGTTCTACAACCGATTCTTTTTATATGGAGTTTGTCTTATTTGCAATAGGTTCTTTACATCCAAACAAGAACATGTTGCTTTAGAACCGGTGCTAGAACCAGTTATAGAACAGGTTCTGGGCAGTGAAACCTGATATTCTTAATCCCAGGAACCTGTTCTAAAACCGGTTCTATGTAAACGGTGGTAAAAGAATTAAAACATTTTGCTCGGTATTTAATAGTGTCCGACCGAACAGTTTTTCCACAAAATCTATATTTGCTCGGTTTTTTGGTATCTTGAGGCAATGATGATAAATTTTGGTATTGGAAACATGTTTATTGAGCCGATTTAATTCGATTTTGTGTATAAAATTTAATGAAAAAGCCGAAGTTTAGCTCTAAAGTTAAAAGTTCGGCCGCCGAACTACTTTCGATTTAGCAGAACTTTCGGAGGGCGAGCAGTGCTTACTACGGGCTTTTCTTTAAATTTGACACTCCAAATCGCATCTAATCAGCCCAATAAACATGTTTTCATTCACCAAATTTGTCCATAATGCTTTAGAATACTGAATACAGACCAAATGCATTTTCGGGCGGAACTGTTCGGTCGGACAGTAATATTTAGTAAGTAATTGTTTACATCATGAGATTACTATGCCAAATGACATATGATTGAGACATCGTTTGAGAAAATAGAGTAAAATATTTTAATTACACTAATTTTAATAGGCCTATCCAGTGTGGAAACGCCAATGACATATCATTTTGATAGATTTGTAATGACAACTTACCAAATATGTACTTCTACACACCAGTGTAAATACCGTTACCTTTATCGATACTGGTAGTCCAAAAAGCAATGACATGTCATTACCGTTTCTATAATGGGACTGGGTATGTAAGCTGATTCCAAAAAATGTTTTTCTTATTTGCAGTTTTTAAACTATCGCGGATTTAATATTTACATCCTTCACCCCATTTTTTGCTATATTTTGCTTAATTTTTCGAAATTTTGTCCCAAAATCATGAATTTTAAGAATTTAAGAATATAAATCTACACAAATTTATCTTTCACTTGAGTATAATCATGTCGGTGTTTGTATCAGAATATCGCACTGGTATTGCAAGGAAGTCGAAAATTTTACTTTTTTAGTTTTATACTTACAAATTTAAATTTCATTATTGCGCACAAACTAGACATTTCATTTTTTTTTTTAAATTGCAAATCCATTGAAAATGTCCTAAAATATTTAGAAAAGAACTTCAAAATTTAACTAATTTTCCACATGCTTCCTTTCACTACCGACTTTTTGTTTGTGAATATATTTCTATTTTAACTTTAGATTCTTGTTAGGGTTCCCTAAATTAAAATGAAAAAGGTTTACATATATGCCCCCTTCCCTTCCTACCCATCAAAAAATAGTCGAAAATCAAATTTTTTAAACTTCTCAGCACATATTTACCATTAGAATATTGTTTTTATATAAATCGAGAATATTTTTATGTTATTTTTATTTATGACGTGCTTTCAACCTCTGTATATTTACAAAAATAAAGCAAATTATATATATTAGCTAGGTTGATACATGTATTTCGATCTGGCTAAAGATATCATCAGAACCCGAAGTCCCATTTTGGCCATTATATGGAGCTACGTGCCAAATTTCTAGATTCTAGCTTTGTTAGTTTAGGAGATAAACTAAACGACCCTTTTTCGGAGATAAATGCTGATTAAAAAAATTGGACTATGTTAACAAATATCGCAACTATATTGCCCTGATGAACAGTTTATGCATGTGGTGATTTTTTTTCAATGACCAATATTTATATTTAAACATATTTAAATACAAATATAAAGTTTTATTGCATTATCATATTTTTTATATTTGTTTAAAAATGTGTACACTGTAGTGTACAGCGCTAGTCAAAGGGTTAACATTACTGCCGAAGAATTTGCAACTTTTTCAAAAACCTATCTTTGTAATTCATATTTTCTTATAGATTTAGGTACGCAGAGTCTAAATTTAACAAAAAAATGTTTTCTCGTTTGCAGTTTTTGAAATATCGCGGTTTTTATATTAACGTTACATACTTAATTTTTTTTTTTTTTTTAAATAAAAATTTTCTTTTCTAAATATTTCCGGATATTTTCAATGGATGATGATTTTGCGAATGGGGTGAATGGCGTA